>OX090898.1:16418003-16856083 GCA_944319695.1 Tiphia femorata | reverse complement strand
AGGGATGCCATGCGATGCCCCCACCATGAAAAAATCTTCCCTCTCTACCAGTAACTTCTCCTCCAGCAGCTATTCGCATGAGGAGAATCCGTGACGTCATAGTACATGACGACATCTATATTCTCCTACGTGCAACGCTTGGTGGTAATCTAAACATAAACAAACATAACCATGCCATGAGCCATGACAGATTCACATTATTCAACTTGGCCATGTTTTTAATTTCATAAACGAAAGAACCAAGATATATGCAATATCAATTAAATATGAAAAAAATCACAATAAAAGTAATGAAATTAAATTGTATTAAAACATGCATTATACAGGGTGGTCCGTTATAAGTTGGCACTAGCAAACATGCTTATAGAGCGGCTTAAAACAAACACAAAAGTCCTGGACCATTATTCAAAATTCGCAATATTAATCGAGTTATTAACTGTTAAAGATCAAAGGAAAGGGCGTCCGCCAAAACGGCAGCGGGAGGAGCGCTAGAGCCTCTGCGAGCTGTAGGACGGCCCAGTTTGCCTACAAACAAATGCGGGGTGCGGTAAGGGGAAGGATAAGACGCCGCTGCACGGCCGGCTTCTTTTGCGTTATTCTTCCCCTTACCGCGCCCCGCATTTGTTTGTTGGCAAACTGAGCCGTTCTACAGCCTACAGTTCGCAGAGGCCCAGCGCTCCTCCCGCTGCCGTTTTGGCGGACGCCCTTTCCTTTGATCTTTAACAGTTAATAACTCGATTAATATTGCGAATTTTGAATAATGGTCCAAGACTTTTGTGTTTGTTTTAAGCCGCTCTATAAGCATGTTTGCTAATGCCAACTTATAACGGACCACCCTGTAGAAATAAGCAGTATTATAAAAATGGAAAATGCAAATACAAAAAAATTTACAATATGTATAATATAGACAATATATTTAAATTTTCAACATGTGCAATAGATACAATTTATGATATATACAATATATACAATATACAAAATATTACAAATTTTCTTTATCGCTTAGGTCACTATTAATCTTTTTCAGTGCATTTACACTGTGTAAAGTTGAGCTCTTGTGCCTAAATAAATCTGTCTTTCCTACAGTAAGTATTTTATCACATACATCGCACCACCCTTTAGAGTCATCGTCGCATTTTTCCAGCCACGGTTTAAAATTTTCATCTTTGAGCCATTCGTCCTGAAAAAGTAGTTGTTTTTTTCGTCGCACTTTTGGCGGCTGGGGAACAGAAAACTGGTTGGTACTGTCGCTGTTATTTACACATACAATATCCATCATAATTAAGGATTATAAACTTTAAACAATCTTTTAAATAATCGAAACACAAGAATATTAAACATTACGCCTAACTGAATCTCTACCTGAACTCATCTCGAAAGCATTAACAAACGACTCCGAAAGTTCCGACAAAAATGACTTGATTTAGCGTCAGTTTTTAGGCACAATCACGAAGGGAATGTCTTATTTATAATTTAGCTTTTGGCAATATCAATTACAATATTTTTCACAATATTCAACACTTTTCCAGATATACGTTTACGTTGCACTGTTTAAAACAGAAGAGATTTTGAAATTACGAGCGGCGTGGCGTTGGCGTCGCATACGTCACCACTGCGTCACTACTCTAGCGGTGTAGTGAGAGACAATGTGACGTCACGTAACGATGGTAGAGGGGGAGCTGTAAGACTTACCATGCCATCCCTAACACCCTTTACGACCTGGACTAAAAATTTTAATTTGCCGCCATTTTGTAACGGTTCGAGATGGCGATACACAACGTTTCGTGGCACCAAATAGCTATACATATATTTGCGAAGATATGATCTGTGACTCTGCGATTTCAATACCCACGATATTCTTCGCCAACAGTGGTTCATACATTTAATTCCAACTATAATTTCTAATACTTATTCGCTTACATCGTAATACATCTTATATTGTAGCTCGGGCGGATAAAGAAACTGCAACGAAACTAAACGAACCGATAAAAATTAAAAATCAATATTTACCGGATTTCTTCCAGGGCGATACGCGCGCCGGTGAAGGCAGTGAACGGGATCTTTCGAAGAAACGTACACTGCCTACATAAACGCGAGCTACAATATTTCGCTGCATTACCTGATCGAATACGAGTTGTACACATCCTTTTTAGGCACGACCGTAAAGGGAGTGACTTATTATTTCGTGTTGGAATCAATTCTATCGTGCAGGATGAAATCTCAAACTATCATTCTTCTACGAGTATTAATTCGATTAAACATGGTTATAATTAACTCCCTGCCTGTTTCTATCTGTTATAGGTAAGTGTCAATCGTTCGGGTCTACCGTCAATCGGAAATTCAACATGTTTCTGGGAAATTTAAATATCAAAGACTTTTGCCATGGTAAAAATTGTTTTACAATGATATCTGTATTTTACAATCGTTTCATACGTCGATGACATTGACTTGTCAATTTTACCGATTCACCACTTCTACCGTCAAAGGAACGCGCGAAGAGGTGTTGCTATCTGTCAACTGCGAATGATTCTGTGCAATGTTATTTACAGTTGCTTAAACAAATAAGCGAAGACTAGAAAGGAAAACCAAGACAAGGGAAATGACGAAGAGGGACGCCGACAATTTTTGAACGTACACTTTCAACTCTTCCTTGTGAAAAGAATACATTCTGTCCCACCCTACTTCTACCACTTCTACCAGTCCCCCTCAAACATGACACGCTTGTGAAAACGTACTCGACGCGTCGCTTGAACGTGACGCACGATATCCCTGACACATTAGGAATATTCCTACGGAAGTTCCATGTATTCCATTTACGCTTTGTCAGGAAATTTTACTTGGTAGAAAATCCTAACAATAGGTTTTGCGACGACGCGACGCCCAGTATGCGATTCGAATTTCCGGCTGGTACGCAAGGGCAGATGTCGTTTACCGTCCTCCACGTGCTTACGTCTCCTGTACGTTGCTTCCTCGGAAGAGAAGGTAAAGATTTATTTAGTAGGTATCAGTTAACGACGGATGGAACGTTGCGTACAATTTAGGTAAAGACGAAGAAATCGTTTGTGCAACAAAATTTCCACGATTCCTCCAGTTTTTAAGATACAACAGCATTTCTTCGTGTATTCCGACTTGTATAGGTATACGGAGGATATCGTTCGATCAATGCACGTGGAACGAAATGAGACATCGATCTATAGAAGAATTATTTATTTTCTATCGACGATTAAATTACCAATGACAGGATCAAGAATTGATACTGTTTCCGTCGTAAATAGAATCTTAAGTAGCTGAACTGCGTCAATTCGATTTCGCTTTGGTCTTCACGTAAGAATCTTCGTAAAAATTGTAGAACAGGAAGAGATTTATGAGCACGTTTACGCTTAGTATGCGTCCTGGCCATTTGGGTACCGGACAGCTTGGCAGTTGCGATAGCGCCGTGTGCACCAAAAAGATTACCAATTGTATCTGTTGAAAAATTTTTTTAGGAAAGTTAGATCTCGGTGACATTTGTCCGGCCTGCGAACTGCCGCACGCAAAATGTGAATCCGATTCGATAAGAAATTTCATTCAGCTCGTGCCAAATTACCATCTGTATTGCCGTCATAACGGGCTTGAACGGTGCAATCGTTTTTCTTACAACCGGACCCAAGGTGCTCAGGAAGTAATACGCGTACATGATGACGTGCACGGCACTATTGCCCAACGGCACGAAGCTCGCCATTCCCCCTGCGATGTATCTCACAGTGAGCCAAAGGACCAGGAGCGTCGAGACGTGATGATAGAGATGAAGGAACGAAATTTGCCGATGTCGCTTCCTCAATACGAACACTACGGTCTCGGTAAGATCAGCCAATTTCAACCAGATCAGCCACCACATCGTCCTCGCTATCTGAATCGAAAAAAATCGCGTGACCATCCAAAAGACGTCGATTATAAGTTAGATATAAAATACGCTTTCGAAGTCGCAAGCATTCACGTTATTTCTCTCTTTTCTCTTCCCTTTACTGTGTCCGCGAGATTCTAATACAATATGCGTCGCAACGTACTCCAACGGGTCCTGGCTCGACCGAGTAGTCTATCCGTTCGCAGTACGGCGATATCTTCGTGAACCAGCCGTATTTCACGAAGCTGTAGACTATCCACGCATTGGCCATTATTTGAAAAAGGTTGTAACACTGAATGAACCTTTTCAACGAGTACGCTTCCCTGTTCTTCATGTATCGAGGGCCACATCTCAGAACAAAGTACGCGTAGGCGAATATGATGGCCAACACGGAGAAGGGTGACCGCATCAGGAACCAATCGATGACCCGCGGATCTGTAAATAATCGAAAGAATAGATAGCGATAGATCGCACGATGAACTTTTTACAATCCTCGATGGAAGATATCACCACCGAGGAGAGATGTGTAAAGAGGGTCAGCGCATGTCGATCTAGGGACTCCGGTTTGCTGGCGAGGCGGGCGCGGGGATAATTGCAGTGTTCTGTTTGAGCGACCGGACACCCATATATTTTATTAGCAAAATTTTACTTTTTGCCCTTGGACCGAACGCGGACTTAATTGTAGTAACACCGAAGAGATGTTATTAAAGAGGGTCAGCGCTTAGCATCTAGGAACGTCGGCCACTGGACGAGGCGGGCGCGGGGATAATTGCAGTACCCTGTTCGATCAACGAACTATGTTGATTGGCTATGTAGTTATGCCAAAGTGGCGCTGACCACCCAAAATTTACTAAAAGTTTTTTGACGTCCCTAGATTGGCATGCGCTGACCCTCTTTACACATCTCTCCTCGGTGCTGTAACCCTCCACGGTCTGTTGCCGGTCAGCAGAGCGAGCGCCTGCAGATCTATGGATAGGCAACCAGTTCAACTGCCGCGTAATACTTCGGAACACTCTGTACAGGGTGTGGCGAATACATACAGGGCAGTAGATCGAGTTGCCTATCCACCGATCTGTCAGGCGCTCGCCCTCCTGACCGGCAAGAGAGCATGGATGGGGACAGGTTACCGATTTACTGACGCTAGATGGCACTGGACGGGGGTGGGGGGTTCATGTTCTCGAGTCGTACCTCGTCCTTATATTAACTTCACTTCAATTATATTAAATGCAGTTTATCGACCGGTAGCCTGGAAGGGGTTGGTGCTTGAGCGAAACGAAGCGCAGGGGGATCTGCCCCCTAGTTTTTCCTTCCCCTTCCTTTCTCTCTTCCTTTCGTCACAACTTTTTACCCTTGGGCGTGGCATCGTCCGCGTATCGAAATAATACGACGTTTATACAAAATTCCTCCATTGAGGCGAATCACTATTTTTTGCCGTCTCAATTTCGACGCTGTACGGACAATGTTTCTCCCCAGGCTAAGTACGATCCCACTGTCTTGAAACCAGGCATTCTTTTGACTCACCGGCACACTCGATCCAATAATATTCATACAACTCGTTTAATCCCATCTCGATGGAGCACAATCTCCTGAGGCTATCGTTATCTAGAAACCGACGAACGTGTTCATTCGATGGAGCACTCTTTCGCGACACTTTTAACACACTTGACTCGGATCTTATCACTCTTTGAATTTCTTTTCCTGCTATTTTCCTCCAACGCCAAGAGCGATTAAGCACGAATCACACGGTGCCTCTTATTTAAAGAAGGAGCGAGAGGAAAGAGCAAATACACGTTGAATGTTTGCAGTGACCTGCGTGAACTTTGATTTTAAGCAGACGCTTGCATTATGCCTCATTATGTGCGATTGATTCAGCTCGGGCACGTGCGCGTCGAGACCCCTCGTATTGCCCTAGGCGTACAGTAGTGGTAAACAATGGGTAGTGTCCCACATAGCAGAGGAGATCTGCTGGATATACTAAATTTATCCCGCAAATCCCGAATATATTGCAATATCCTGAAAATATTATCTGTATATCGTAATATGATATACTGAAACGTTTTTTGCAGAATATTACAAGGATATCTTCATAAAGAAATATATGGGAAAATGAAAAAGAATATTCATACGACATCGTGAGAATATCCCAGTGAGGAATGCTTGTTCGAAAAGACATCGATTCTTCATATACTGTTTTTAACAATTTATTAATGTAACGTCGATCTGAAGAGTTGTAGGGATGTTTAAGCTTCCGTTCCGTTCATTTCGTAGCGAGAAATAGTCAACTACGGTGACGTATTTTGTTGTAAATCGACATGTGTAGGTTAGGAATCAGTTTGTGGAGAGCGACACGGAACTTCCCATAACCGATGACGTCAGCCTATCGCCTCGGCTGCGCCGTTCACGAGAAATTACCCATGATTCTCGTGCAGTGTTCTTCAGTCTTCTTGCGACCTCCCGTCAGCACGCACGTTTCAATAAATCAGTTACATGTTTCTCAGTTCATTTCCTACAGGTCCCGACCTCGGTAGATCCTCTTTCTACATATTTAGTAGGCGCGCAAACAAGGTGTATTAGGGTATTGTGACAATGTTTAATTTTATGTGTTAATATAAGATTTAAAATGGGCTAATACAACAACCAATTGCAGGATCTTTTTAGATCTTCGATTAGGCTCTTATATTAGCTCATTTCATATCTTATATTAATATATAGAATTAAACATCGTCACAATTACCCCGGTTTACCCTAATACACCTTACGAATCTACTAATCGATATGGATATGCCGATGATATCTATGGAATATACTAATGTCCGTTCTTGCGAAAATCTAGAGATATTTCTAGTTTATTGACGTATATTTAGAGAATATTATAAAGATATTTTAACTAATATATCCGTTTAAGATACACTCATAATATTCGAGAAATATCTAACGATATACTCTAGTAATATCTCTATGGTTTCGCAAGCCCGGACATTAGATTATCCCACAAACATCCTATACGTATCTACGGCCTAGTTTAGATATCTCAATAACATTCTGATTTCCCGACAAGATATCTTGGCGATGTTACAGAGATTTACGTTTGACATGTGGGGTACTACTCGATGCTTGACCCGATCTTTGACCACCGCCATTTTTTTTTTTTTTGTTTACATGGGGAAATGCGTTACGCACCCCCTCGCCTCCCGGGGGGAGGGTGAGGGGTATGTGGGACTTTCCCAGCACAAGAAGTGCCGGGCCTACCCACTAAAACCCCATAGTGGCCATCCCGGTGCTTTACGAGGGGGTGCCCAGGCTTCCCCAAACGGCATTTCTACCGGGCACCCCTGGCACCTGGCTCGCCCCTTGAAGGGCGAGCCGTCATCTCTGCACCCCGACATATGCCGGGGTGCTACACCCTCTCTATTCTCCCAGGCAGATCGACGGCCGCGGCCCGGGCACTTCGCCCCGCCGTTCCCTCATGGCCTTCTCTTTCTTTTGCATAACCACCTCGCAGAAGAAGGAGAAGGCCCGCCAAGGACTCTCTCCGCTCCAGCGTCGCTGTAAGGACGCTGGACAGTGAGAGGTCCGCGGCCCCACCTTCCCCACGTGCACCGCCCGTTCGTCAGCCCATGCTGGACAACACTCCAACGGTTCGCTGGCCCCAAACGTTAAGGCAAGCGAGTCTCCTCCTCCATTCCTCGATGGAGTCCCGCCGGACGCGGCGTTTTATCTGGGCGCGGGTGGCCGTCGTAACGGGCACTCCCCTGTCCTTGAGTAAGAACACCTCCTCGTAGGCCCGGGCATGTTCCCGGGCCGTGATATCAGCGGGGAGTACCCCAGCCAACACCGCCGCCGCCTCATGGGATACTGTGTGGTAGCCCCGTGCGATCCTCACGGCCATCGGGTGTATGGCCCTCGTAAGGCCCGCCCGACTTCTGGGCGCCCCGTAAAGGGCTACCGCACAAACCACGTTCCTGTAGAGGTGACGCACCCGACCGTCCGGTCCGCCTATGTTGGGGAGCAATCTCTCCAGCGCGTTCGCGCAAACTTTTGCGCGGCGGGCCGCATCGGCCGGGTTCACCGCCGCCTGACCCTATCCTTTTTTCTTCGCATATCTTTTTTCGTTCTTTTCATTAGCTCATACACGCATGCACAAATTTCGTGCAAACTTCCTTACAGTCGAGAACGTTGCTGAAACATTTAACGCGCTTCCGGTGCACGACCTCGAAACCATTCCCATCCGGAGGATACCTGTGTCCTGGACTCATCTTCATTAGGGATGCAGGGCCTCCCATAAATCTAAGGCGACCAATTGCGACGACTCTAGGCTAATTCGTTACCCCGTTAACAACTGTAACGGGACAACGACGATAAGACCGCAATGGTGCGCACGGCATTGGCGTTTTAATGAAGTGACCTTCGTTGCGTCGCACTCACATGTACCCTTGGGTCACCTTTTCGTTTTGCCTTTGGGACGAAGTAACGAATGTAATTGTTCACGAGGGGACGAGAGGTTTGCGTGACTGTCAAATCAACGTGGACGCCGACAGAGCGTTGGGTGTAGTTACTTCGAAGTATTATTTTTAGGTGGAACTTACAAGGGGAATCCACGGATGACGTCTCACCGATTCTTTTGAAACTTACGGTACGGAAAGATGATACCTCGAATAAGAATTCCCCAAAATAGTAGGACCCAATATTCCGAATTTCTCGAGAAAATCGACTTTGAAAATTCTGTGCTGAACTAGGACCCTCAAGGTAGACCGTATTTCAACGAGCAGCGTGGTCGAGCGGATACGGCAGAAGCGTAGTAATACGTAGGTCCTGCGTTCTGATCCCGTTGTAGACTTTTTTTTTTTCGTTTAAAATGGGCATTTATTTTACTATTAGTTAATTCCCGCTCGCAAAATCAGTTGTTTTTATTTATGAATAATGAAAATTATATAAACGTGAATATTTATAATATGTATAATAATTTTTACGCAAAAATGGAAAAATTCGTGGGAAACAAAAATGAGCTTTATTTAAATATAAATCATTTTCTCCTGCGTGTTATAAACGGTACTGTTAGGCAAGCTACGTGCGGACAAATGATTTATATTTAAATAAAGCTCATTTTTGTTTCCCACGAATTTTTCCATTTTTGCGTAAAAATTATTATACATATTATAAATATTCACGTTTAAATAATTTTCATTATTCATAAATAAAAACAACTGATTTTGCGAGCGGGAATTAACTAATAGTAAAATAAATGCCCATTTTAAACGAAAAAAAAAAAAAGTCCACAACGGGATCATAACCCAGGACCTACGTATTACTACGCTTCTGCCGTACCCGCTCGACCACTCTGCTCGTTGAAATACGGTCTACCTTGAGGGTCCTACTTCAGCACAGAATTTTCAAAGTCGATTTTCTCGAGAAATTCGGAATATTGGGTCCTACTATTTTGGGGGATTCTTATTCGAGGTATCATCTTTCCGTACCGTAAGTTTCAAAAGAATCGGTGAGACGTCATCCGTGGATTCCCCTTGTTAGTGGGACTTGCCCCCCCCCCCTCCTTTTTTTCTCTCTTGAAATATTTGTTCCCGATGAAGTTTTCCAACGATACTACGTGATGAACGATAAATGATAGTTTAGCATGAAATTTAATAACGGGCCACCTTTCGTATTATATTTCCATCATCAGAGGCTACGAGTAATTTTTGGCTATGGTCTCCTATTTTATACATATTCCATGATATTTAATTTCAATCCTTTTTCGTAATTTAATTTGAAAATCAGTTTTGACTACATTTATCTATTAGTGTCAAGTAAGTTTGGAAGGATGGAATGCGTCTTGATTGAGACATAGGGCGGTATTCCATTCTTTCCTCAAAGGTATCATTCTAAACTAGGGGGCAGGGCGCAGAGGCCCCTGCGCTTTCGTTTCGCTCAAGTGCCAATTCCCTCCATTTCGCCGGGTGCAGACAAGCGAAGCTTTTACTGCTGGTCACAGCGTCACAGTTGATCTCCACGGCGCTAAGGCCCTTTTGAAAGAAAGGGGTAATAATGAGCGCGTTCAACAGATTCCAACAGTTGCAAAACTGTTGAGGTACTGACCACTGATCGCTTAGTGATACAGATAGTGTCTGCGGTGTCTGCTGAACGGGTTTGTGGTTCGCATATACGTAATACTAGTATATCGCTAATGGGACTGATGAGGCGACGCAAACACCACGGTGCAGACATATACATATATCAACCTCTCACTCTCACGATACTTATCTATCCTTTCACTTCCTACTTTGGCGCAACTGCGCATGCGTGCAGCTGCTAACGCATGCGCACATGTTCGAAAGTACGATGTTCTGTTTCACTTTCTCGGCGCCGCTCCCGCTTATAGGAAATATACGTGGCTAGCAATATAGGAGTATTACATATATGGTGGTTCGGGACATAAATAGCATGTCACGTGACCCTACATAGTTTGTAACCTAAATAAAGTTACAAACACAGTCTTGTCATAAGACTTATCCAACGTATTTAATTGTTACTGAGGGGAGCACGGGAAAAGACGGGTACTCTCCTCGTCAATGACACTTTAGTCAGGATCGTGGACGTATAAATAAGTCGCGGTGATTATAAAGGTAAAGATACGTGTATTTTATATGATCACTCGGAAGACTCTCTGAATTTAGCTCCTTGATGGGCCTTTGGAAAACAAAGGCCCTTCGTAGTTACGCAGGTGGTCTACGCGTGATGTCGCGGTATGTACAAAATGCGAATATCGCCTACATTACCGAAGTTTATATGTACGAGGTGTGGCAGAAAAGTAATGAGATTGGCAACACTGCAAGCGATCTGGCAACGCTGCGCTGTTTTCTTTGATAGAGCACGTGTATCAGTACCTTCCCATAGTTCAGCGCAAATTTCAATTCCTTCCGTTAATTACGTGATTTTTGTGACTGCTATTAGCGAAGTTGTGTTTTGGTTGTGCGTCACGGAAAATGGAACAGCAGAATTTGGAGCAACGTTGTGCCATTAAATTTTGTGTTAAGCTTGGAGAATCGGCAAGTGCGACGGTAAATTGATGAACGATAAATCTGTTCAAATTTAATTGTTCACTCAACATTCACAATGTTAAACGACAGTCTGAACTCACAAGAGTGTTCACACGTTCGATGTTTTCATCGGTTTTCGAAGTTGAAGGCCTCCCAGTACGGTGTTCATCTTCAAGGTGTTTTCTGCCTTCCAAAAATGATTTGTGCCAGCGAAAAACTTGAGCTCGGGACAAAGAATGTTCCCCGTAAGCCTGTTTTAGCTTTTCAAACGTCGCACTTGCCGATTCTCCAAGCTTAACACAAAATTCTGCCGTTCCATTTTCCGTGACGCACAACCAAAACACAACTTCGCTAATAGCAGTCACAAAAATCACGTAATTAACGGAAGGACTTGAAATTCGCACTGAACTATAGGAAGGTACTGATACACGTGCTCTATCAAGGAAAACAGCGCACCGTTGCCAGATCGCTTGCAGTGTTGCCAGTCTCATTACTTTTCTGCCACACCTCGTATATAATATTCTAGGCAACCTGTAATATGGACGATTTCGATATTATTAGCAAGATTTTTAGAACTCGTTTTTTTGATAAACGATTTCAACTTTTGTTTACATCATGATCTTTCACATGGGTGTCGCCATATTGCTTTACAACACGTTGCGATCAGGTAGCAGAGAAAAAGTTTGATGGAAAAAATGGCGTCCGCTCCCTAAATATGTTGAGTAGCGCTAACTGAGCGGAGTGCGTTCAGCAGACACTCACCAAACAGTTGTACAACAGTTGTGTCTGCTGAACGCGCCCAATATCACGATTAATACCTGCTGCATGGTTATTCATGCCGTTCTTAGGCGATGTATTGGGATGACCTAACCCTTACAGCTTGGGTAGCAGGCATTGCAGTCCGGTAGGTCCTTTCATAACATCCAAACGAGCAAGCAGCCAGTGCCCTTTCAGAGTTAATAAGACCCCATTCACAAGACATAAAATTATCCATAATCAAACTTCCTCAAATTTGTTCTACTCATAAACGCTTATATTCGTCATCAATACTCGGCGTTAGTTTTCCATTTGGTCTTTATGTGCTCATTTTGCATAACGTGTTCGAAGCTGTAACTTTAGAACTAAAAGAGATATCGCGATTGCAATTTTCGGCAACTGTCTACTGGCGCGACGTCCGTTGCAAGAATACTCAAGAATACGCGTTTATTAAAGATCTTACGCAACCAGGTTATGCCAACAAAAGTGTGGAAATCACAAAAGTATTTTACATAAATTTTAATACCGTGAAAGCTGTGTCCCACGCTTATGCAAACTGCTGGAAAATGTATAAAAGGTTACTTCGACTAAACAATGTGTCTCAGTGCTATGTGCATAACGGTCGGATATCTTTCATATCAAACGCTGCTTGCACGTCGTAGCTAAAAATGGCACCGAGCATTACAGTCCACGCCCCCGTGGGAATACTGTCCGAGGATAAGTCGGTGGATAATAAGGACATGGTCCCTGCAATTACGGAAAAGAAAGAAAAGTACGTAATGAAAATTGTTTGGTGGAGCGTGATTCTTTTTGCCTTGTTAAACATTGGAGCAGTGTACGGTTTCTATCTAGCTCTTACGTCTGCCAAATGGATGACCATCATTTTTGGTGAGTTATATCGAGTTTGTATGTGGGGACATTTCATTTTGCTGCCTTAGGTGAATTAATTCAGTCGGCCACTTCTCGCAAGCTATTTGTTTTTGTTCCTCTTTTTTGTGCTCGACGCGTTAGTACGAGGGCCGCCGGGCTGCGAAAATCATGGGTCAACCCTAGGCGGTGTTGGGAGTCAATCTAACAAATTTTTCTTAAAATAAAAGCAGCCGCTACATCATAAAACAGCTAAATTAAAAGCGGCGGTGTGCTATATACAGGGTGTTTGACATAAGATGTCGGAGCCGAAAGTTGGAGATAGATTGGGTAAAACCGGGATGAAAAGTCATATACCATGATGTAAAATTCGCAATAGTTATCGTGATATTAATTAAAAGGCGTGCGCCAATGAGCGGTAAGACGGCCGCGGTAGCCACGTAGCAACTTGATCGAGGCGGAGTCAGTGAACGGCGAGGGTCAGCTAGATTCGCGATCTGGCCTGCCGCGCGGCGGCAGGAAGATGTTGCGGCGGTCGTTTTCCTGCGATATTTCGCCCTGATATACGCGCCAGGTAAACACGCCTGGTCAGGACGGCTGTGGTCTGCTTGGTTTCCCCTGTTCCCAACGTATTGTAACTCTCCTTCGCTGCTCTCAGTCGGTACCATACGTTGTCCGGTAAAGTCGCGTCCATTGCACGCTTATGATATATTTTTCCGACATGCTAGAAGTGCACCGTCACAGTGCTATAGAGATGCCAGAAGTTTAAAGGAATTAATTGCGCCCGTGCAAATTTTTACCAGCCGAACTTACATTATACATTTTTCTTATCAATGGCAGCGATATTCTTGTACCAGTTAGGTATGCTGGGAATAACAGCCGGCGCTCACAGACTGTGGAGTCACAAGTCCTACAAAGCTACCTGGCAGCTACGAGTGATCCTGATGTTATTCAACTCTATAGCTTTCCAGGTGAATTTCTTTCATACGTTTTGGAAATACCCAGACCGTTTGTGCTGCAAATGCAAGCCCTAAACAATGTTTCATTCTCTTATCTCTCGTACGTTTAAGATTTCACTTGTCCTCCCCAAATCTTCATGGAGCAAATATTCGATTAATAGCTTTTAAGGCACGATCGAAAAGGGAGTGGGCTGGCGCTTGAGTGTAGCTGGAGTGCAGGGGACTCAGCCCCCTAGTTTCACTCTGGAATTCGAATTTACGGTCGGATTTGTATGATTCGAAATCGATAATCATAATTGCAGCGTACGCAGGACACGGTCATTGTTCTATACCGTCGTTTCCCAAGGAACGCCAATGCGCGTATAATGCGCTTTCAATGCGCATTTATAACCGCATTGACTTCGAAACCGCATTAATTGTGTGTTTAAAATGCGCTTTAATTAATGCGATATATACGCACTTGATCAATAACACCAGAATGGCTATATTCCGAAATTCACTGTCAGTGCTGAAATATAGATTTTCAGTACTGATAGTGAATATCGGAACACAGCTAAAGCGGAAAGTTCATACATCTGCATGAGCGCATAATGCAGAAGCATAAGAAAACGAACTAATCAGAATCTTCAGTTTCATTGTGGAGATAGAAATAAAGGGCTCTAGTTGATTCGTTTCCTTATATGCTTTGTGCATTATGCCTTTGTACAAGAGTGTGTGCTTTCCGCTTTAGCTAGCGGAGTATCGGCCTGACCGCACTGAATCACTGGCATACTTTCCATTTAGCACGTAAGCATCATTCTATTTTTGTTACTCACTGTATGTTGAAATAAGGGTAAAATAATGTTTGCGTTGACTTGAATCGCTAAATAGAAAACATCCAATGACGAAGCGAGGGATTTTTAGCGACGGCCCTTAGTTGTCAAGAAAATTGATTTTAAATGTTTAAGGTTTATTAAGGGGCAGTATCACCTTTGGCATGTAGCGACTGGAGCGATACTTGCAGCTTTGACTGTACCATTTCTACGGAGAAATTGCAGTACATTACAATATCAGAAACTACGGCTCTGTACTTGATTATTTCCCGGTACGAAACGAACGAAACGAAAGCTTATGCCAGTCGCTACATGCCAAAGGTGATACTGCCCCTTAAGGTGTACATGTATAACTATTATGTTCAATTCTATGCAAACCAATGAGTGTAGCGCAGTAGACTAGGTGGACGGCTCGCACGGTAGTGACCCGCGGTCGAATCCGACCACCGACGAATGGGGGTTTTTTCGTCGAAATCACATCACAACTGATCAGACCATTAATAATTAGCCACCGATTTATGGATATTTGTTCATTAAACAAAGCAAGACGTGTAAAAACGGTGGAATCTCTCAATAAGCGTAGGTACATTTTTTGAAATGCGCATTCTGGGTAGCATAAAATGCGTTTTTAATGCGGGACAAAAATATGCTTTTTATGTGCATTTATAATGCGCTTTTAATGCTAATTATAATGCGTATTCAAAACGCATTATACGCACTTCGGCGCTCCTTGGGTTAGTTATGAAAATCCGATATTCTCTGTTTCTCCCCCCCCCCCCTCCACCCCCTCCCCATGCTCGGCTCCATTGAGTTTGATTTTTCAGCACCCGATAATTTACTGGGCCAGGGATCACCGAGTTCATCACAAGTTCAGCGACACTGATGCTGACCCCTACAATTCGAGACGCGGTTTCTTCTTCTCTCACTGCGGGTGGGTGATGTGCAAGAAACATCCTGAAGTAAAAAACAAGGTGCTTGATATAAGCGACCTCAAGAACGATCCCATTGTGATGTTCCAAAGGAAGTATGTATGCTTTGACATCGTGAGGCTGTATGCACTCCTATAGGTGTCGTCAGTAAAAGCTTACAAATGCGTATTCATATGTTTCAGATATTATTATACGTTTCTGATGCCTCTGCTGTGTTTCGTCATACCCACTGTAGTCCCCGTATACCTCTGGAACGAAACTTGGAAGAATGCTTATTTCGTGCCTACAATTTTACGCTACGTATCTTCACTTAATGCAAGTATGGCGGTCAACTCCATGGCACATGTGTTCGGCAATAAGCCATACGACAAGTTAGTGTTTATTGGATATAAAATTCCACGTTATGTGAGGAACACTCCTCGCCAAGGAATACTTTATCGTCGTATTCTTACAATTAGAATGGCTTTAGATGTACGCGTGCGTTCTCTCATTTGAATGTGATCGTTTCTCGCCTTCCACGTACCTCAATAGGTTTCACTGGCAAATATGTAACTCTGACATTTATACTTTTGCAGATCCATCCAACCGGGGGAAAACAAAAGCATATCCATATTGACATTGGGTGAAGGTTGGCATAACTATCACCATGCATTCCCTTGGGACTACAAGGCCGCCGAGTTGGGCAACTACAACTACAACTTGACGACGGCGTTCATCGATTTCTTCGCGAAAATCGGATGGGCTTATGACTTGAAAACAGTCTCAAATGACATGGTCCAGAAACGTGTGCAACGGACGGGTGACGGTTCGCACGAGGTTTGGGGTTGGGGAGACAAAGACCTCGCCCGGGAGGAGACGGACCAGACCTAGTGCCCTCTATTACACGTGTACACGAATACACGTGTGCACGTGTATTTAATTATTTCTTTTTTAAACACGTGTATCGGGTATCCGCGTGTAATACACGTATACACGCACTACACGTGTATTTATTTCACGAACACTTAAAAAATTATGAGAACATTTTTTTTCTAAGAAATATAAAAAAAGTGTCGTAGAGATAGAATAAATATCTATATATGCAAATACATACAATTTGGCACAAGATGTAAGATGCTGAAATAAAAATTTCTTATAGTTATCCGTGTACACGTGTATCTACGGATATCCGTGTTAGATATAACGTGTAGCACGACAACGCGTGTCACGTGTACCCGTGTAGTTTAAAACACGGTTCCGACCGGAAGCTCTAACCAGACCGTAATATTGCGTTACAACAATAAGAAGCAGTAAAAGAGTTTCTCGTCACCCTATGCTCGCGGTCCTAGAACCGATTAGAAAATTCAGGCTTTCCGGGAAAATCCAGGAGAGCGATTGATCCACCACCCGCTAAACGTAACCCATCCTGGGGTGCGTTCGAAAACTACCTCGGGTGAATCTAGTTGGGTGATAGGGAAAACTCTTCGGGGGAGCACTTGGGTGACGACGTTTTCGAACGACCTTGGAAAAAAGTACCGTGCAACATATCATAGTACAATCACACTATATGCAAAAAATGACGGATCATGCTCGAATTGTTAGATAGAATGTTATTCGTTGTTTTTGAACTCGCTGTAGATTAATACTTATCTATTTTTTCACAGTCTTTTTGGTGTTCCACACTGCCAATTTTTTATCCTGTATTATTAAAGAACCATTTGAATTTGTACACAGCATATACCTTAACCCTAATCTTACCCTAGCCCTTTATTAGATTACTCATTTTACTTAATTTACTTTATTACATTACTCTCTTGTTCTTGATGTGACTGATGTGTGAGCAATATCTCCTATACATACTTCTTGTAGTTGAGCAATTGAATTCGCGCGGGAAATGGGTGGGCACCCGACCACCCTGCCAAAAACATGGGTGGAAAAGTCTCTTCACCGGGTGTACCAAACGTATTTCCGAACGATACACCCAGGTGGCCTTTGGACATTTTCGAACGGCAACTGGGTGATCGAGTGCACCCGGGTGGGGTTTTCGAACGCACCCCTGTATGTACAATGAAGTGCAAAGTCGGTGTCCCCCTGAGCAAACGCGTCCCTCAGTGAACCGGCCTTCCACCGCTCCGAGCAGGGAGCATTGGGGAGCATTTCGACATTGTCATATGAGAGATTTTTGTAATCTTGTAACTTGAAATTATCATTTCGATGTATTTTATTGTGAATAAAAGCATTCGTAAGCAAACATATGAGATGTCATTGAGAAAATTTGGCGTTTTCGAGGGCTGCTGTCAATGATGATTACTCGGCCTCCTATTGGCTGTCGGGAGGGGATACCGACTTTGCTCAAACGGCGACCCACCTGACGTAAGACTGTCCTTCTCGCACTCACGGGAACCAACAGAGACAGTCGCGCACGGAGCATTCCACTATTGCTAACGATATTATACTCATAAATATAAATATATACAGAAATGCACTGTATCACTATGTTTATGCGAACTGGCGCGATCTCAAGATCATCTCAAGTAACGACTATGAAACTAGATGGCATCTTAAGACCGTGCTTAAGGGGCAGCAGGACCCAGCTAGTAACGTTCAAAACCCGTCAGTAACTTGTCCAAAAAATATTTTTTGCTAGGGAAATGCAGAGGTTTGCGGGGCCACTAAATTCGTCGCCGTCGTTGATTATTTTTCGCTGCGATACGAAGGAAATGATAGCTTAAACATTTTTACAGGATCTGAAATCTTTATTGACGGTCGTACTGGCAGGATGGTATTTATAAACGAGATTGAAATTGCGAGCCTCAAATACGGCCATTTGCACGAACAAACATGGCTGCCGTCCAGCATCAGTTTTTCACAATTTTCGCACATATCACACTCGAACGATCAACACTCTCTATTTCATGGCCTATCAACCGTATCACAGAATTCAACAAAAATTTGTTTTATGGGTTTAGGTACGGAAATAACGCGAATTTAGTAGCCTACGATTCCAGCTGTCAATTCACTCTCTCGTCACTACTAATAGTTGAGGCGTTCGGCAACCGGAGGCGTGCCAATCGATGCATCACTGTAACATTGCTCCAGCGAGGGCCCCCCACCAAAGCGAAACAGTGTGACGACGAAGACAGTGACCGGTTGTGACAGCCAGTAATAGCTGTAGCACAACACCGCGCGCCTTGGAATGTTTTTCGTTATTCCTTGTCACAATATTTGCATGTATCGCGAATTTTTGGTGCCCCACACGGCACCCTATTTTTGGCACGGCACTAATTCTAGAGAATTTTGAAACAACTTCACTTCTTCCACTCGCCGCCGCTGGCCGAGCGCCTCGATCAGTTTCAACGTTACTAGCCCGGTCCTGCTGCCCCTTAAGGGGATCCAACCTCCCTAGCCGGTTTCCTAGGGACTACCCCAAGAGCCAATAGAAACCGCGGAAATGACCGACTTCTGCGCGCGATGCATTCGTCTCCGTTTTACATTATTTTCCAACCGCAAGGGTATGTATCGAAAGCTTGAAGTTTATTGTAGGGCGTGAAATAGCGATGTGAAGGGATAAGATAACGTTAAAGGAGTAATTGCGGTCATAAGCACCATCGGTCTCTGTAGCTGTCAAGGACATTCCAATATGGCTGCTCTCGCGGCTGTATTTCCTCGAATTTCGCCGATCTGCGCGCACAACGCACATATCTCGCTATTTCACGCCCTACAATAAACTTCAAGCTTTCGATACATACCCTTGCGGTTAGAAAATAATGTAAAACGGAGACGAATGCATCGCGCGCAGAAGTCGGTCATTTCCGTGGTTTCTATTGGCTCTCGAGGTATTCCCGAGAAGAAAGCCTAGGAAGGTTGGATCCCCTTAAGGGAAAATTCTCTAGAATTAGTGCCGTGCCGAAAATAGGGTGCCGTGTGGGGCACCAAAAATTCGCGATACATGCGAATATTGTGACAAGGAATAACGAAAAACATTCCAAGGCGCGTGGTATTGTGCTACAGCTATTACTGGCTGTCACAACCGGTCACTGCCTTCGTCGTGACACTGTTTCGCTTTGGTGCGGGGCCCTCGCTGGAGCAATGTTACAGCGATGCATCGATTGGCACGCCTCCGGTTGCCGAACGCCTCAACTATTAGTAGTAACCAGAGAGTGAATTGACAGCTGGAATCGTGGCCTACTAAATACGCGTTATTTCCGTATCTAAACGTATAAAACTAATTTTTGTTGAATTCTGTGATATGGTTGACCAATCACGAAGTATAGAATGGTGTTCGTTCGAGTGCGATATGTGCGAAAATTGTGAAAAACTGATGCTGGACGGCAGCCATGTTTGTTCGTGCAAATCGCCGTATTTGACACTCGTAATTTCAATCTGGATTTATAAATACAATCCTGCCAGTGCGACCGTCAATAAAGATTTCATGATGGGTAAAAATGTTTAAGCTATCATTTCCTTCGTATCGCAGCGAAAAATAATCAACGACGATACGGTTGATAGGCCATGAAATAGAGAGTGTTGATCGTTCGAGTGCGATATGTGCGAAAATTGTGAAAAACTGATGCTGGACGGCAGCCATGTTTGTTCGTGCAAATCGCCGTATTTGACACTCGCAATTTCAATCTCGATTTATAAATACTATCCTGCCAGTACGACCGTCAATAAAGATTTCAGATCCTGTAAAAATGTTTAAGCTATCATTTCCTTCGTATCGCAGCGAGAAATAATCAACGACGGCGACGAATTTAGTGGCCCCGCAAACCTCTGCATTTCCCTAGAAAAAAATATCTTTTAGACAAGTTACTGAGTCAGTTTCAACGTTACTAGCCGGGTCCTGCTGCCCCTTAACGGTCGTGCCTAAAAACGCATGTGCCAATGAGCGGAGTCAGTGAACGGCGATGGACAAGAGGCGCGCGGCAAGGAGCAAGCGCAGTTGACAAGAGACGCGCGGCGATTGGGGACTTGTCCGCCACGCTTGCCCCTCGCCGCGCGCCTCATGTACATCACCGTTCACTGACTCCGCTCTGCCACACGCGTTTTTATTAATATCACCATAACTATTGCGAATTTTACATTATGGTATATGACTTTTCTTCTCAATTTTATCCAATCTATCCCCAACTTTCGGGTCCGACATCTTATGTCAAACAACTTGTATAATCGAAAGAAATTCATCGGCTCGTTGTAATTCAAAAATTATAGGAGATCTTTATCCGGCCGTGGACCCTGGAAAAACGGAGACGTCATCGCAAAAACGCTACACAGCCGCCATTTTGAAATGAATCGCCTCAAAAAAATTACTGTTTACAGTCACTGATACGTATATGATAAACACCCTTTTTTGTAATCTCGATTTATCTGCATTTTTCTGAAAAGAAATCCCCAAAAAGCCTACTTTTTTTCGGCTTCCAGAGTGGCCTAACCCCAAGCACAAGTGTGCGTCAGCTTATAATGCAGTCTTTTCACTCAGATTTTAAAACTGTGCCGTCCTTTCCATGCATATGAAACGCACTGGCAAATATCTGTTGTATGCAAAGCAGTTTATTGACGAATTATGTGTTCCGCGGTAAGCAGACTAGTCGCTGCTTAATTAAGCTTAGACCACACAGGGGGTCAGCTTCGATCAGATTTGTGGAAAGACCAGAATCGGCAAGGAGATCCTTAACCGGGAGCTACCGAGATGGAGGAGAGCCAGATAAGAATTACGCGGGCAAGACAATTTTGTTGACCGGGTGCACCGGTTTCGTGGGAACCTGCGTAATCGAGAAACTTTTGCGCGGTTGTCCAGAATTGAAAAGGCTCTACTTGCTGATAAGACCCAAAAAGGGGGTGTCCACTAACGAGAGGAAGAAGAATTACTTCAAGCTACTGGCAAGTGAAATCATTTCTAAACCCTTTGCACCCGTAAATTTCCTTTTCACCTACCAACGACTCTTTAACCCTTTTAGTGCCAGGCATTTTACTGAGTACATGCGAAAAATGCCACAGGCCGAGTTGATATGCGCTCTTATACGAATAGCTTTATAAGGAACAAAATTCCGATTTCTTAGAGGAAAATTTTACCATTCATTCTTCTGAAACTTAAGGAATAAGGATAATGCTGTCACGGCAAAATTTTTAGTTATATAATATGTTTAATTGTAAAATTGTTATGTACTTTTGGTATTTATTTTCTGATAGAGGTTATCGAGACGAATCCAACGATGTACAACATTAGTCTTTGAAGGTCAATGAAGGTGATTCGGGCAAAAAAGGTGAAATGAACTTACATTTACAGAAGGTGTTCAAAGTGATTACCATTGGTATCGATGCAATCCTGCAATCTCCTTATCACGGATTGAGTAGCATTTTTTGGGTGTTTATGATAATTCGATTTCAAGTTAGTTCGACTAGGGTCGAAAAATATGATCGGCACAACCACCTACTGTCTTCATGATTCACGACAACCCAATGCTGTCCGGTAAGCCGAGTAGAGTTAGTTAAGCTAGCGTAGTGAATAACGTGCGTACGAGAATCGACAATTATCAGGTAATAGAATTTTGTTAAATGTGAAACAATTACATTAGAAAACAATGAATTATTTAACGAAAATTACAAATGCTAAATGAAACAAGTAGTAACTTTAATTTAGTACTTGTAATTTTCATTCAATAATTCATTGTTTTCTAATGTAATTGTTTCCCATCTAACAAAATTGTATTACCTGATAATTGTCGATTCTCGTACGCACGTTATTCACTACGCTAGCTTAACTAACTCTACTCGACTTACCGGACAGCATTGGGTTGTCATGAATCATGAAAACAGTAGATGGTTGTGCCTATCATATTTTTCGAACCTAGTCGAACTAACTCGAAACCAAATTATCGTAAACACCCTTTATCATTTCGGCACTTATCGAATCACATGCTCTAACCATTCTCTCTCGCGTGTCTTCAGACGTAGTTGGAACTTCTTTATAGCGAAAAGGCCCGGCAAAAGCAAGTAACTAACGAAGAAATGGAAATGTATATTCTTGCTACTGTGGTTCGAGATCCTAATCCGCGATAAGAAGATTGCAGGATTGCATTGATTCCAATGGTAATCACTTTGAACACCTTCTGTAAATGTAAGTTCATTTCACCTTTTTTGCCTAACTCACCTTCATTGACCTTCAAAGATCTTAATGTTGCACATCATTGGATTCGTCTCGATAGCCTCTATCAGCAAATAAATACCAAAACATAGCATTCTATTTAAACATGCAAATTTAACCTTCATATCTCTGGATCGACTCCACCTAGCAACAAAACACTAATATCAAATAACAGCACTCCTTGTCCCATGCAAGCATTGTATCAAACAATTTTCGACTATTATCATACTTTTGGAGTTATTCTAGGTGGCAATTGTTCAGGCCTCACCCTATATGTAGATTATATAAACTTTGAACTTAACAAGCAACATAATATTTCAGGAATTACATTTAGGAGAGAAGGACTAAACCAAAAGCCCGCTATAACGCATCGGCCGGTGGCAGTATTTGTATAAGAACCGCGGGCCGATAGATCGGCCCACTGGCACTAAAACGGTTAATTTACAAAATGTCGAGCCACACTCAACGTAGAAGTGGCAAGAATTGAATACTCCCAATCCTCGAATCAGCATCATTCTAGCGCCTAATCAAAAATTCAAACACCTTGTTTCAGTACTTCGACACGCTACGTGACCTCTATCCAGACTTCGAGGACAAAGTGGTCACCATAAACGGTGATCTCCTAAAGGACAATCTAGGCATTTCACTGGAGGATCGTGAACTACTCGTCAAAACCACCGACGTGATAATCCACAATGCCGCCGCGGTGATGTTCTACTGCAAATACGGCACGTCCATGAGGATCAACGTGTTTGCTACCAAGCTGATGCTCGAACTTGCCCGCGACTGTGATCATCTTGTTGCTTTTGTCTACGTCTCCACGGCCTACGTTCACCACTACAATAGAATCGTGGAGGAGAAATTTCTGTTGCCACCTGCGAGCCTAGAAATCGTCCAAGACCTGGTTAAAGCTGACGACGAGACCGCAGGTCTCAGTAAGGAGGTTCTGGACACTTACATCGACAAATGGGGGAACACCTACGCCTTTGGTAAGGCCATCGCCGAAAGCATAGTGGAAGAGTTCGGAAAGACGTCCAAGTTTCAATGCGGTGTCTTCAGACCCACGATTGGTACGTGAACAGACAGAGAAGTAGCATCGATTACCTAACACCTCGACTCACATAATTATTTTTTTGCCAATCATACCTTGCCAACTCAAGTCGATCAGCATACCGGCGTAATATCCGTGCGCGACGTGACACGAGGAACCGTGGAAATGAACTTGAACTCTTTGATTGTCAAACCTTTCAGTGGTGTCGACTTACAAGGAGCCCATCGATGCATGGCTCAACAACAACAATGGGCCAGTGAGCTTCACCATAGGTGTGAACTTAGGACTGATACACTCGGCCTATATGCTGGATCCAGCGATCGACTACGTGCCAGCTGATATGACTGCCAATGCCTTGCTGGCAATCATGTGGGACATGGTTGAGAATAAGTAAGCCTCTCTTCTCCAGTTACAGGGCTATAAACGGAAAAAGAAACTCGTGAAATGTAGGAATGTGAATTTGTCTAATTAGGAATACACTTGGAAATACTCATCTCTACAACTATGGTAGCAGCGACGTGAATCCTTTGTACACGAGGAGCCTGGAAGGCAGAATAGTCTCTGTTGTCTACGACTATCCATCTATAAAGGCCGTCTGGTACTTCGCCTTTTTGTATCCTAGAAGCAAAATTGGCTTCTACATTTCTCACATATTCGTTCACGTAATACCCGCCATGCTAGCTGACTTATTTCTGCTGGTCACTGGAAAGAAGCCGATGTGAGTTGGATCGAACAAATTCGAATGAAATTCAAACAATCGATTGAATTTAATTAGTTCTTTCTTTCCGTTGTTTCTCTCTGCAGCGCCACACCTATATTGTTCAAGCTACACTGCAATCTGGATTTGGTCTTCTACTTCACGAACGGAGATTGGCGAGTGAAGATGCACGAAATGCCGAGAATCTGGGATACGATGAACTCCGCTGATCATCGGTTATTCTACAGTGACATTCGCAAGCTCGACTGGAACGATTACTTTGCAAATTACTGGAAAGGAATTAGATTTTACGCGCTGAAGGAACCACTGGACAATCTTCCGGTCGCACGTCGCAGATACAGGCGACTGAAGATTCTTCATTACACCATTGTGACCCTCGCGTGCTTCTTGTTCGCTTACTGTATTTACAGAATAATCTCGTACGTATTTCTTAATTAGTCGAATGCAAGGATTCAGCTCAGCTTGCTTCTTCTGTTATCCGTTGAAGCTTTCTCAGAAATAAAAACTTATGATAATTTAATAAAATTGTAACACGCTACTGGAGAATTATTCTTTGATAATCTTGGATACTTGGAGTGAATAAATGTTGGAGTGAAATCAAAGGACTTTGAGAATTCTTGCTTATGCTCTCTGGACACAGGATGTTGGGATTGGAGGGTCCGAAAAAGTAATTATTATATGGATCGTTTATTTTGAAAGTGGTGTAAATCGATTGTTTAATGACAATGATATGGAACATAATTTCCGAGTAAATTAGTGTAAACACTTTATTTATAACGAGTTCATTTTTAGGCACGACCGTAAAGAGAGTGACTTATGCTATCGCCATCGCGAAAACCGTCGCGCGCGCGCGTGTGTGTGTACGTGTGTGCTTGCGCGCGCGCCATGCTGTATCGAAATTGTGCGAGAGAGAAAGAGATATATGCTCTCTCTGTTCAGTGCGTTTTTCCTATGCTATGTATGAACAGCGTAACTGAAGCACACCTTTAACCTAAAAGCGGCGAGAAACTGAAAGTAATGTCATATGTAAGTCAAAAAATATAATTAATGAAACATGGTTGGATGTACCGTACCATTTTGTAATAATTGTTCGGAAAATGGATATATAATAAAAAGAATACCAAAAGATGAAAAACGCCGAGGATTATGGATAAATACAGGGTGGTCCGTTATAAGTTGGACATAGCAAACATGCTTATAGAGCGGCTTAAAACAAACACAAAAGTCCTGGACCATTATTCAAAATTCGCAATATTGATCGAGTTATTAACTGTTAAAGATCAAAGGAAAGGGCGTCCGCCAAAACGGCAGCGGGAGGAGCGCTAGAGCCTCTGCGAGCTATAGGACAGCCCAGTTTGCCTACAAACAAATGCGGGGCACGGTGAGGATAAGACGTCACTGCACGGCCGGCTTCTTTTGCGTTATTCTTCCCCTTACCGCGCCCCGCATTTGTTTGTTGGCAAACTGAGCCGTTCTACAGCCTACAGTTCGCAGAGGCCCAGCGCTCCTCCCGCTGCCGTTTTGGCGGACGCCCTTTCCTTTGATCTTTAATAGTTAATAACTCGATCAATATTGCGAATTTTGAATAATGGTCCAGGACTTTTGTGTTTGTTTTAAGCCGCTCTATAAGCATGTTTGGTAGTGCCAACTTATAACGGACCACCCTGTATAAGGTTAACTTGCTGACATTTTCATTTCAGGTGCTCTCTTGCAATATTACCAAGGAGAATCCTTGACAGCCTAGGAAAAAGTGGCTGATGGCTTTTGGTTGGCAAATGCCAAATGGCGGCAACAAACTAATGGTACTCAATTACGCCAAAAATAAATAATAAATAAATATAATACCTATAATATAATATAATATAATATAATATAATATGATATTATATAATAAATATAATACGTAAAATTCTTGTGTGGAGCAATATTTTGCGACCATTTTTGCCGAATGACATTGAATTTCAAAGTACTGCTACACTGAAACCATTCAACTTTAGGGGATTTCTTTTGTGAAATAAGCATCTTCAATGTTTCTTCTTTTAAATAAGCCGCAAATGAAGTTCGTACGACATATTTGAAAAAAAGACTTTTTTCCGCCCATTTCCCACTGTGTGGCGTCTTATCCTTCCCCTTAACGCGCCCCGCATTTGTTTGTTGGCAAACTGGGCCGTCCTACAGCTCGCAGAGGCTCCAGCGTTCCTCCCGCTGCTGTTTTGAACAACGCCTTTTCCTTTGATCTTCAACATTTAACATCTCGATAATTATTGCGAATATCGAATAACGGCATAGGACTTTTCTGTTTGTTTTAAGCCGCTCTATTCACTGCTTCCGGCATGACAGTTGAAACCGGCCCACCCTGTATTACTATATGTATAATAAGTTTAAATTAAGTAACTCGATTATACAGGGTGTCCCAGACCAACCGACGCGGAAGGAGATGAGACATAGAGCGGCTTGCGCTGAACGTAAAAGTCCTGTACCGTTTTGCGATAATCGCAATATTTATCGAATTATTAATTGTTAAAGATCAAAGGAAAAGGCGTCCGCCAAAGTGGCAGCGGGAGGAGCGCTGGAGCCTCTGCGGGCTGTAGGACGGATCAGTTTACCTTCAAACAAATGCGGGGCGCGGTAAGGGGAAGGATAAGACGTCGCTGCACGGTCGTCTTCTTTTGCGTTATTCTTCCCCTTACCGCGCCCCGCATTTGTTTGTGGGCAAACTGAGCCGTCTTACAGCTCCCAGAGGCTCCAGCGCTCCTTCCGCTGCCATTTTGGCGGACGCCCTTTCCTTTGATCTTTAACCGTTTCACTACGGGCGGGTTCTCCGCCGCGGTACTCCCGCTGAACGGGACGCTACGGCGCGCCGCAACATCACTGCACGCTATGCGACGCCGATCGTCAGCGGCAGTACCGCGGTGGAGAACCCAAGCTGCTTGAATGTTTTCGAACAAAAAATTACCTCAGTGGCATCTTATGGGGGGCCACTATAGTGACCCGTAGTACCTCAGTGGCATCTTATGGGGGGACCACTATAGTGGCCCGTCGTACCTCAGTGGCATCTTATGGAGGGCCACTATAGTGGCCCGTAGTAGCGAAAGGGTTAACAATTAATAACTCGATAAATATTGCGATTATCGCAAAACGGTACAGGACTTTTACGTTCAGCGCAAGCCGATCTATGTCTCCTCTCCTTCCGCGTCGGTTGGTCTGGGACACCCTGTACATTGCATCGTTGTGCTTCCGCAACATATTTTCCGACACACTAAAATCAAAACAATATTTATTTTGCAAGGTTAAACAACTTTTACAGTGCAATATAGCGTTTAGTGTATCGGTTGATAAAGTTGTATTGCAAATATTACGGAATGATTATGTACCTTAAACGCAAAAGTGGATTTGGCAGCTAACACGGAGACGATTAAAATTGATTAATTGATTGCGACGGGGGGGGGGGGGTGGTAGGATTCGGGCGCAGCACAATTCAAATAATTGAAGTTTGAAATTATTGGACTGGTTGTATAATGAATAGTGAACTGACAAAGGTTAGCGATCGCTCGTTCATTACATAGCCTAGTACATCCTAGTTGCTGTAGTGTGGCGCTGCACCTTTAACGGCAGACAGTGCTGGAACTTTGAGTACACAGAAAAATTTGTTTTTTATATTTCCGTCGTGTGGAAATGCGAATTCCATAATGAAGAAAGAGCTGAGAGGACCTTATTTGCCAAAATGTCCTCACTTTTAGAAAATCCCCACTAATTTCTCCACTGACTATACATTTTTCGCCAGAATTTCCCCAATTTTACAAAATTCCCACCACTTTCCCCAGTGACTCAAAAAATCCCCAATTTGAGGAAAAATCCCCACACGTGGCAACGCTTTGTCGTCCCCTGGAGCACCACTACCGGGCTCCCACCGTGGGAGCAGAACGTCGTTACAATACATACACGTGATTAGATAACTGCGACCGTCCGGCTGACCCTGATAATGCAAGCAGGCACCTTCATTGTTATAACAAAGTAGACCATGACTCGCCAATCAAACAATGTTACCTTCCGACCAACTGCGTAATAGTACCCGATGCAAGAATACATATTTATCAGAAACCTTACACAAGAGGATGCGTCAGCAGGTATGGAAAATCTGTGAATGATAGTTTTGCATGGATTTTAATAACGTGCCACCTTTCGTGTTATATTTCCACCATCGAAGGCTATGAGTAATTTATGGATATGGTTTCCTATTTTATATTCCATGATATTTAATTTCAATCCTTCTTCGTAAACTGATTTGAAAAGCAGTTTTCAGTAAACTTATCTGTTAGTGGCAACTAAGTTTGCAACAATGGAATGCGTTCTGATTGACATATTGCGATCACCTGATTCTTATAGCAAACTAGGTTGGATTAACAAGTAGGCATTACAGTCCAGTATGTCCTTGCAATACGATCCAGACGAGCAAGCAGCCGGTGCTCTTTTAGAGTTAATAAGACCCCATTCACAAGACATATAAAATCGCCCATAATCAATCTTCCTCAAATTTTGCCTACTCGTAGACTCTTATATTCGCCATCAATCCTCGGCGTTAGTTTTCCGTTTGGCCTTTATATGCCCATTTCGCATAACTTGTTCGAAGCCGTAACTTTAGAATTAATAAAAGAGATGTCGCGATTGCGGGTTTCGGCAACTGTATAATGACACGACGTCCGTCGAAAGAAAATGCATTTACCAAATATCTTATGCACGGAGCTATGCCAGCAAAAGTGCGCAAATTGCAAATGCACTCGCTTTGCATAAATTTGAATATCGTGAAATGTGTCCCGTACGCATATGCAAACTGCTGGGTAATGTATAAAAGGCTGCTTCGACGCAACGATGTGTCTCACCGCTACCCAGCCAGCAAGCCAAGGAAGATCGTCGAATCGTCGTTGATAACGGGTGATACTCGTCGAAGTCGACAATCAACCAAACTATCACATAGTTTTTACGAGGTTTGCAGTACGTATTAGGGACGCGATTTTATCGTATAAACAAGACGTGTTACACGTCGCATGGGACGTATATGTATGTATAATTACCCAGTAAACAATGCTCGGTCAAAAAGACATCGATTTGATGTCGATTTGATGAAATCTCATCGAGAAGTTATCGATCGCCGCAGTACATCGAAAATGTTTCATATTTCAATGAATTTTCGATGTACTGTGACGTGGTATTTTACCAGTCACAATTCCTCCCACTGGGCACGCGCGTAATTCTAGATTAAATCACTAATATCTTTCCCTTTCCAGTAAAAAGGTCAGCCAACCATCACGACCCCAGGATGAGACATTAAAGAACAGCTACGTAGACTATGTGGAGTGTACCCGAAACCCACGATCGTTCGACGTTCGCGCAGAAGGAAACACCTAAGGAGAGAAGGACCGCTGGAAGCAGCGCGGCCGGGATCTGGAAAGCCGTCGAGCGACACACATTACACCATCTAGTGGCGACGAGGCGGCGATGACGGATCCTGGCATCGATATGGGGGGCGCCGCGCTGTGGTGGAGACCGCACCACAACCGGGCCTACCGTCACGAGGGAGACGCGGGACAGGCCGAGGAGGAGCTCATCCAACACCACCCGGAAGCGGCCATGTCATACGCGAGTCTCACCACCCAAGGGCGGTGAAGTGCCAAAGACGCGGAGGAGACCCGCCGCCCACCGAGCACACATGCGATCGGCGTCCGCGCGATAGCCCTGACAAGAGGTCGGGGTATCGTCCGGGGAACTGCAGTCCCCGGCGCGGGTAAGACGCCTCCACCGGGGCACAATTCCAGGATGGGGATGGTGCTCCGTGGCGGACGAGTGGCGAGCACGCAGTGCTGCGATTTCAACAGCGGCAGCACGCTCACGCACACAGACGCAGCGCTCGTCGGTGAGCTCGGAAGCGCTCGGGTCGCCGAGTGAGAGGGAGAGTATCTCTCGCCCTTCTCACTCCTCACTAAAGCAAGCCACGCTTGTTTCGTTTCGGCCGTCTCGTCTCTCGCGCGGACAGGCGTGAATTTTCCAAGTCCCGCGATTCGGCCGTCTGTAAATTTTCTAAGTCCCATTTCGCGCAGGCTATACACAGAAAAAAAATATCGTAATTATTAAGTAATATTTTTTCAAATGTGTACAATGCATCTATTCTTTTAAAATAAGTATTTTTATTTATTTAAATAAATACTTAATTTAAATAAATAATTGCATTGCATACATTTAAAACATATTTTTCTAATATTACGATATTTTTTCAGTGTACGCATGTCAAGTATATGAAAGAATCAAATATATATCCACATTAAAATTCTCGATGATAAAATTTTCTCACAATGTCATATTAAATTAGGAATTTTAATTTATATCATTTAGCAATTAACTTCTACTCTCTATCAATACTCGGAATAAGCAAAAGAAAGAAGTCGCAAAAAAGAAAAAGAAAGAATCCCAAGTATTATGTACGTCACTACTAAAGCAATATTACAGCCACCAAGCAAGTGAAGCAGTAAATGAACATTTGATAAGTTAAACATATTAACTCGGTTTATTGCAACTTTCTTCATTTTAATGTCACAGCAATAAGCATATACTGTAAAATTAAAGTGTAGAGAGTAACGAAACGTTGATTTAATCATTTTAACTTATGAGATACTCAGTTACAAGTCTGAGGACGTACAGGGAATATCTTCGTCATCGTTAGCAAATAAATGTAAAAAGTTGGTATCATGCGCGACTCTAATTTTATTTAAATTTTCGGATGACATAAGAGCTAAATGTCGTGCATCAACTCTCATGGTCCGAGCCGTTTCTCCTCTCGCCCTTAGACATGATTTGAACACGCACAGAGCTTGAACATGAATCGCAGAAAGTGAGTTGCGTTTCTTTGTTTTAATGTCTGTCAACATGGAAAACAATCTTTCGGCATCGGCATTAGAATTCGGAAGTGATCGCACTGAATTAACTAATTTAGCACATGTAGCATATTTAAATTTTCCATTCGCGTCTTTAACCGCCATTATGGTTTTCCATGCATCGTCAAATTTTAAAGCAGTAATTTTTGCTTTTTGCTCTAATGAGAAATCCAGAGTTAAGGATTGCCATTCTTTCGTTAAAATCTCCTCATCGAATCCGCCGAATCGTTTGGCAACTATTAAAACATCCTGAACCGATGTATTCGGTTCATTTTGTTGAAATTGCTGCAGAGCAATGGTTGGTTCAAAAACCGCCAATTTCCTCAGAAATTCCTCTTTGACAAAAAGTCTCTGACGAATTTCTTTTGCAGCGATGTCGTAAAAGGCCAAACAATTAGCGTAAACTGATTTGACAATTTCCCTCTGACCATCTTCATCTAATTGATCAAGAAGTTCTTGGCAAGATTGTCCAACCATTACACGATCAGGAGATAGCCGATTTGATTCTAATAATGGATTAATCATACCGTCCTCAACAAAATTTAACAATGGAGATTTAACGACGTTAGTTAGGACGGTTCTCAACAAATTTACCGCGGCCGATTGCAATTCATAAACTTTAGTTTCGCGAGTTTGAAATGATGCATTAAATTTATTAAATATGTTTAAAATATATTCAAGAAATAAAAGATATGCTTGAATCTCTGGATTTTGCATCATTGAAAACAAAGTCGCCACAGTCTTTGATTTCTCGCACAATTGCTCCTGTTGCAAAAATTTCAGCAGTGCCTCCCAATTTTCGTTTAGTCTTGCCACGCAAGAATGGCGTGAGAGCCATCGCGTGTCAGACAATTTTAAAATTTTTCTACATTTGTCCTCACAATTAAAAGAAATCTGGAATTGCCGAAAAATACTTTCGCGTTTGGGACTGCTTGAGACAAAAGATGCCACTTTCCGCATAAGTTCCTCGCATGCAACAGGAATTGCACTGCATGCAGCATTAGCTACTAATGCTGATGCGTGGCACGGACAGGGCATAGTTATCAACTTTTTGCAATAGTTTTCCAATTTTGTTTTAAAAGATTTATGCTTTCCTGTCATAACGGAGGCGTTATCACAAGAAAGAGCGAGAATATTTTCGAACGGAATTTCTTTTTTCCACATTATGTTTTTAAAAGTTGTAAACAGTTTATCGGCAGAACAATCACTCGCGTCTAATTGAATTAATTCAAATAATTCCGTTCGAACATCCAAAGTCTGAGGGTCGACATATCGAACAAGAAACGTCATCCATTTTTAGGCACGACCGTAAAGGGAGTGACTTATGCAATCGCCATCGCGAAAACCGTTCGTATGTATGTGTGTATGTGTGTGTGTATGTGTGTATGTGTGTATGTGTGTATGTGTGTGTGTGTGTCCGTGTAGATCCTCGATTTCGGAAAAACGGCTGAACCGATCGGGACGAAATTTGGCACAAAAATCAAGTACAGTACTGTGAGTTGACAATAAGGTTTGTGAGCCGCCATGTTGAAGCAACACAAAATGGCGGGAGATTCAAAATTTGAAAAAAATGTAATTTAAATTTAATATTGCTGCCATTTCTAAACGGCTGAAGATAGCGATACATAAAGTTTGCTGGCACCAAATGGATATATACTCAAAGTACATGCCAAATTTCGTTGCGATCCGTTCAGCCGTTTGGCCGGAATACTGGACTAATGGAAATAGTGAAAAATTCATTAATCCATTAGTCCAGTTTTCCGGCCAAACGGCTGAACGGATCCGAACAAAATTTGGCATGTACATCGAGTATATATCCATTTGGTGCCATGAAACTTTATGTATGGCCATCTTCAACCGTTTCGAAATGGCGGCAAATTCAAATTTTTTTATCCACTATTCCAGGAAAACTATTGATTAGTCCACTATTCCGGCAAAACGGCTGAACGGATTCGGACAAAATTTGGCATGCACATCAAGTATATACCCATTTGGTGCCAGGAAACTTTATGTATAGCCATCTTCAACCGTTTCGAAATAGCGACAAATTCAAATTTTTAATCCACTATTCCAGCAAAACGATTGATTAGTCCACTATTCCGACGAAACGGCTGAACGGATTCGGACAAAATTTGGCATGCATATCAAGTATATACCCATTTGGTGCCACGAAACATTGTGTATGGGCATCTTCAACCATTTCGAAATGGTTTCAAATCTTTAATTCACTATTTTATTATAATTATAGTTTGAAAATCCCGTAATTTCGAAACGGTTGAAGATGACCATAAAGTTTCGTGGCACCAAATGGGTATATTTTTAAACTACATTGCAAATTTTTTTTGAATCCGCGCAAGCGTTTCGCCGGAATACTGCATTAAAGATTTCAATTTGTCGCAATGTCTGAATGGTTGAAGATAACCATGCATAAAGTTTCACCTCAAATTTTGATTCGGATGCATTTAATTGTCCGATTTTGATCACTTGGGCCTATTGCAGAAATGCTGCATTCGTGGGCGAGCGCGAAGCGCGAGCACCCGACGACCTGGGGGGGTATGACGCTTGAGCGAAGCGAAAGCGCAGAGAACTATGTAGCATAGTTTAATATCTCAATACTTGAATTTTCTACAATTTCGAAACCTTTGAAATTCGTGGGCGAGCGCGAAGCGCGAGTGCCGCGGTCGTGCCTATTGCAGAAAAGCGAAGCTTTTCTGCACCCGTTAAGGCGAGCGCGAAGCGCGAGCAATGGCGATCTTGAGGGGGTTGGCGCTTGAGCGAAGCGAAAGCGCAGGGGGCTCTGCCCCCTAGTTGATTCGTTATATTCGTGGTTTCATCTACAAAAATCGAAAATTTAGTGTGTCGTAACACTTGAACCAAACGTTCTTGCTCGCGAGCATGCAAAACATTAACTAATACCTCCGATGTCTTTTTGCGATTCATATTCATGTTTTTCAAGACAACGCTATCTTCAGCGGGATCTTGAAACAATGTCAAAATCTTCCCTGCCGTTTGAAACGGAATATTATGTTCGGCAATGAAAGCAGCATACTTAATTTCCGCGATTTTTTTCCTATCTTCAAAAGACAGAGACGATTTTTCAGCTGACATGTTCAAATCTGAATCGAGGTTTCTTATCTGACACTGAGAAATATGTTTCTTTGTGTCAGAATGCCGCTTAATTTCATGAAGACCGCACCAAAGCTTTACATTGCAAAAGGAACAAAAAAAACTGCTTGCATCGCCCGGGATTTCCTCCAGCTATGGCTTGAATTCTTCACATTCAAGCTATGGTTGGAGAAATTTCCTCTGGGGTGATCCATTTGCATTTGATGTTGTTTCTTCGAGGCAATTGTTAAGCATATTTCGATGAGTCATCGTTTCGGCATGCCTCGAAACTCGTGATGAGCAAGAAAACGTTTTGTTGCAAATATTACAAAAGTAAGAACAATCGTCATCGAGGACCTCTTTAATCCAAAATTTATAATTTTCGTTTTCCAGCCAATCACGAGAAAATTTATAGCGTTTCCCAGCAGAAGCCATGCTAAATTATAGAATGGAAAAAAATAGCGAGTAACTACTTACACCTTCTCCAAGGCCACCGGAATTTTTACAATACAGCTCACAAAGTTCACCAGAGTAGCAACCACACAATGCGAAAAATAGGCGACGTACACAAGTTTCTAATAATTATTAAGTAGTAGAAGACAATGCCTCGTTGAGTTTCGTTCGGTATACTGCACCGTTCGAACACAAAAAAAGTTTTTTCAAAATAGCGAGTGGCTACTTAATATTTTTGAATATACGCAATATAAATCCCGAAGCTCACCAAAGTAGCAGCAGACAATTTAAAGAATAGGCGACGTGCACAAGCTGGAGACAAGCAGGGGAATAACGGATGACGATTAAGAACAGCGTGTCTGGCAGAAAACAAGTGAACAGCGCGATCGAGAAAGGCAGTTAGGCCCGTTACACACTCGCGCGGATGATCCGCGCGCGGTTTTCCAAACAAAGCTCATCCGCGTGCGGACCGTCCGCGCAACTATGAAATGTCCCATAACGATAAGCGACTCCTACCTTGCTCGTAACCACGCGCGTAGCGCGGAGCGCGGATCATCCGCGCGAGTGTGAAACGGGCCTTAGACATGAGAATTCGTTCAAACGGTGCAATATAACGAACGAAATTCAACGAGACATTTTCATAAGTTAAAATGATTAAATCAACGTTTCGTTACTCTCCACACTTTAATTTTACAGTATATGCTTATTGCTGTGACATTAAAATGAAGAAAGTTGCAATAAACCGAGTTAATATGTTTAACGTATCAAATGTTCATTTATTGCTTCACTTGCTTGGTGGCTGTAATATAGCTTTAGTAGTGACGTACATACTTCTTGGGATTCTTTCTTTTTCTTTTTTGCAAATGCATGCGCAATGGCAGATACTGTATAGCTTTTTCTTTTGCTGCGTAAAGTGCCTATATTTTTTTTATTTCTGCTTCGCATTTCCTTTAATCCCGCCATTCCCCCATTCCCTAGGAAATGTAGAAAATTGTCAATAAGAGCTCTATTTTGTAAGCGAGTTATTAGACGATTTTCAACATTTCCGCCTGATGGAAGAAACCACCACCTTCTCGCGGTTTCCATCGAGCAGTAATGTGGATTGCAATATTTTTTTCTTTTCGTAGCAAAACTCTATAGAAAATATGCACAACAGTTTTATTACACTTTACAATATACCTGAGAATGTTTTTCGTATAATTTCAGTTGTGATATTAATTAACGAGTGTTTACTACTTGCAAAATTTTATTCCGTCCACGTTTCTGGCAAAGAGTGGGATTTGTATTAACAAGGCAACTGGATGGTCATATTTTTAGTTCAAATGTAATAATTTCACAAATTATTCCAAAAGAATAATATTCTCTCACACAAATATCGAGATAGAAAATCAATTATTGACTGTCCAGTACCCTTTGACTTCAGCTTATTCCGAGTATTGATAGAGAGTAGAGGTTAATTGCTAAATGATATAAATTAATGTTCCTAATTTAATATGACATTGTGAGAAAATTTTATCATCGAGAATTTTAATGTGGATATATATTTGATTCTTTCATATACTTGACATGCGTACACTGAAAAAATATCGTAATATTAGAAAAATATGTTTTAAATGTATGCAATGCAATTATTTATTTAAATTAAGTATTTATTTAAATAATAAAAATACTTATTTTAAAAGAATAGATGCATTGTACACATTTGAAAAAATATTACTTAATAATTACGATATTTTTTTTCTGTGTATAGCCTGCGCGTATGGGACTTAGAAAATTTACAGACGGCCGAATCGCGGGACTTGGAAAATTCACGCCTGTCCGCGCGAGAGACGAGACGGCCGAAACGAAACAAGCGTGGCTTGCTTTAGTGAGGAGTGAGAAGGGCGAGAGATACTCTCCCTCTCACTCGGCGACCCGAGCGCTTCCGAGCTCACCGACGAGCGCTGCGTCTGTGTGCGTGAGCGTGCTGCCGCTGTTGAAATCGCAGCACTGCTCACGTCTTCCCGCTCTCACTGTTGCCAACTTAACCTAGTCTTACCAACTTAACCTAGTATTACCAACTTAATCTAGTATTACCAACTTAATATTACTAGTATCGACCCTTACATTAGGATCTCTAAAGCGTGATAGAAAAATAGCCGATATTTTAACAACTGTAACTTCATTGAAAAAATTGAGTTTTAACACAGATTCCGAGAAAAAGTGATAAATCCGTACGGTAATTTGAGAAATCTGGAAAAAATCTATGGATTTGAAAGGTGAACTCACAGATATTAATGAAAGGATTAACAAACCAGATTACCGGCATTGGTGGATTCCTCTATCACAGAGGTCGGCACGAAATGCACTTCACGGCCGATTTTCGGAAGACTCGGTCTTCCGTCCCCCCCTTTCCCCTTTCCCTTGGTATACCACGCGCCGGCACCAAGCCGGTCGAGCCTCAGGAGCGTATTGCATTCCCCGCACAGTGGTGTCATGGAAAGACGAAAGAGAGGTGAAAACTTTCTTATTTCATGAAATGCTTTTTTTGTTTGGAAAACTATTGGAAACAAATATCAACAACAAATATAAGCATTTCATAAAATAAAAAAGTTTTCACCTTTCTTTCGTCTTTCCATGGCTCCACTCTGAAGAGACTACAATACGCTCCTGAGGCTCGACCGGTTTTTGTTGGCGGCGCACCGTGTACCAAGGGAAAGAAGGGGACGGAAGGCGGACCTTCTGAAAATCGGCCGAAAAGTGCATTTCGCGCCGACCTCTGCTCTATCGTATGAATACACGATCCTCGTTCAAACAAGAGAAACTAGGGAGCAGAGCCCCTTGCGCTCTCGCTTCGCCCAAGCGCCAACCCATAGAGCGGGTTGCGCTGAACATAAAAGTTCTGTACCGTTTTGCGATAATCGCAATAGTTTTCTAGTAATTCATTGTGGAAGTTCAAAGGAAAGGGCGTCCGCCAAAATAGCAGCGGGAGGAGCGCTGGAGCCACTGCGAGCTGTAGGATGGCCCCGTTTACATGCAAACAAATGCGGGGCGCGGTAAAGGGAAGGATAACACAAAAGAAACTGGCCGTGCAGCACCGTCTTATCCTTCCCCTTACCGCGCCCTGCTTTGTTTATTGGTTAACTGGGCCGTCCTACAGCTCACTGTGGCTCCAGCGTTCCTCCCGCTCTTTCCTTTGATCTTCCACAATGAATTACTACAAAACTATTGCGATTATCGCAAAACGGTACAGGACTTTTATGTTCAGCGCAAGCCGCTCTATGGGTTGGCGCTTGAGCGAAGCGAAAGCGCAAGGGGCTCTGCCCCCTAGTTTCTCTTGGTCGAACGAGGATCATGTATTCACACGATAGAGCAGATAAGCCGCACTACGTCCTCGCGAGAGATTGTACGGGTGGTCTGGGATACCCTGTATACTCGATGTACATGCCAAATTTTGTTCGGATCCGTTTAGTCGTTTTCCCGGAATACTAGACTTGAAGATTTCAATTAGCCGCCACTTTTAATTCAGCCAAACTAAAAATTTGAAACTTTCCAGTATTTGTCACTGTATTCGTGTACATGTATATGTCAAATTTTATCGGAATCCAACAAGTAATTCCAAAAATATGAATTTTTCGATATGTGAATTTGTGACCATGCCGTAATATGGCGTTACAACAATAAGAAGCAGTGAAAGAGTGTCGTCACTCTGTGGTCGCGGCCCTAGAACCGATTAGAAAATTCAAGCTTTCCAGGAAAATCTAAAAGGGCGATAAAGCCTTAGGCAGGATCCAGATTCGTGACGCTTGGCACAGCTTCCGGGTCTTTAACGGCGGAATAATTTATCTGATGCCTGTGTATTGGCAGTTTGCTCTAGGATATTCCTTCCAAACCAATCGAGATGGTACCACTTAAGTTGGAAGTATAATCTACAGGATGTTTGACTTAAGGTGACGAAGTTAAAAGTTCATCTTCGTCACCTTAAGTCAAACATCCTGTAGATTATACTTCCAAATTAAGTGGTACCATCTCGATTGGTTTGCAAGGAATATCCTAGAGGAAACTGCCAATACACAGGCATCAAATAAATTATTCCGCCGTTAAAGACCCGGAAGCTGTGCCAAGCGTCACGAATCTGGATCCTGCCTAAGGCTTTATCGCCCTTTTAGATTTTCCTGGAAAGCTTGAATTTTGTAATCGGTTCTAGGGCCGCGAGCATAGAGTGACGACAAACTCTTTCACTGCTTCTTATTGTTGTAACGCCATATTACGGCATGGTCCCTCTGCTCCTGGGTGAGGTCTTTGTCTCCCCAACCCCAAACCGCATGCGAACCGTCACCCGTCCTTTGCACACGCCTCTAGACGATGGTACTTGAGGCTGTTTTCCTGTCATAAGCCCATCCGATTTTCGCGAAGAAATCGATGAACGCCGTCGTCAAGTTGTACTTGTAGTTGCTCAACTCGGCGGCCTTGTAATCCCAAGGGAATACATGGTGATAGTTATGCCAACCTTCACCCACTGCGAATGCGGAGACGGCTTTGTTTTGCGTCGCTCCGATGAATCTGCACAAGTAAAAATGTGAGAGTTACATATTTGCCGGTGAAACCTAATCTAATGTAAGAACTCGACGATAAAGTATTCTGTGACGAGGACTGTCCCTCACATACTGTCCCTCAATGCTGTATCCAATAAACACTAACTTGTCGTACGGCTTATTGCCGAACATGTGTGCCGCGGAGTTGACCAGCCAAGTTACATGAAGTAAAAATACGTAGCGTAAAATTGTAGACACGAAATAAGCATTCCCCCAAGTTTCGTTCCAAAGGTATACGGGAACCACAGTGGGCATGACGATACACAGCAGAGGCATCAGAATCATGTAATATCTGAAACATAAAATACGCATTTGTAAGCTTTTACTGCCAACACCTATTGGAGTGCATACAGCCTCGCGATGTCAAAGCATACATACTTCTGTTGGAACATCACAATGGGATCGCTCTCGAGATCGCTTAAATCAAGTGTCGTGTTTTTTATTTCAGGATGTTTCTTGCACAGCAGCCAGCCCATGTGAGAGAAGAAGAAACCGCGTCTCGCATTATGGGGGTCAGCATCAGTCTCGCTGAACTTGTGATGAACTCGGTGATCCCTGGCCCAGTGAATTACCGGATCCTGAAAAATCAAAATCAAACTCAGTGGAGCCATGGGGGGGGGGGGGGGGGGGGGAGAAACAGAGAATATCGGATTTTCATAACTAAACGACGGTATAGAACAATGACCGTGTCCTGCATATGCTGCAATTATGATTATCGATTTCGAATCATAGAAATCTGACCGTAAATTCGAATTCCAGAGTGAAACTAGGGGGCAGAGTCCCCTGCACTCCAGCTACACTCAAGCGCCAACCCACTCCCTTTTCGATCGTGCCTTAAAAGCTATTAATCGAATATTTGCTCGATGAAGATTTGGGGAGGACAAGTGAAATCTTAAACGTACGAGATAAGAGAATAAAACATTGTTTAGGGCTTGCATTTGCAGCACAAACGGTCTGGGTACTTCAAAAACATATGAAAGAAATTCACCTGGAAAGCTATAGAGTTGAATAAAATCAGGATCAGTCGTAGCTGCCAGGTAGCTTTGTAGGACTTGTGACTCCACAGTCTGTGAGCACCGGCTGTAACTCCCACGGCACCTATCTTGTACAACAATATCGCTGCAAGGGATAAGAAAAATGTATAATGGAAATTCGACTGGTAAAAATTTGGACGAGCGCAATTAATTCCTTTAAACTCCTAGCATCTCTATAGCACTGTGACGTTGCACTTCTAGCATGTCAGGAAAATATATTAAAAGCGTGCAATGGACGCAACTTTACCGGACAACGTATGGCACCGATTAAGCGCAGCGAAGGAAAGTTACAATACCGTGGAAACAGGGGAAACCAAGTAGAACACAGCCGTCCCGATCAGACGCGTTTACCTAGGGGTACCCGGAAGATATGCCGCTGGCGAAGCCTGGGCACCCCTCAGTCAAGTACCTAGACGGCCACCGTGGGGTTTTAGTGGGTATGCCCGGCGCATCACTTGCGTCGGGGGAGCCCCACATAACCCTCGTCCTCCGCCCCAGGAGGCGAGGGTATGCGTAATGCATTTCCCCACGTTAAAAAACAAAAAAAAAAAAAAAGACGCGTTTACCTGGCGCCTATATCAGGGCGAAATATCGCAGGAGAACGAGCACCGCAACATCTTCCTGCCGCCGCGCAGCAGGACAGATCGCGAATCTAGCTGACCAAAAGTATTTTTCACGGAAAAAAAGCAACTAATAATGTATGCACAGGGTGTTGCGAAATGATACAGGGCAGTTGGTTGAGTTGCCTGTCCATCAGTCTGCAGGCGCTCGTTTTGCTGGACGGCCCAGTTTACCTACAAACAAATGCGGGCCACTCACAGTACTGAGTTCAAAAGGAGAAGAAGAACGCAAAAGAAGCCGGTCGTGCAGCGGTGTCTTAGCCTCCCCCTTATCGCGGCCCGCATTTGTTTGTCGGTAAACTTGGCCGTCCTACAGCTCGCAGAGGCTCCAACGCTCCTCCCGCTGCTATTTTGGCGGACGCCCCTTCCTTTAATCTTTAACAATTAATAAATCGATAAATATTGCGATTATCGCACTACGGTACAGGATTTTTATGCTGAGCACAAGCCTCCTCTATGTCTCCTCTCTTTCCGCGTCAGTTGGTCAGGGACACCCTGTATAAATGCCGTTTTGTAGAAATACTAACTTTCTTTCGACCAATTCGGTCTTTCCCCGAAATTACCTATATAGCACAACGTTGCTTTTAATTTAGCTGTTTTATGATGTATTGGCTGCTTTTATTTTAAGAAAAATTTGTTAGATTGACTCCCAACACCGCCTAGGGTTGGCCCATTATTTGAGCAGCCCGACGGCCGTGGTACTAACGCGTCAAGCACAAAAAAAAGGAACAAAAACAATAGCTTGCGAGAAGTGGCCGACTGAATTAATTCGCCTAAGGCAGCAAAATTAAATGTCCCCACATACAAACTCGATATAACTCACCAAAGATAACGGTCATCCATTTGGCAGACGTAAGAGCTAGGGGGTGTTGACTGTAATGCTTGGTGTCATCTTTAGCTACGACGTGCAAGCAGCGTTTGATATGAAATATAGCAGCGGCACATACCCGGCCGTTATGCACGTAGCACTGAGGCACATTATTGCGTCTTAGTAGCCTTTTATACATTTTACAGCAGTTTGCATATGCGTGGAAGACGGATTTCACGGTATTAAAATTTATGCAAAATATGTGCTTTGTGATTTCTACACTTTTGCTGACATAACCTGTTGATCTTTGATAAACGCGTATTCTTGCAACGGATGTCGTGTCATTGGCTGCGTTCAGCAGAAATAGCAGCTTAGTAACCGCTTTCCGCTGTGCCGGCAGCATCATACGACTTCTACTGAACGCACTCTTCTGAACTATGGGTACGTTCCAGAATTGCTGCCAGCGCTGCGATTGTGACGTCATGAAAGCGTGCTACCAGCAACGTTCCAATTTGAATTAGCGTGCTAACGGTGTGATTGCTACTGTCAACTTGGAACGCTATTGCCAGTGCTGACAGCAGCGAGCAGCCGACCTTTACGTCACCCGTAAAGAAATTAACCTGAAATATGGAAGGAAACATACGTAAAAAATTGTTATTGGAATTAACGTTAAAATCGATAGTTGAAGATTCTACATCTGCTGAGTCTAGCGAATCAGACACACTAGAGATCTTAAAACATTATTTTGAACGCGTACCTAACATGAATTTTATATCGGTGTGCACTGATGGAAATAGAGAGAGAGTAACGAAAAAAACAAGAAATGTGTTAAAACATTAAGGAAAACATTTTTTATAGATTTCCCAATAAGGCGGTGTTACATTTCATATACATATAGGTTATTGTTGGTCCGATAATACGTCACGTGACATCACGTTTTCCTTCGTGCTGGCGGAGCCTCACCTCTGGGGCCGCAGCACCATCAGCAGGAAGTGACGACAAATTTAATGACGTCATGACTCTCTAATAGCACTGCTGCAGCGTGCTATCGTACATTTTGGAACGCTGTTTGCAGTGCTGTCAGCGCTGGCAGCAATTCTAGAACGCAGCCTATACGTGTACTCAGTACTGTGAGTGGAAAAAGTGTGTGATCAAATGTCGGGCAAGGTTACGTTAGATTGACTTATCAACAACTGATAATTGCTACTCGAGCGTCTTGAAAAACGAGAGTTCTTGTCATAATTACCATGTAATGCCATAATTACTGATACTGGCGATTATTGAGTACAGGTCGTGAATTTCGGAACACAGCCTTCCATAACTCACTTTTGAGCTGACTGTACTTTACAACATGTTGTGCTTAGTAAGCGTACTTTTAGGATGCTGGAAAAAGTGGCGACCGCTTAGTAAACATGTTGGAAAAGCATAAAGCGCTAGGTGGCGTTCAGCCGAAAATCTTACAATAGTTGCAAAGCTGCTTATTCTGCTGAACGCAGCCATTGACACGACATCCATTGCAAGAATACGCGTTTATCAAAGATCACCAGGTTATGTCAGCAAAAGTGTGGAAATCACAAAAGCACACATTTTGCATAAATTGGGCCGCACATTCTACCCGATAGATTGGACGGCTCAAGATACTTGATGTTTGTAGAACATGTACTTCCGACTCTCTTGGAACAAACTCCATTGGAGATTCGGAGGAACATGTTCTTCCAACATGATGGGGCACCCGCCCATTTCGCTACACCTGTTCGTGCTTACTTAGATCAAGCCTTCCAGGACAGGTGGATCGGTCGCGGTGGTGCAGTGGCGTGGCCCCCACGGTCACCGGATTTGACTCCCTTGGATTTTTATCTCTGGGGATACTTAAAAGTACGTTTGTAATTATGTTTTTGATTTGCAAGTATTTGTGTACAGGTATGTGTAGCATACTTACAGTTCGGAATTTTTATTATTTCAGAATGAAGTGTACAGGCAGCCAGTCCCGTCGCTGGAGGATTTGGTTGCCCGAATCCACGGCGCCGTGGCGTGCATTACGCCCGAAATATTGCGCGCAGTACAAGAAAATGTTATTAAAAGAGCGCGATTGTGTTTGGCGGTACAGGGGGGACTCATTGAGCCTCTCCTGTAAAGGATCCCAATCGGCCCTTTTCAGGGCCATCCTAAATTATTCACACTCGCGGTCGACAGATACGTGTCAAACGTATTGGGGACGGGAGGATAAGGGACGGGTGGTGAGGGGAGCGGCTTGAGAAGGCGTGAGACGGAGCGAGGGGCGAGGGCTTCGGGGGGCAAGGGACGGGCGAGGGACGAGGGCAGAGTTCCCCGCGTGAGACGAGTGGGGGAGGGAGACGTGCGCTTTTGTCGCGCCCGTAACCTCTTCGCAACGTCACATATGGATAGTTTGTTGGGCAAGACTATCTTGACGAGAATAGGTCATTGCAAAGGGGTTAAATCATGAAAAACAATGAGCCAAAATGAATCAAAACGATTGCACCCATGCTTTGGCATAAAGCGCGCGGTTCTTCAAAAATGATCCAAGATGGAATGGCTTTCGGGGTTATAAACGGTCTTATTAGCAGCGATGTTCGTTACGGTAGAAAAGGACGTGTCTGCTGTGTGTAAAGCCGGCGCTACATGAGGACGGTCAGATGATGCGCGACAAACACGTTGAAAGGTGGCCGGCCGTATCGCGGAGCGCCGGCATAAGAGACAAATGACGAACGAGCTGGTAGTCGATCTCGTCGAGAACGGTGAACGACGCCACGCTCGTAGGTCAATAACGAATTTATCGCGAATAATTTTCGGAAAGTACAAAAAATGATTGCAAAGCGTGCGAGGACGTGGTTCGCGATAGAAAAGAGTCGTATCGGCGCCCAGCTTTCTCGTGAAACCGCCGCGAGTTGAGAAGAATGGGACCTATCGGGAACGATAATTATTGAAAGTTTGGAGGTTGGCACCGAAATCCTCACGCACAGGCGTCGATAGTATTAGTGACCGTGCCGCGATGTGAGTTCAGTGATCCTCCCGAGATCAGCTGTTCGCACGGATTTTTCGATCGAATCGATGCAGGGATCCAGCGATAGCGGCCCATTTTTATCGGAGACTGTGAGTAATTTCGGTTTCATATTGATATTCCGTGGATATTCCGTAATCCACCAATCCTTTTTCATAAATTTATTCGAAAAATACTTTTTCGTAAATTATTCGGAAAGTAGTTTTTCGTAAACGTATTTGAGAAGCACTTTTTCGTAAAGTTATTTGTTAGCGTCAAATAATTTTCTAAAGCAGCTACGTGCCTGGATTGACGCGTGGGGCGATCGCGATGCATTTTCAAGTGCGCCAGACAACTACGGGAGGTGATAAATCTGTCGAAGGGCTTTCGATTCTCAAATAGAACCTCAGATTATTCTAAAAGGCGTGATACTTGCGTGTAGTCAATTATTAGTCCCCGGGTAGGACGGAAATCGTGTTCGACGCGTTGTAGCCTGTCCGAAGAAACAGGGAATAGCCCTGGCTGGCGGAATGTCTTGTGTGCGTACGTTGTGACAATAAAATGGATAAAGTGATAAGTCTTTCCGACAAGAGGACCATGGACATTACGGCTCCTACCGCAGAACCTTTGGACAGTTCAACTTTGAAGTACATGTCGCTTATTTTCTCATTTATTTATTCATTCCAAATGGTTTTCTTCCTTTTCTTTTTTCCGATAATTGTCAAAAATTATTTTCGCAATCTCATTCCGCGTTCACTTTGAATGACGCATAAAGGTATTACGGAAGACCGATTTGTTTATTTTATATGGATATTAACGAATTATTTTATTCATTATTTATGACTAATTCTAATTTTTAGGCACGACCGTAAAGGGAGTGACTTATGCAATCGCCATCCTGAAAACCGTTCGCGCGCGCGCGCGCGCGTGTGTGTGTGTGTGTGTGTGTGTACACGTACGCAATGACAATTACTGGAAATTTTCAAATTTTTTGGTTGGCCGAATCAAAAATGGCGACTAATTCAAATCTTTAGTCCATTATTCCGGCGAAATGACTGAACGGATTCGGACAAAATTTGGCATGTACATCGAGTATATACCTATTTGGTGCCACGAAACTTTGTGTATCGCTATCTTCAACCGTTTAGAAATGGCAGCAATATGCATGGTCATCTTGAAACGGCTGAACGGATTCGGACAAAATTTGGCATGTACATCAAGTATATACCCATTTGGTGCCACGAAACATTGTGTATGGGCATCTTCAACCATTTCGATGGTGCCAGTTTCAAATCTTTAATTCACTATTTTATAATTATAGTTTGAAAATCCCGTAATTTCGAAACGGTTGAAGATGACCATGCATAAAGTTTTGTGGCACCAAATGGATATATTTTTTTAAACTATATGCCAAATTGTGTTTGAATCCGCGCAAGCGTCTCGCCGGAATAATGGATTAAAGATTTCAATTTGTCGCAATTTCTGAATGGTTGAAGATAACCATGCATAAAGTTTCACCGCAGCAAGGGTGTATATACTCTATGTACATGTCAAATTTTGGTTCGGATGCATTTAATTGTCCGGTTTTGATCACTTGGGCCTATTGCAGAAATGCTGCATTTCGTGGGCGAGCGCGAAGCGCGAGCATCCGATGACCTCAGGGGGTATAGTGCTTGAGCGAAGCGAAAGCGCAGAGGACTCTGTAGCATAGTTTAATATCTCAATACTTGAATTTTCCACAATTTCGAAACCTTTTAAAATTCGTGGGCGAGCGCGAAGCGCGAGCAAAGGCGATCTTGAGGGGGTTGGCGCTTGAGCGAAGCGAAAGCGCAGGGGGCTTGCCCCCTAGTTATTAATTTTTTATTCATCATTCGACCTAACTGTATCGCCGCGGTGCATTTGTTCGCGATCACGGCTGAGCGCGGTGGACCGCCAACGCTACTGTAGCGGATCGCGGGCTCTACTCGCGCGCTCATTGGCTTGTGTTTTTCGTTAATAACTCGAAGACGAAGCCGCGTCCGGTATTTTGCCAAAGGAAAAAGTTGTTTCTGATCAGCCCAGGAGCCCCCCATTTTCGGTTCTTACACTAATTACGGGACACCCTGTATAGCGTATTCTACAATGAGACAGAAGTCAGCAATCATAAGATATAAGCGAGTCACAAGCCTATTTTAAAGCATTCATAAGTTGAAACGCAGTTGTCATAATGGGACAGAAGTCACTGCAATCAGAAGATATAAGCCATACGCATAATTATAAAGCATTCATAAGCTGGAACGCAGTCATAATAGATTGGCCAAAATCCAACCCATGTAACTTATAGCTTATAGCTGCTTCTGCCATATTGTAAAATAGACTTATATCTTTTATGAACATACACATTGTACAATTATATTTTGAAGCAGATTTTCAATATCGAAGTAGAACCACGTGCATTTCCATAAAATACCCAGATAGCACAAGGACGTGTTACAGACGTATTAAAAACGTACATGTTGGACGTTACGTACGTATGTAAAACGTCCATTTTAGATTCGTGAACATCTTTAGGACGTTTTAAAAACGTTCAGTGTTACTTTTCTGGATGTCCTAAAAACGTTCGATTTAAAGCCTCGCCGGACCAAAATTGGCCGTTTTTAGGACGTGAAGGGGATGTTTATTAATAAATGGGTATACTGAATCCTACTCGTTTTTAATGCAAATTGGGGAATTAATTTGTTAGCAATAACGCCATATATGTATATCTAGACCAAGCATTCCGTCTGCAGGATCCCTTTGAATGCGCATTATAAGCGCATTGTAAATGCACATAAAAAGCACATATTTGTCCCGCATTAAAAACGCATTTAATGCTAACTATAATGCGAATTTAAAAAAATTTACCTAACACTTATAGAGGGATTCCACGTCTTTAGAGTCTGCTTTTTGTTTAATAAACGATTATCCATAAATCTGTGGCTAATTTTAATGGTTTGGTCAGTACTGATGTGATTTCAAAAAAACCCATCGTCGGTGGTTGGATTCGAACGCGGGTCGCTAGGGTGCGAGCCGTCCAGCTACTCTACTGCGCTACACTCATTGGATTGAATCCCATTGAACAGAACAGGTATACAGGTTACCTTAATAAACCGTAAACATTTAAAATCGATTTTCTTGACAATCAAGAGCCGGCGCTAAAAATCCCTCGCAGCGTCTTTGGATGTTTTCTATTTACCGATTCAAGTCAACGCAAACATCATTCTACCTTTATTTTACATACAGTGACTAACAAAAATAGAATGATGCTTACGTGCTAAATGGAAAATGTATATATATTCGAGAAATAATCAATGGTGGTGACGTATTTAATGGAATAAAGGCATATGTGAGCCGCCAAACACATGTTTCTCATAAATACATAAAATGAACATCTTTAAAACATACAAAAGTTAACATGTTTTGTACGTCCATATTAGGTCCATGGACGTTTGGACTAAATAAGAACAAAAAATGGACGTCCATTGGACGTCGTGTGCTATCTGGGTATATCGATACATGTTATTTTAAAAAGAAATTACAATAGCGTTACATATTTGCTTTATATATTCTATTCTCGCCTGATAAAAAAATGTATCGTTATATATGTAAATGAAATACTAATTTCTTAGGTTATGAAACAATTAGCTAAAATATTATATATTAAATACATATAAAATTGTACATGTATACTTACATTGTTAATTCTCCGTTCCGTATGCAGTGGTATACAGTTGTGACGACTGATAAGTAGCTCAACTAATTAATTAATACAAATAGAGCCCTCAACGAGAAAGGAGAATCGCCGGTGGTCGCCGATATGTACATGAACAACATAGCATAGCTGGTGCGTGCCACTGCTCCACCGCACGCTGCTCATCGCTGCACGAACCCGCCAAACTGATCATGGGTGCATTCCGTTTCTCGCATAGAGTGCATAAGCGCCAACGCATGGCATGATGAGTATTGTCTGTTCCGTTTCTCCACTGCACTTCATACACCGTTAATAACGGAACAGATCTCATGCAGTTCGTGCACTATAATACGTAACTAGGGGGTAAACCCCCTGCGCTTTCGCTTCGCTCAAGCGCCAACCCCCCAGATCGCCTTTGCTCGCGCTTCGCGCTCGCCCACGAATTTCAAACCGTTTCGAAATTGTTGAAAATTCAAGTATTGAGATATTAAACTATGCTATGTAAACTTCGCTTCGCTCAAGCGCCATACCCCCTGAGAACGTCGGGTGCTCGCGCTTCGCGCTCGCCCGCTAAATGCAGCATTTCTGCAATGCGCGCAAGTGATCGAAACCGGACAATTAAATGCATCCGAACCAAACTTTTACATGTACATCAAGTATATACCCCTTTGCTGCGGTGAAAATTTATGCATGGTTAACTTCAACCATTCAGAAATTGCGACAAATTGAAAACTTTAATCCAGTATTCCGGCGAAACGCTTGCGCGGATTCAAAAAAAATGTGCAATGTAGTTTAAAAATGTACCCATTTGGTGCCACGAAACTTTATGGTCATCTTGAACCGTTTCGAAATTACGGGATTTTCAAACTATAATTATAAATAAAATAGTGAATTAAAGATTTGAAACTGGCACCATTTCGAAATGGTTGAAGATGCCCATACACAATGTTTCGTGGCACCAAATGGATATATACTCGATGTACATGCCAAATTTTGTCCGGATCCGTTCAGCCGTTTGGCTGGAAAACTGGACTAATGGATTAATGAATTTTGCACTATTTCCGTTAGTCCAGTATTCCGGCCAAACGGCTGAACGGATCGCAACGAAACTTGGTATGTACTTTGAGTATATATCCATTTGGTGCCAGCAAACTTTATGTATCGCTATCTTCAGCCGTTTAGAAATGGCAGCAATATTAAATTTAAATTACATTTTTTTCAAATTTTGAATCTCCCGCCATCTTGTACCGGTTCAAGATGGCGGCTCACAAACCTTATTGTCAACTCACAGTAGTGTACTTGATTTTTGTGCCAAATTTCGTCCCGATCGGTTCAGCCGTTTTTCCGAAATCGAGGATATACACGGACACACACACATACACACACACACACACACACACACACACACATACGAACGGTTTTTGCGATGGCGATAGCATAAGTCACTCCCTTTACGGTCGTGCCTAAAAATGGAATAATGATAAGTCCAAAATAGGTCCATGTAAAGATACGTCCGCTGGATGTACTGGATGATCATATTACGTCCATGGACGTATGGTAGTAGAATGGACATAAAACGGACGTTCATAAGACGTACGGTGTTATTTGGGATTAACAAACCAGATTACTGGCATTGGTTGATTCCTCTATCGCAGAGGTCGCCGACCTCAGGTCGGTACGAAATGCACTTCTCGGCCGATTTTCGAAAGACTCGGTCTTCCGTCCCCCCCTTCCCCCTTTCCCTTGGTATACCACGCGCCGCCACCAAGCCGGTTGAGCCTCAGGAGCGTATTGTATTCTCCGCACAGTGGTGTCATGGAAAGACGAAAGAGAGGTGAAAACTTTCTTATTTCATGAAATGCTTTTTTTGTTTGGAAAACTATTGGAAACAAATATCAACAACAAATATAAGCATTTCATAAAATAAAAAAGTTTTCACCTTTCTTTCGTCTTTCCATGGCTCCACTCTGAAGAGACTACAATACGCTCCTGAGGCTCGACCGGTTTTTGTTGGCGGCGCACCGTGTACCAAGGGAAAGAAGGGGACGGAAGGCGGAGCCTTTTGAAAATCGGCCGAAAAGTGCATTTCGCGCCGACCTCTGCTCTATCGTATGAATACACGATCCTCGTTCGACCAAGAGAAACTAGGGGGTAGAGCCCCTTGCGCTCTCGCTTCGCTCAAGCGCCAACGCATAGAGCGGGTTGCGCTGAACATAAAAGTTCTGTACCGTTTTGCGATAATCGCAATAGTTTTCTAGTAATTTATTGTGGAAGTTCAAAAGAAAGGGCGTCCGCCAAAATAGCAGCGGGAGGAGCGCTGGAGCCACTGCGAGCTGTAGGATGGCCCCGTTTACATACAAACAAATGCGGGGCGCGGTAAAGGGAAGGATAACACAAAAGAAACTGGCCGTGCAGCACCGTCTTATCCTTCCCCGCATTTGTTTATTGGTTAACTGGGCCGTCCTACAACTCACTGTAGCTCCAGCGCTCCTCCCGCCTTTTCCTTTGATCTTCCACAATGAATTACTAGAAAACTATATATTGCGATTATCGCAAAACGGTACAGGACTTTTATGTTCAGCGGAAGCCGCTCTATGGGTTGGCGCTTGAGCGAAGCGAAAGCGCAAGGGGCTCTGCCCCCTAATTTCTCTTGGTCGAACGAGGATCATGTATTCACACGATAGAGCAAATAAGCCGCACTACGTCCTCGCGAGAGATTGTACGGGTGGTCTGGGACACCCTGTATACTCGATGTACATGCCAAATTTTGTTCGGATCCGTTTAGTCGTTTTGCCGGAATACTAGACTTGAAGATTTCAATTAGCCGCCATTTTTAATTCAGCCAAACTAAACATTTGAAACTTTCCAATATTTGTCACTGTATTCGTGTACATGTATATGTCACATTTTGTCGGAATCCAACAAGTAATTCCAAAAATATGAATTTTTCGATATGTGAATTTGCCGCCATTTTGTACTGGTTTAGCCTTAGGCAGGATCCAGATTTGTGACGCTTGGCACAGCTTCCGGGTCTTTAACGGCGCAATAATTTATCTGATGCCTGTATATTGGCAGTTTCCTCTAGGATATTCCTTGCAAACCAATCGAGATAGTACCACTTAATTTGGAAGTAAGTATTGTGACGTTGCATTTTTGGCACGTCACAAAAATGTAATAAATTAAGATCAGACGCGACGATACGACTGGCGGTATCGACGGAGGTGTAGCGAAGGAGACTAATACTAATAGCGTCGGGAACCGAGTATTAAGTTGTAGGATAAGTCTGCGTAACACACACCAAGGATGGCAACGCAGTCCCACTACCGCCGCGGGACAACACCACTCCGTCCTCTCCTCGTCACCGACGCTGCGGAAGACCACCGCCCGCACCGCCGAGACTTGAGGACGAGGAGCTCCATACCGTCCTGCGCCCTCCTTATCGGCAAGCTGCGGGACGGACACCGCCCGCACCGCCGAGACTTCTGGGCGAGGAGCGCCACGGCACTCCCACGAACTTCTCATCACGAACGCGTCGCGAGGCGAGCACCGCCCGCGCCGCGAAGCTATACAGGCAAGAGGGGAACCAAGCGGGACGCAGCCGCCGAGACCAGGCGAGCGCACCGAAGATCACGCCTGATCTTCGGTTGCATAAGGGCGAGATGCAGCTGCAGGGAGATGACCAAATCAACACCATACAGCCGTGGGGATGAATGCCAGCGCGAGCGCGGCTCGCCTACGACTTCTCGGCCTGGCGCCGAATCATCACCCACGAGCGTACCGGCGGAAGCGACTGGAGACCACCTCTCGCTATAAGAAGAAGAGGAAATGATCTCGCGGCCAGGCGCCGCTCCAGCCAGCTTCCACTACCGATACCGCAGCCAAGGACATCCGCTAACCTGGAGCAGGCTCGACCCTCCACCCATTGGACCTTTGGACTTTTGGGATTTGGCCGGGTGGAGAGTGTCGCAGCATCGGTCGTCCAGAGGATGTCCGCGGATCGGTCACGCCACCTAAGTAGGCACCCCTGCAGGAAAGCAGCCCACGTCACATCCCTTGGTTTTCCCGCCGATAGCAAGGATACCGAAGAAGATCCGGCGTTATCGCCAATCCGCGAAGAGGATTTTGGCGCGCAAAGGAGCAGGAGTGGGAGGCACCGAGGGAGCTTCGGCACCGAGGATCCTGGCCGAAGCCTGTTCCGTCTATGCCGTGAAACCGCCAAGTTGTGCGCGTGTAGAACGGAAAACTCTAAGGGCCGTACTCTCATCCGTACTTTAGCAGCGCTCGGACTTTAGATGGGCTCTATACTTCTGCACACGTATGCATGTTCATGTCCACACATGTCTATAAAACGCATCTAAAGTGCGAGCGCTGCTAAAATACAGGTGAGAGTACGGCCCTAAGTATCTTTAAGAGCGAATAAGTTGTCGCGGTAACCGAGTCGAGCGCGACGCAGGTGTGATTTGGAGCTATTTCCGAGGAAGACTTCCTGGCGACGTGACCTCCTGGTCCAACCTTTGGTAAGGAGTCTTTCCGCCTTGTACCGGGTGTTTGTACGTTTGTGTTCTCGCGGACTTACTGTTAGCGCTCTAGAATTTTAGCCTTATCGTGTTAGTGCCGCCATTTTGGTGGCACCGCTAATTCTAGTAGCTGTACCGTCTCTCCTTCGCTGCCCTCCGTTCCCGAACGGAGCAGCCGTTAGGGCAGTAGATCGCCCTAACGTAAAGTAGAGTAGGCGGGTGTCGTCACACCTATTAGATCTTGTATTAAGGTTTGTCCGTCGGCGCCCACGTTCGAATCGTGGGGCCCGTGTGTGATTGTGTGATATCTGTGGCGGGCGAGTTATCGGAGCGATCCGTAAAGAATCGCGCCCCTCTGCCGTTTTGAAGAAAGCTGAGCCGCCGGAGCTTTCCGTCTCAGGGGAATTCGATTCGGGTACCGATTATAGTAATTTTGGTTGGGGTCAGGTCTGCTTTTAATTGTTGCCGAAAAGGCAACTGGCGCCCATTCCGGAGTCTCCCCGAGTAGATCTCTGGGTACCACAGCTCCCTGGCGTGGACCTCTTTGGTCCGTCGGGCGTGAGCGTGGGTGAGACATACCGTCGAGGCGGTTAGTTGGTCGAATCGCGCTCGACGCAAGCGACCTGATCCGTTTGGTTTGCAGTCGGTACCGCGAGCGAGTCTACCTCCCTTGAGCCGAAGTTTTAACGATCGGGTCGGGATATCTGTGACGCTCGGAAGAATAATCTGTATCGTGTGAGTCGATTAATAAAGACCAGTTATCGTATTTATTCTTTCCTTGAGCCCAGACTTCTCCCCGCGAAATTATCGTTATAGTATATATAAGTAAGTATAGTAAATATATATAAGGAAGTAAGTAAGTATATTGCGAATTTTACATTATGTTATATGACTTTTCTTCTCGGTTTTACCCAATCTATCTCCAACTTTCATCTTCGTCACCTTAAGTCAAACATCCTGTAGATTATACTTCCAAATTAAGTGGTACCATCTCGATTGGTTTGCAAGGAATATCCTAGAGGAAACTGCCAATACACAGACATCAGATAAATTATTCCGCCGTTAAAGACCCGGAAGCTGTGCCAAGCGTCACGAATCTGGATCCTGCCTAAGGCTTTATCGCCCTTTTAGATTTTCCTGGAAAGCTTGAATTTTCTAATCGGTTCTAGGGCCGCGAGCACAGAGTGACGACACTCTTTCACTGCTTCTTATTGTTGTAACGCCATATTACGGCATGGTCCCTCTGCTCCTGGGTGAGGTCTTTGTCTCCCCAACCCCAAATCGCATGCGAACCGTCACCCGTCCTTTGCACACGCCTCTGGACGATGGTACTTGAGGCTGTTTTCCTGTCATAAGCCCATCCGATTTTCGCGAAGAAATCGATGAACGCCGTCGTCAAGTTGTACTTGTAGTTGCTCAACTCGGCGGCCTTGTAATCCCAAGGGAATACATGGTGATAGTTATGCCAACCTTCACCCACTGCGAATGCGGAGACGGCTTTGTTTTGCGTCGCTCCGATGAATCTGCACAAGTAAAAATGTGAGAGTTACATATTTGCCGGTGAAACCTAATCTAATGTAAGAACTCGACGATAAAGTATTCTGTGACGAGGACTGTCCCTCACATACTGTCCCTCAATGCTGTATCCAATAAACACTAACTTGTCGTACGGCTTATTGCCGAACATGTGTGCCGCGGAGTTGACCAGCCAAGTTACATGAAGTAAAAATACGTAGCGTAAAATTGTAGACACGAAATAAGCATTCCCCCAAGTTTCGTTCCAAAGGTATACGGGAACCACAGTGGGCATGACGAAACACAGCAGAGGCATCAGAATCATGTAATATCTGAAACATAAAATACGCATTTGTAAGCTTTTACTGCCAACACCTATTGGAGTGCATACAGCCTCGCGATGTCAAAGCATACATACTTCTGTTGGAACATCACAATGGGATCGCTCTCGAGATCGCTTAAATCAAATGTCTTGTTTTTTATTTCAGGATGTTTCTTGCACAGCAGCCAGCCCATGTGAGAGAAGAAGAAACCGCGTCTCGCATTATGGGGGTCAGCATCAGTCTCGCTGAACTTGTGATGAACTCGGTGATCCCTGGCCCAGTGAATTACCGGATCCTGAAAAATCAAAATCAAACTCAGTGGAGCCATGGGGGGGGGGGGGGGGGATAGGGAAGAAACAGAGAATATCGGATTTTCATAACTAAACGACGGTATAGAACAATGACCGTAACCTGCGTACGCTGCAATTATGATTATCGATTTCGAATCATACAAATCCGACCGTAAATTCGAATTCCAGAGTGAAACTAGGGGGCAGAGTCCTCTGCATTCCAGCTACACTCAATCGCCAACCCACTCCCTTTTCGATCGTGCATTAAAAGCTATTAATCGATTATTTGCTCGATGAAGATTTGGGGAGGACAAGAGAAATCTTAAACGTACGAGAGATAAGAGAATAAAACATTGTTTAGGGCTTGCATTTGAAGCACAAACGGTCTGGGTACTTCAAAAACATATGAAAGAAATTCACCTGGAAAGCTATAGAGTTGAATAAAATCAGGATCAGTCGTAGCTGCCAGGTAGCTTTGTAGGACTTGTGACTCCACAGTCTGTGAGCGCCGGCTGTAACTCCCACGGCACCTATCTTGTACAACAATATCGCTGCAAGGGATAAGAAAAATGTATAATGTAAATTCGACTCGTAAAAATTTGGACGAGCGCAAGTAATCTCTTTAAACTGCTAGCATCTCTATAGCACTGTGACATTGCACTTCTAGCATGTCAGAAAAATATATTAAAATCGTACTATGGACACAACTTTACCGGACAACGTATGGTACCGATTGAGCGCAGCGAAGGAAAGTTACAATACGCTGGGAACAGGGGAAACCAAGTAGAACATAACTGTCCCGATCAGGCGCGTTTACCTAGCGCCTATATCAGGACAAAATATCGCAGGAGAACGATCGCCGCAACATCTTTCTGCCGCCGCGCAGCAGGACAGATCGCGAATCTAGCTGACCAAAAGTATTTTTCACGGAAAAAAAGCAACTAATAATGTATGCACAGGGTGTTGCGAAATGATACAGGGCAGTTAGTTAAGTTGCCTGTCCATCAGCTTGCAGCCGCTCGGTTTGCTGACCAGCAGGAAAGCGTAGAGGGACACAAGCTGGTCGGTCTACCGGGACTAGGTGGCACTGGACGAGGGTCGGAGGTTGATGCTCACGATTTGTAGCTCGTTCGTATATTAATTGCACTTCGATTATATGTATGTATAAACTGCACTTTACCGACCGGTAGCATATTATTCAGTTTTTGTCTCCAACGCTCACCGGCCGGTAGTCTACAGGCTACTGATCGGTAAACACTCTATCGGGCCGTATAATTTTTAAGTCACATACCAATATATCGGCATTTTGCCAAATAACTGTGACCCTCCACAAGATAGCGTATACGCCTTAATTATATATATAATGTTTCGGAGGTAACCAATAACAATATTGATGACAGTTGGCAGCACCATCAACTTGAAATATCAAAATAAATGCCTTGCAAGTTTGGAAAATTTGCCTGCTAACTTTTTCGTTAATCTGCATATATGTATGGGTATAAGCCTATTGATTTTCGGTGGAATACATTTTTAGGCACGACCATTAAGGGAGTGACTTATGCAATCGCCATCCTGAAAACCGTTCGTGTGTGCGTGTGTGCGTGTGTGTGTCCGTGTATATCCTCGATTTCGGAAAAACGGCTGAACCGATCGGGACGAAATTTGGCACAAAAATCAAGTACATTACTGTCAGTTCACAATAAGGTTTGTGAGCCGCCATCTTAAACCGGTACAAAATGGCGGCAAATTCAAATATCGAAAAATTCATATCTTTGGTACTATTCATTGGATCTCGATAAAATTTTACACATACATGTACACGTATACAATGACAATTTCTGGTAATTTTCAAATTTTTTGATTGGCCGAATCAAAAATGGCGGATAATTCAAATCTTTAGTTCAATATTCCGGCAAACGACTGAACGGATCCGAAGAAAATTTGGCATGTACATCGAGTATATACCCTTTTGGTGCCACGAAATTTTATGTACTGCCAACTTCAACCGTTTCAAAATTATGGGAAATTCAAGTATGGAAACGTGAGTTACGCGGTCGTGCCTATGGCAGGAAGCGAAGCTTTTCTGCACCCGGTAAAGCGAGCGCGAAGCGCGAGCACCCGACGATTGAGCCGACCACTAACCACCACTAGTTTTATATGTAAGAAAAAAATTTGTCCCTTAGAGGGTTAACGGCCACATTCGGGAGAGTTGATGCTCAGAAAGGATTTCGTTATACCGTATTTTCACTATATAAATGCCATTTTGTGGAAATACTAACTTTCTTCCGACCAATTCGATCTTTCCCCGAAATTACCTATATAGCTCCCAACACTGCCTAGGGTTGGCCCATGGTTTGCGTAGCCCGACGGCCCGCGTACTAACGCGTCGAGCACAAACTAGGGAGCAGACCCCCTGCGCTTTCACTTCGCTCAAGCGCCAACCCCCCCCCCCCCCCAGATCGCCTTTGCTCGCGCTTCGCGCTCGCCTTAACGCGTGCAGAAAAGCTTTGCTTTCTGCAATAGGCACGACCGCGGCACTCGCCCACGAATTTCAAAACATTTCGAAATTGTGGAAAATTCAAGTATTGAGATATTAAACTATGCTACAGAGTCCTCTGCACTTTCGCTTCACTCAAGTGCCATACCCCCTGAGATCGTCGGGTGCTCGCGCTCGCCCGCGAAATGCAGCATTTCTGCAAAAGGCCCAAGTGATCAAAACCGGACAATTAAATGAATCCGAACCAAAATTTGACATGTACATAGAGTATATACACCTTTGCTGCGGTGAAACTTTATGCATGGTTATCTTCAACCATTCAGAAATTGCGACAAATTGAAATCTTTAATCCATTATTCCGCCGAAACGCCTGCACGGATTCAGAAAAAATTTGCAATGTTGTTTAAAAATATACCCATTTGGTGCCACGAAACTTTATGGTCATCTTCAACCATTTCGAAATTACGGGATTTTCAAACTATAATTACAAAATAGTGAATTAAAGATTTGAAACTGGCACCATTTCGAAATAGTTGAAGATGCCCATACAATTCATGTGCATGCCAAATTTTGTCCGAATCCGTCCAGCCGTTTTGCCGGAATAGTGGACTAATCGGTAAATATACAGCAAAGGGGACCCACCTCCGATCGCCTTCTAAATAGGTGCGTTGGACGCGGCTTCCGATGCGGAACAACTTTTCCCTCTGACATAATTGGGGGTCACGTCGGTAAAAAAAGATATTCACCATTAAAGATGTGATAAATATTGTAATTTGAATAGCATGACACTTTGTACATTCGACGTTTTTGCACATACACTCGTGCTATATGTAGCACAACACTTGTGTTTGGTATCATTTAGAAGTTGCTCTTCTCACTCACTCACTCACTCACTCACTCACTCACTCACTCACACACACACACACACACACACACACACACACACACACACACACACACACACACACACAGAAATTGCGGCAAATTGAAATCTTTAATCCAGTATTCCGGTGAAATGCTTGCGCGGATTCAAACAAAATTTGGCATGTAATTTAAAAATATACCCACTTGGTGCCACAAAACTTTATGCATGGTCATCTTGAACCGTCTCGAAATTACGGGATTTTCAAACTGTAATTATAAAATAATGGATTAAAGATTTGAAACCGGCACCATTTCGAAATGGTTGAAGATGACTATACACAATGTTTCGAGTCACCAAATGGGTATACATATACTTCATGTACATGCCAAATTTTGTCCGAATCCGTTCAGTCGTTTTGCCGGAATAGTGGACTAATGGATTAATGAATTTTTTGACTATTTCCATTCGTCCAGTATTCCGGCCAAACGGCTGAACGGATCACAACGAAATGTGGCATGTACATACTTTGAGTATATATCCATTTGGTGCCAGCAAACTTTATGTATCGCTATCTTCAGCCGTTTAGAAATGGCAGCAATATTAAATTTAAATTACATTTTTTTCAAATTTTGAATCTCCCGCCATTTTGTGTTAGTTCAAGATGGCGGCTCACAAACCTTATTGTCAACTCACAGTAGTGTACTTGATTTTTGTGCCAAATTTCGTCCCGATCGGTTCAGCCGTTTTTCCGAAATCGAGGATCTACACGCACGGACACACACACACACACCAACGGTTTTCGCGATGGCGATTGCATAAGTCACTCCCTTTACGGTCGTGCCTAAAAAAGGGAACAAAAACAATGGCTTGCGAGAAGAGGCCACCTAAATTAATTCGCCTAAGGCAGCAAAATTGGATGTCCCCACATACAAACTCGATATAACTCACCAAAGATGACGGTCATCCATTTGGCAGACGTAAGAGCTAGATAGAAACCGTACAGTGCTCCAATGTGTAACAAGGCAAAAAGAATCACGTTCCTCCAAACAATTTTCATTACGTACTTTTCTTTCTTTTCCGTAATTGCAGGGACCATGCCCTTATTATTCACCGACTTATCCTCAAACGGTGTCCCCATGGGGGTGTTTACTGTAATGCTTGGTGCCATTCTTAGCTACGACCTGCAAGCAGCGTTTGATATAAAAGATATCAGCGGCATATATCCGACCGTTATGCACATAGCACTGAGACACATTGTTTCGTCGAAGTAGCCTTTTATACATTTTCCAGCACTTGCATAAGCGTGGGAGACAGATTTCACGATATTAAAATTTATGCAAAACGTGTGCTTTTGTGATTTCCACACTTTTGTTGGCATAACCTGGTGCGTAATAAACGCGTATTCTTGAGTATTCCCAGACAGCAATGAATGTTCGAAGTATATTCTCACAATATGATGTCTATATATTCTGAGAATATTCGCACAATATGATTTCTATATTTTCGGAGAATATTCGAATTAGAACGAATATCCTTATATGGTTCTAAGAATGTTCTAAACGTTATTGGAATATTATTTATTAAGTTCTCAGAACATTGTAATAACATTATAATGAATATTCTTCAAACATTTTATATCGTTTGTTACGACGCCTTCGATGTGCCTACGGTAGGCATCGTTCGCCATTGTTATTTTTGTAGCGAAGCTGAGCGAGTGAAACAAAACAAATTGTTAAAACCTTAAAAGTGGTGTCTAAGTGTTGTGTCCCACATTGTGGAAATTCGAGTAAGCACAGATGTTACATCGGTTTCCTAAAGACGTTGAGGTAAGAATTATAAATATAGCAAAGCACAGTGTTCGGAATAAATTGTATTAAAGGATGCGAAGCAGAACCCTAACCCTAACCTAAAATTTACATAATATGTATTATAATATTCTTTATGACGAGAGGTTTAATAATATGTTATTTAATTTTGCAGTTGAATAATGTTTTGTAATTTGTTTCAGAATCTGTTATGACACTCCACACAAGCACTACAGCTACTGACGTTGAAAGTGCCATTAAAATATGGTTGGTTAAAGCAAAAGAACAAATGGAGAAACAACAGCAAGACTAATATATATATATTACTTTAGATTAGGTTAATATATATGTATATATCTAAAACAAAAACATTAATAAACATATATATATATATTAATTAATATATTATATATATTAGTCTAAAGTTTGCACCTGCCAGTATCGGCATAATGTACTGAAGTATTTTCATTTCTCTTACATATGTTATTTTAGTCGCGTTCTTTTATTCGCAATGGATGTAGCCGGATGCATCTTTATAGTATCTAATTGCACACATTGAAATTGTGGGATGTGTTATTAAGTTTGACCATTTTTACGTTTAAGCAGAACTGCTCAATTATGCTTATCGTAATACTATTCGGTAATACAATTTTCTAGTACGAATAAGTATATTGTATTAAGACAGATAGATAATAAGGCTCTAAGTTTCTAGTACTTGAATGTACTGATTTAATATTGATTTTTTTTATTTTATTATCTTTGGAGCTATTATATATTTTATATAATATAATATATATATAATAACTATATACAGGGTGTCCCAGACCAACCGACGCGGAAGGAGATGAGACATAGAGCGGCTTGCGCTGAACGTAAAAGTCCTGTACCGTTTTGCGAGAATCGCAATATTTATCGAGTTATTAATTGTTAAAGATCAAAGGAAAGGGCGTCCGCCAAAATGGCAGCGGGAGGAGCGCTAGAGCCTCTGCGGGCTGTAGGACGGATCAGTTTACCTACAAACAAATGCGGGGCGCGGTGAGGGGAAGGATAAGACGTCGCTGCACGGCCGTCTTCTTTTGCGTTATTCTTCCCTTACCGCGCCCCGCATTTGTTTGTAGGCAAACTGAGCCGTCCTACAGCTCGCAGAGGCTCCAGTGCTCCTCCCGCTGCCATTTTGGCGGACGCCCTTTTCTTTGATCTTTAACAATTAATAACTCGATAAATATTGCGATTATCGCAAAACGGTACAGGACATTTACGTTCAGCGCAAGCCGCTCTATGTCTCCTCTCCTTCCGCGTCGGTTGGTCTGGGACACCCTGTATAATAATAATATAATTAGAATTATATTATATACGATTATACAGGGTGTCCCGTAACTAGTGTAAGAGCCGGGAATAGGGGCTTCCTGGGCTGATCCTGAACAACTTTTTCCTTTGCCAAAATATCGAACGAGGCCGCGTTTTTGAGTTATTAAGGAAAATGTCTGGCCAATGAGTGCGCGCAAATTTCCCGCGCTCAGGGCCGTGGACGTTGGCTGACCATCGCGCTCGGCCGTGGTCGTGTCAAACGCGCCGCGGTTCAGGTCAAAGGAGTAATGCGAAATGAATAAAAATCAGGATTAGTCATGAATAATGAATAAACATATTAATAATTATTCACGTAAAGTAAACAAACGTACGTCGCGACGCTTCACGAGTTGATTAATGCACATGTCTGCCTTATAAAATGGTTTGCCGATATCAAATAAGTTTACGAAAAAGTGATTTTGCAATAAGTTTAGGAAAAAGGATTGGTAGATTATGAAATAGGAGTGGAATATCAATAACAAGTCCATTACTCACAGCTTTCCATGAAAAAATGGGTCGCGTCATTGGATCTCTCCATCGCTTGTGATCATCCAGAGAATATCGACGAACAGCTGATCGCAGCCGGGTCATTGAACTGGCATGGCTGCACGGTCACTAACACTTTCAATGTCCATGCGTGAAGATTTCGTTTCCAACCTCCGACGTTTCGTTAATTTTTAATCCATTATTCTTAACTCCCGACGGTGCTTCGAGAAAGGAGGGCCCCGATACGAGTAACACCTGTAAGGCCAAACACGTCCTTGCACGTTTTACAATAATCCTTTGCACTTTCCGAAAATTATTCGCGATAAACTCCTCTTTATTGACCTACATCGTCGTGTTGCCGCATCGAGATCGACCATATCGACTGCCTTCTCAATCATTTGTCAACTAAGGCTGTGCTACACAATGCGACGACCACCGTACAACGTCGGCCAGTTGATGCGCGAGAAACCGTCAAGCGGCCGACCGACGTGTGAGGTGGTCGTCGCATTGTGTAGCACAGCCTTAGTTGACAAATGCCGATCGAGAAGGCAGTCGATATGGTCGATCTCGATACGGACAACGCGACGATGTAGGTTAATAACGAGGAGTTTATCGTAAATAATTTTCGGAAAGTGCAAAGGATTGTTGTAAAACGTGCAAGGACGTGTTTGGCCTTAAAGGTGTTACTCTTATCGGGGCCCTCCTTTCTCGAAGCACCGTCGGGAGTTAAGAATAATGGATTAAAAATTAACGAAACGTCGGAGGTTGGAAACGAAATCTTCACGCATGGACATTGAAAGTGTTAGTGACCGTGCAGCCATGCCAGTTCAATGACCCGGCTGCGATCAGCTGTTCGTCGATATTCTCTGGATGATCACAAGCGATGGAGAGATCCAATGACGCGACCCATTTTTTCATGGAAAGCTGTGAGTAATGGACTTGTTATTGATATTCCACTCCTATTTCATAATCCACCAATCCTTTTTCCTAAACTTATTGCAAAATCACTTTTTCGTAAACTTATTTGATATGGGCAAATCATTTTGTAAGGCAGACACGTGCCTTAATCAGCTCGTGGAGCGTCGCGACGTACGTTTGTTTACTTTACGTGAATAATTATTAATATGTTTATTCATTATTCATGACTAATCCTGATTTTTATTCATTTCGCATTACTCCTTTGACCTGAACCGCGGCGCGTTTGACACGACCATGGCCGAGCGCGATGGTCAGCCAACGTCCACGGCCCTGAGCGCGGGAAATTTGCACGCACTCATTGGCCAGACATTTTCCTTAATAACTCAAAAACGCTGCCTCATCCGATATTTTGGCAAAGGAAAAAGTTGTTCAGGATCAGCCCAGAAAGCCCCCATTCCCGGCTCTTACACTAGTTACGGGACACCCTGTATATTCTATATAATATTAAATCTACATTATTTGTATTAATATATTTTATCTTTCATTATCTATACTCCCTTATCACACGGGGAAAATTTTGTAGTCAAAATTACCATAAAATCGTTGTAATGTTGGCCTATACCAAAATATGACCAAAATTACCATGTGTATTGTAAACATTTTTAATGATCTGTATACACAAATAGTATGCCGTGATAGATTTTATGTATACAGATCAGTAGAGATTATAATATACATGGTAATTTCGGTCATATTTCAGTATAGTTCAACATTACAACAATTTTGTAGCAATTTTTACTGCAAAATTTTCTCCGTGCAGAATATTCCAAAACAATTCCATCAAAATTCTCATAACGTTCTCAGACTATTCTATGAACGTTTATTTAATATCCAGAGAATGTTCTTACAATATTCACAGAATATTATTAACCTATTGTGTAACGTGATTCGAATATTCGTAGAATATCCTGGACCATTGTTCAAAATTCGCAATATTGATCGAGATATTAACTGTTAAAGATCAAAGGAAAAGGCGTTGGTCAAAACAGCAGCGGGAGGAACGCTGGAGCCTCTACGAGCTGTAGGACGGCCCAGTTTACCTACAAACAAACGCGGGGCGCGGTAAGGAGAAGAATAACGCGAAAGAAGCCGGCCGTGCAGCGGCGTCTTATCCTTCCTCTTACCGCGCCCCGCATTTGTTTGTGGGTAAACTGGGCCGTCCTACAACTCGCAGAGGCTCCAGCGCTCCTCCCGCTGCTTTGACTAACGCCCTTTCCTTTGATCTTTAACAATTAATATCTCGATCAATATTGCGAATCTTGAATAATGGTCCAGGACTTTTGTGTTTGTTTTAAGCCGCTCTATAAGCATGTTTGCTAGTGCCAACTTATAACGGACCATCCTGTATAGGTCATCCCAATACATCGCCTAAGAACGGTATGAATAACCATGCACCAGGGATTAGTTCGTGATACTACCCCTTTCTTTCAAATGGGCCCTAGCGCCGTGGAAATCAACTGTGACGCTGTGACCAACAGTAAAAGGTTGGCTTGTCTGCACCCGGTGACATGGAGGAGCTTGACACTTGAGCGAAACGAAAGCGCAGGGGCCTCTGCGCCCTGCCCCCTAGTTTAGGATGATATCTTTAAGAATTAAGAATGGAATACCGCCCTATGTGTCAATCAAGACGCATTCCATCCTTGCAAACTTACTTGACACTAACAGATAAATTTAGTCAAAACTGATTTTCAAATCAATTTAGAAAAGAGGATTGAAATTAAATATCATGGAATATAAAATAGGAGACCATAGCCAAAAATTACTCATAGCCTCCGATGATGGAAATGTAATACGAAAGGTGGCACGTTATTAAAATTCATGTATCATTCATAGATTTTCTATACCTGCTGACGTGACGCATCCTCTTGTGTGCGATCTTTGATAAATATGTATTCTTGCACCCGGTACCGATACGTAGTTGATCGGAAGGTAACATTGTTTGATAGGCGAGTCATCGTTCAGTTTTTCACAGCCATGAAGTGTGGTCGGGTTGCATTTCCGGGGTCGACCAAACAGTGCCAGTTGAATAATCACGTAGGCACCTATTGTCGATACATATGTGCCCGTGTATGTGAAAGTGGTAAAAGGGATGACTCACAACTCTCACAAGGAAACACATCCAAGTGTGACCAGCGCTGATTCCACTGAAACTTATTGTGTTATGTTCTGAACAATGCGTCATCTAATACAGGGTGGTCCGTTATAAGTTGGCACTAGCAAACATGCTTATAGAGCGGCTTAAAACAAACACAAAAGTCCTGGACCATTATTCAAAATTCGCAATATTAATCGAGTTATTAACTGTTAAAGATCAAAGGAAAGGGCGTCCGCCAAAACGGCAGCGGGAGGAGCGCTAGAGCCTCTGCGAGCTGTAGGACGGCCCAGTTTACCATCAAACAAATGCGGAGCGCGGTAAGGAGAAGAATAACGCAAAAGAAGCCGGCCGTGCAGCGGCGTCTTATCCTTCCCCTTACCGCACCCCGCAAAATTTTTTACAAGACCTAATATAGGCCATGGTTGCATATTAGAACTTTTATACAAGGGAAGCCCATCAACATTAAAGCTTACCCATATAACCTCACTCAAAAAACTATTATTTTTTTGAAGAAATAATTTCAAGGCCTGCTCCAAACCCATATGTATATAATAACCAGTGTCTAATTTTTTTTTCTCTAAATATTGGGGTGCACTAGCAAAGTTCTGCTATCAAGTGGTAATTGAGGATGTAATGGTTTTAAGATTTTCAAAAGACTGTTTAATGCTGTATGACTTATACGTTCAGAAGTAGCCCAATGTTGTAATCGCGAGACCAAGGATAAATTATTTCTATTAGTTTCATCTTCACTTTGAAGAACGTTCAAAGAACGAATAGATTCTACATCAAAATTTTCATAAGAATTATCAGGCACCTGTGTGTCATTTTCCCTGTCAAATTCATCATTATAATTTGAAAGTGTAGAAGCAATCTCTTGTATAACTGGTGATTCTACAGTCTGTTTATAAGGCATTGTTTTTATATTTTTTCAATATGTAAACTATTCGTGCAATTAGTTGTAATATCATTATAAATGCTGTTAACTTCCTGTGCAACTCTCCTATATCGTTGCCTCTTTGATATAATTTTTTTAAGTTTCCGTTTTGGCATTGTGAAAGCTTTACAATGTCTTTCTTGCTTCTACAGGGTGGTCCGTTATAAGTTGGCACTAGCAAACATGCTTATAGAGCGGCTTAAAACAAACACAAAAGTCCTGGACCATTATTCAAAATTCGCAATATTAATCGAGTTATTAACTGTTAAAGATCAAAGGAAAGGGCGTCCGCCAAAATAGCAGCGGGGGGAGCGCTGGTGCCTCTGCGAGCTGCAGGACGGCCCAGTTTACCTACAAACAATCGCGGGACGCGGAAAGGGGAAGGCTGACAAGGGGAGGCTACGACGTTTGGAACGCGGATTTTCTTCAAACTTCGTACACTCGTAGTACTCCATTAGGACAACATAATGTGCAAGTAGCAGCGCGTACTTCTCAAGCGTTATTGAGAAATTCGCAAGATAATTTCGGTTGTTATGTATACATACCTGTGCGTTGCTATTCTTGCCATAAAGCGGCGGCAGTTGAGTGGTTAGCGTTCAAGTCCCGTAATCGCTGGATTGCTGGATCGAGTCCCACTCGTCAGTTTTTTTTTTTTTTTTGAACACCAGTCATATTCATGAATATATATTGCAATTGATATAACGGGAAAAGTACGAAATACAAAAATACGAATTTCCAATGTTATTTGGCAGTCTACAAATTTTTATTATTACAAAAAATACAATATTCATAACTATCGACTAGTAAACGACCAAACGCATAAAGTCATACAAAATGTATGCCTGTCCGTGATTTGCGAAATCCCTTATACCTGGAAGGAGCCCGAAACTACTTGTTACCTGCACGTTTTTACCGGCACAGACAGGCTCCGAAAGAATGAGGGGAGGGCCAGGCTCGAACCGGGATAGAATAGGGATCATTCGACAGTTAACTCGCATAGCGGTGAGACGTTGCTTACGTAGCAGGAAGAAATAACGTACGTGCGAATTTGTCGTGAACATAAAACTTACATTGTGACTGGAAAAATGGAAGTGACACCCGGTTCGTCGAAAACTGTGGACGAGGAATGCCATAAAGATTCAATCCATAGTGCAGTTTCAAAACGTCGGTTGAAAGATGCGTTCGTGTACTGTGATAGTCTTCTTCAAGAAGCGGACGTCGTTGATACAGAAGCATCAGCAACGATTTCTGCCGATGCAATGGCGATTGGAGAAGAACTGTATCGGTCTACGGTGGAAATGTTAGGAGAAAAAATACTCATCACCGACGAGGACCTCATTCATTTTGATGAAATAGACGAAGAAGGTCAATTCCGTGAAGTCGAAGGAAATTTTTCCGACGAAGAAGATTATGAGCCAGCGGAAAAAGCGACAAAAGGGGTATATATTTCGTTGGAGACGAAAATAAAAGTTGTTAAACTGGCGAAAGAACACCCCAACTGGAGTCTCCGAACTCTTCAGATAAAAGGGTCTAGAAGTTTAACAAGAAAAGACGAATTGAAAAGATGGGAAGAAAACATAAAATCTGGAGGAACAACGATCGATAAATATTCGATAATTGATTCGTGGACCAATGACCGTTTCGTGGAGTCTCGCAAAAATTATCAGCAAGTAAGTGTTCCTTTTTATCACTCTACATCTAATTTCTATATTTTTAACAACCTTATTCGAAGAAATAATTATATTAATGAAATGAAACTTTGATTTTACTTTTCAGGTAACAACCAGGACCTTACAGCAGTGGGCTCTGGCTGCTGCAGGCCAATTTCAATCGGAGAACTTCATCTTCAGGGCATCGCTTTCATGGGTTAAAAAATTCAAACTACGGCACAGAATTCGGCAGAGGAAGATCACGCGGTATGTGAGTTTGAAGGAATGTGTGTCTGCGGAAGAAACGGTGGAAGCCGCGAGAAAGTTTCAATTGCAGACGAGGGCAATCATCCCGAATTTCGAAACAAAATTTGTAATTAATACGGACCAGACAGGTTGCCAGTACCAGTCCACATACAACAGAACTCTCGCCGAAAGAAATTCGAAGAGCGGGTTTGTCAGAAGGCGCGATATGAATAAGGTGACGCACTCGTACACGGCACAATACGCGATAACGTTATCTGGCGTATTATTACCGCAAGTATTTTTGTGTTTGCAAGAAGCCACGGGGAAGTTTGGACCAATAGTTCAGAAAACCGTTGACAATTTAACGAAAGATCTCCCGAATGTCGTCGTAACGAGTTCGAAATCTGGGAAACTTACCACGCAATTATATTGTTCATTTTTATCTAGGGTCATGCTCCCCTACGTGAAAAAAGAAAAATTTTTGTTGATAATCGATTCTTGGGGGGGTCAAACGAATCCTGGTTTGTACGATGAAATTTTCACCGATGACGAAGGTCTTGGAACATGCACGGTTAAAGTCATACCTCCGAAATGCACACCAGTTTGCCAACCTTGCGACGTTTATTTCTATAGGCAAGTTAAGAACTTTATCAAGCGTCTCCAAAATTGTTCTTATTTGATCGAAAGAGAACGAGAAATTGCTTCTCGTGAAGACGCTATTAAAATACATTCGTTACTGCATGACCAATTATCAGCGCCAATATTCAAGGAAATGTTGCGTTATGCATGGTTTGCTTCCAAATTATCGGCTGATAGAGAGATTTTTGAAAATGTTAACGACGTTTGTTTTTCCATGGAAAACCTCAAGAATCCTTGCGCATGCGAAAACATAGCATTTATTCAATGCAGCTGGTGTCGTATAACTTTATGTTTTCCGTGTTTTTATGAAGAATACCATCCTGCAAATTGTAACCGTTAGGTCGAAAGCGACAATTAATTGTATATCTTTCGAGAACCGTTTACTAGTCGATAGTTGTGAATATTGTATTTTTTGTAATAATAAAAATTTGTAGACTGCCAAATAACGTTGGACATTCGTATTTTTGTATTTTGTACTTTTCCCGTTATATCAATTGCAATATATATTCATGAATATGACTGGTGTTCAAAAAAAAAAAAAAAAAAACTGACGAGTGGGACTCGATCCAGCAATCCAGCGATTACGGGACTTGAACGCTAACCACTCGACTGCCGCTGCTTCATGGTAAGACTGGCAACGCACAGGTATATATACGACGACCGGAATTATCTTGCGATTTTCTCAATAACGCTTGAGAAGTACGCGCTGCTACTTGCACATTATGTTGTCCTAATGAAGTACTACGAGTGTACGAAGTTTGAAGAAAATCCGCGTTCCAAACGTCGTAGCCTCCCCTTGTGAGACACCGCTGCACGGCCGGCTTCTTTTTCGTTATTCTTCCCCTTACCGCACCCCGCATTTGTTTGTAGGCAAACTGGGCCGTCCTACAGCTCGCAGAGGCTCTAGCGCTCCTCCCGCTGCCGTTTTGGCGGACGCCCTTTCCTTTGATCTTTAACAGTTAATAACTCGATTAATATTGCGAATTTTGAATAATGGTCCAGGACTTTTGTGTTTGTTTTAAGCCGCTCTATAAGCATGTTTGCTAGTGCCAACTTATAACGGACCACCCTGTATATATATACTACTGATTTTACGTGATTTTCTAAGTTCAAAATATCGCGCAATAATATTAATCGATGATAAAATCAGTAGTAGGAAGCTATGCATTAGCTAATATATTTTCAAATAATTTCGTAATGTACCATTTCTTTAGTATATCTGCATTAATAAATGTTGAAACATCACGAAATAAGTAAAATAACTATAAAAAAGTACGTAGGTTTAATACGTCTGGTACAATTTATTCACCCGTAAAATAATATTTTTCATGTGTGCTCGTTGTCGATTCTTGCCACACCTAAACTTCACACCCAAATAAGAAAAATGAGGTACCATTTTATTCGGTAGAATGTGTGCTTTGAGCTTGATCTGCCCAATTTTGCCCGTTTTCATTTGTTTAAAAAATATCTTACTCATGGCGCATCCTTGCGCATTTCGTCATTCTTAATTGCATGGAGATTTTCAATGCCCTCACGCACCAAATAACATGTATGGAGGAAATTTGAAAATTTAATTTATTACTGTTCAGGATTCACTTCTGAATGCAAACCCATCCAGCGTCACCGCTACGCCGATTGTCATACCGCGAGATCTCTTGTGACCGATTCTTTCGAAACTGTAGTCTTAGGAGCGCCGATCTCTGGGCTTCAGTCGATTCCCTCGGTATATAAACCTGCGGGGTTGAAATACAACGATTTGAGTTCGCGACGAATCCGTCGACGTATTTAAATTTTTGCCGCCATATTGAATCCGCCATTTTGAATTTCTACATTTTGAATTCGGATTCGAAATCAGGGATCCCGGAAACCTACTAATACCACATGTCAGCATAATCGGAGCACTTTTAGCATTTTCGTCCGTCATATTGGATCCGCCATTTTGAATTTTTAAATTTTGACATCAGAAATGAAATCAGCGATGCCGAAAACCTTATATAAACACGTCATTGCTAGATATTTACACGTCTTTAACGAGATATGAATTTTAGCCAGTTTCATCGGTCTCCTGGCCCACTGTGCAACGGTGGGAATTACCGCGGTCCACGTCCCCTGCCCAGCCACCCGTGGCTATCTTCAGCAGAACCCGTGCCCTCGAGGACGGTTTCTCGAGGAGGACTCGACGAGTCCCTTTAGTGACCACCACGGAGGATCTTTGGAGTAGAATTCGCACTCACCACTCCTGTAGGAGACAACTCGTTCGGTCTTTTAGCGGCTACGGGCGGCACTCGGCCTTCTTCCCTCGGTCTTGAGTGGAAGGCAGCGTTAGACAAGGTTACAGCGAGATAGCACACTGAATTTGCTTAAGATGTGAATTTTACGACTATACTAAGGTAGCTCCGGTACGCAAGTGCCGGGCCCTTCTTGCGAGTGCCGCTCCGTAACCACCGATACCCCCTCCACGCATCCTTAACCTAACGCACGTTAATTCTAATTGGCGAAATCGCCGATGACGTTGACGGGTCCTGGCTGCTCGGTGGCGGTCTCGGCAGGAGGTCGGTTGAGTTGAATCCTGGCGTGGCGTGCTGTCCCGGTGTTTGGCGAGGTAGCGCTGGTTGCTGGTATCCAGGGGCCGTGGCATCTGGTTGTGGTGAAGTAGGCATCTTTGGGGGTGTCCTTCTCCGCCACCAACCCGCCTCGGTGCGCTCCTCCTCCACCCTCCAGGCCTCGCCAAGGTGAGGGGCCGCGTCTTACCCGAGCCCGGGGCAGGCAGACAGCTTCCCTAGGACCGTGCCACGTCTGACACGGTGCGGGCTCCGAGGACCTCCGTGGTCCTCGGGGACGGTGGATTCACCCCTCCAGCGGTCGGCCGTCCTTGTGGACGTCAGCCTCCTTGACGTGATGTGGGGTGCTCCGCCCGCACCGGCCACTGGTCCCCATGGTGTTGTGGGGTCGCCTCGACCTCTCCTCCATGGCTGCTCTCCGGCCCAGTCCCTCCTCGGTTGCATCCTTTGGCGGCGTGGACGGCTCGACGGCTCCTCGCCTCCGCCACTCGGCCTCGGCTCGAGACGCCGCTGCTTCGTCGATGCAGCCGGGGTGCGCCGTGGTCCTGATGTTCGGGCTGCGGTTGCGCCACGCCGGTTCTTCTCCCCGTAGCCTCCGCCGTCCTTCCCGATCTTGCTGCAGTCTCGTTGTCGTGCTGGGTTCGGATGCTCGTGCGATTTGTCGTGAAAAGGTTACATGCTTTACTTACAGGTCTACGTTATTTTCTACGCGGCGTGACTCTAAATTAAAAGAAAACGGTATTACATTTTATATTTTCGCGGCTAGGTAACGGTTAAACTATTGACTCAAAACATGGAATTAATTTGACCCATCCTGGGCTTGCTCGATCAAGTGTGCTCTTTTCTCTCTTTTCGAGGTACCGCCCCGGGGAAATTGTGCGTTGCAATATGCAACGTCACATCATATATTGTATGTACATACAACCTGTTAATCACGAATGCTGTCCAACAACGACACAGTATATCATTCTTTATTAAAATCATTATTTCTTTGTAGATTATTAAATATACAAATATACGATTACTACCCAGGTAGCAGACCCTCGTCATAATACCGTGATTTTTACGTCAGCTGTTACGTCATTTTTACTTGAAATGTGCCGTTCAATTGCCGTGTTTTTGACGGTCCTAAGTCACAGCCCAGAGACGTCATTAGTAAACGTCATTTATACGTAAAGTTTACGTCAATTTGACGTTATTTTAACATTTACAATGACGCGAGTAAAAAATATCCAGGTAACAGCCCAAGGAGCGCCGAAATGCGTATAATGACATTTCAAAGGTACCCTACGCTTATTAAGTTAAGGGGGACTCCACCCACGTCTTTAAAGCTACTTTTTGTTTAATAAACAATTTTATCAATTATGTGATATCGAAAAAACCCATTGTCGGTAGTGGGACTCGAACGCGGGTCACTAGCTTGCGATCCGTCCAGCTACACTACTGCGCTACACTCATTGACTTCCATGCAATTGAACGTAATAGATATACACGTGGTGCATTCTTTTTACATCTCAGCTTGAGATTAACTGAGCCGAACTGTTGGTGAGATTATGTGATCAAAGAACTTTTCTGAAAGAACGGTCAATAGCGAGTAGGTGTTACTCGGCATTTACTTCAGATTATTGCAGCGCATCTCCACCGAATCACACTTACGCTACACAACCGTAGAAAGAGCTGAGATCTCATTTTGAGACAATTTGAGGGGTAAGGCAGTTGCGGTAAGGGGGGAGGATAAAATTGTTAGTTTCAATTCAGTTGTCAAGTGAGTCAATCAAAAAGAACAACCGCCAACTGAAGTGAGCTGAGATTATCTGAAATCTCATGTAAAAAGAACGCAGCTATGGACACCTTAATAAATCGTAAACATTTAAAATGTTTATTCGACTTGTCATTTCTCATTAGGTGATGCGGTTACCAACTTTTCCCGCATAGCGTTTATTATCGTTGTCAAAAATGTTGTTTAAATTGATTATTACATAAAAATATATCCCTATGAATAATACACATCATTTTATTCGAAAAAGAAATTCGTCTATATACATGGTAAATTGAACGTTAATATGATGTCATTATTGCATGGTTTTTTTGACGTCTTAAGAATGACGTTAAATATACGTCCCTTAATCGACGAATGACGTCAGTGACCAATTATGACCAAATATTGACGGCAAAATGACGAGGGTCTGCTACCTGGGTAGGAGACGAGAACTGATTGTGTATTAGAGACTGCAATTTTATTATATTGTTCCGCTCATGAAGGTTTATGTCAAGCTCAAGTAACAAAATGGTATTCGAAAATCGTCTCGCGAAATTTTTCGATGCTCTAAACCCAGAAACATCTAAAGGTTGGATTTTCCCTGTTGTGCCTGCAGGGATTATTTGAACAAATATCTGTTTTCCTGGGGGCGTTAAATCAGAAATTGAAACAGATCTATGTCCGCTCCAGGAATCAATGAGCAGAAGGTTATCGGTGCCAACATTTGAAAGGTAAACTTCTTGTAGCCAAGTTTTGAAATGATCTGGAAGGAAACGGAAACAACATTGCAACGTATTTGTGGACAAAAGACCGAGCATTATTGTACAATGATATTCTCTTATACAGGGTGTCCCAGACCAACCGACGCGGAAGGAGAGGAGACATAGAGCGGCTTGCGCTGAACACAAAAGTCCTGTACCCTTTTGCGATAATCGCAATGCTTATCGAGTTATTAATTATTAAAGATCAAAGGAAAGGGCATCCGCCAAAATGGCAGCGGGAGGAGCACTGGGCCTCTCCGAGCTGTAGGACGGCTTAGTTTACCTACAAACAAATGCGAGGCGCGTTGAGGGGAAGGATAAGACGTCGCTGCACGGCCGGCTTCTTTTGCGTTATTCTTCCCCTTACCCCGCCCCGCATTTGTTTGTAGGCAAACTGAGCCGTCCTACAGCTCGCAGAGGCACCAGCGCTCCCCCTGCTGCTATTTTGGCGGACGCCCTTTCCTTTGATCTTTAACAATTAATAACTCGATAAATATTGCGATTATCGCAAAACGATACAGGACTTTTACGTTCAGCGCAAGCCGCTCTATGTCTCCTCTCCTTCCGCGTCAGTTGGTCTGGGACACCCTGTATAAATTATTATAAACGATTATTAGCCCGCAACCAAAAAAATCCCACTTCACCGCTCCCGGAAAACATGGGATCGGCCTGAGTTTCTCTAGACGTAGAGGAGGATTATGCCCGTTTGGGGTCACCCGCAGAGCTGACTGGCGTGCACTAAATAACGTGTAACTATGTATCCATGTATGGAACTAATAAAAAGTTATACACCGTTAGATTCGGAATTTCATGCTCCATAATTTTTATCATTATATAAATTGCCATAAAATAAAAAATAATGTTGTTAAAAATTATTTTGTTATAAACAAATTGCATTTTGCACACTCTGTCCCATTGAAAGTTTTGCTCTATCTATTATAGTTTCCGAGATAGCACATTTCAGCTCAACTTTCCAGGGGTAGTTTCACTCCCTAAAACTCAAAACTGGCAAATATAAAAAAATACGTATCCCTTAGAATTCCGTGCTTAATAACATATTTCATTCCCAAGCAAATCGGAGGGGGACACTTGGTAAGGTTCCTTGTGACAGGTCGAGATATGTCTGCACCGTGGTGTTTGCATCGCCCTTTTCAGGCCCGCTAGCAATATAGTAGTATTACATATATGGGTAAACGTTAAATCTTTAATATTTACCATGGGCCGTGACTGATTTTGCAGCTTTGTGGCGCGACATTGTCGGAGCTATGTAAGTACGTAGCCTAATTTTTTGCCGACTCGGTGGCTAGCACAGGCGATCGCCCAATTCCAGTGAGGTGACGTTGCCAAATTATCATTTCAAGCCAGAAATAAATACAAATTTCAATTAAAATCTTCTCGAGAACTATATACCGAAAACGTTTATGTGTGCACCAAGAGTGTCTAAGGGTGACGAATGTGCATTTGTTTTCACCGAAAAATAAATTGCATCGCGCCACAAATTAGAATCTCTAAAGCGTGATCGAAAAATTGCCGATATTTTAACAACTGTAACTTCATTGAAAAAATTGAGTTTTAACACAGATTCCGAGAAAAAGTGAGTAATCCGTACGGTAAATTGAGAAATCTGGAAAAAATCTATGGATTTGAAAGGTGAACTCACAGATATTAATGAAAGGATTCCCAATAAGCACAAGTACGTCTTATGTACGTACAGTGGACATCCATGTCGGACATTGTGTACATCCACTGGACGTCCATATTAGGTGCGGCGGACGTACACTGGACATCCATTGTATATCCGTTTTCCACTGCGCTGGACATCCGCAGGACATCCATTATTGGGCATTTATGGATCTTAAATGGACATAAATTGTTAATGTAATGGACGTATTTTGGACCTTTTATGGATGAATTATGGATCTTAAATGGACATAAATTATTAACCTTACGGACGTACTTTGGACCTTTTATGGACAAAATTTATACGCTTTTAATTAGGGGTAATAAAGTTAATAACAATTTAGTGAAAAACTGAAATAGTTTTATTTTATATAACTTTATATAATTTTATTTTATATTTTGTATAACTAAATTCTTTTATAATCTAATATTCTTATTATTATTATTATCACTGCGTTCTTTGGCTCTTCTTAACCATTTTTGGATTGCTTCTTCGCACTCTTTATTAGTGGAATCAGGGATGCTTTTTTTGACAGAACTTATAATATAAAAACAGGATAAAAAATAATTAGAAAATTGTAAATAGTATAATTGTAAATAGTAAAACTGTAAATAGTAATCGTATATTTGTATATTTAATAATCTACAAAGAAATAATGATTTTAATAAAGAATGATATACTGTGTGGTTGTTGGATAGCATTCATGATTAACAGGTTGTATGTACATACAATATATGAATATCAGAAATATGTATTATACATAGATGAATATTATTAGTTCATTAAAAAGTTAGTTTATTTTATTAAAAATATTATCCAAAAATATAAATTAATTTTAAATGTAGCAAAATGTATGTATATGTATATGCCTTACAAAACTTTGTTTTAAGACAAAAAATGGAATAATGATAAGTCCAAAATAGGTCCATGTAAAGATACGTCCGCTGGATGTACTGGATGATCATATTACGTCCATGGACGTATGGTAGTAGAATGGACATAAAACGGACGTTCATAAGACGTACGGTGTTATTTGGGATTAACAAACCAGATTACTGGCATTGGTGGATTCCTCTATCGCAGAGGTCGCCGACCTCAGGTCGGTACGAAATGCACTTCTCGGCCGATTTTCGAAAGACTCGGTCTTCCGTCCCCCCCTTCCCCCTTTCCCTTGGTATACCACGCGCCGCCACCAAGCCGGTCGAGCCTCAGGAGCGTATTGTATTCTCCGCACAGTGGTGTCATGGAAAGACGAAAGAGAGGTGAAAACTTTCTTATTTCATGAAATGCTTTTTTTGTTTGGAAAACTATTGGAAACAAATATCAACAACAAATATAAGCATTTCATAAAATAAAAAAGTTTTCACCTTTCTTTCGTCTTTCCATGGCTCCACTCTGAAGAGACTACAATACGCTCCTGAGAGTCGACCGGTTTTTGTTGGCGGCGCGCCGTGTACCAAGGGAAAGAATGGGACGGAAGGCGGAGCCTTTTGAAAATCGGCCGAAAAGTGCATTTCGCGCCGACCTCTGCTCTATCGTATGAATACACGATTCTCGTTCGACCAAGAGAAACTAGGGGGTAGAGCCCCTTGCGCTCTCGCTTCGCTCAAGCGCCAACGCATAGAGCGGGTTGCGCTGAACATAAAAGTTCTGTACCGTTTTGCGATAATCGCAATAGTTTTCTAGTAATTCATTGTGGAAGTTCAAAAGAAAGGGCGTCCGCCAAAATAGCAGCGGGAGGAGCGCTGGAGCCACTGCGAGCTGTAGGATGGCCCCGTTTACATACAAACAAATGCGGGGCGCGGTAAAGGGAAGGATAACACAAAAGAAACTGGCCGTGCAGCACCGTCTTATCCTTCCCCGCATTTGTTTATTGGTTAACTGGGCCGTCCTACAGCTCACTGTAGCTCCAGCGCTCCTCCCGCCCTTTCCTTTGATCTTCCACAATGAATTACTAGAAAACTATATATTGCGATTATCGCAAAACGGTACAGGACTTTTATGTTCAGCGGAAGCCGCTCTATGGGTTGGCGCTTGAGCGAAGTGAAAGCGCAAGGGGCTCTGCCCCCTAATTTCTCTTGGTCGAACGAGGATCATGTATTCACACGATAGAGCAAATAAGCCGCACTACGTCCTCGCGAGAGATTGTACGGGTGGTCTGGGACACCCTGTATACTCGATGTACATGCCAAATTTTGTTCGGATCCGTTTAGTCGTTTTGCCGGAATACTAGACTTGAAGATTTCAATTAGCCGCCATTTTTAATTCAGCCAAACTAAACATTTGAAACTTTCCAGTATTTGTCACTGTATTCGTGTACATGTATATGTCACATTTTATCGGAATCCAACAAGTAATTCCAAAAATATGAATTTTTCGATATGTGAATTTGCCGCCATTTTGTACTGGTTTAGCCTTAGGCAGGATCCAGATTTGTGACGCTTGGCACAGCTTCCGGGTCTTTAACGGCGCAATAATTTATCTGATGCCTGTATATTGGCAGTTTCCTCTAGGATATTCCTTGCAAACCAATCGAGATAGTACCACTTAATTTGGAAGTAAGTATTGTGACGTTGCATTTTTGGCACGTCACAAAAATGTAATAAATTAAGATCAGACGCGACGATACGACTGGCGGTATCGACGGAGGTGTAGCGAAGGAGACTAATACTAATAGCGTCGGGAACCGAGTATTAAGTTGTAGGATAAGTCTGCGTAACACACACCAAGGATGGCAACGCAGTCCCACTACCGCCGCGGGACAACACCACTCCGTCCTCTCCTCGTCACCGACGCTGCGGAAGACCACCGCCCGCACCGCCGAGACTTGAGGACGAGGAGCTCCATACCGTCCTGCGCCCTCCTTATCAGCAAGCTGCGGGACGGACACCGCCCGCACCGCCGAGACTTCTGGGCGAGGAGCGCCACGGCAATCCCACGAACTTCTCATCACGAACGCGTCGCGAGGCGAGCACCGCCCGCGCCGCGAAGCTATACAGGCAAGAGGGGAACCAAGCGGGACGCAGGCGCCGAGACCAGGCGAGCGCACCGAAGATCACGCCTGATCTTCGGTTGCATAAGGGCGAGATGCAGCTGCAGGGAGATGACCAAATCAACACCATACAGCCGTGGGGATGAATGCCAGCGCGAGCGCGGCTCGCCTACGACTTCTCGGCCTGGCGCCGAATCATCACCCACGAGCGTACCGGCGGAAGCGACTGGAGACCACCTCTCGCTATAAGAAGAAGAGGAAATGATCTCGCGGCCAGGCGCCGCTCCAGCCAGCTTCCACTACCGATATCGCAGCCAAGGACATCCGCTAACCTGGAGCAGGCTCGACCCTCCACCCATTGGACCTTTGGACTTTTGGGATTTGGCCGGGTGGAGAGTGTCGCAGCATCGGTCGTCCAGAGGATGTCCGCGGATCGGTCACGCCACCTAAGTAGGCACCCCTGCAGGAAAGCAGCCCACGTCACATCCCTTGGTTTTCCCGCCGATAGCAAGGATACCGAAGAAGATCCGGCGTTATCGCCAATCCGCGAAGAGGATTTTGGCGCGCAAAGGAGCAGGAGTGGGAGGCACCGAGGATCCTGGCCGAAGCCTGTTCCGTCTATGCCGTGAAACCGCCAAGTTGTGCGCGTGTAGAACGGAAAACTCTAAGTATCTTTAAGAGCGAATAAGTTGTCGCGGTAACCGAGTCGAGCGCGACGCAGGTGTGATTTGGAGCTATTTCCGAGGAAGACTTCCTGGCGACGTGACCTCCTGGTCCAACCTTTGGTAAGGAGTCTTTCCGCCTTGTACCGGGTGTTTGTACGTTTGTGTTCTCGCGGACTTACTCTTAGCGCTCTAGAATTTTAGCCTTATCGTGTTAGTGCCGCCATTTTGGTGGCACCGCTAATTCTAGTAGCTGTACCGTCTCTCCTTCGCTGCCCTCCGTTCCCGAACGGAGCAGCCGTTAGGGCAGTAGATCGCCCTAACGTAAAGTAGAGTAGGCGGGTGTCGTCACACCTATTAGATCTTGTATTAAGGTTTGTCCGTCGGCGCCCACGTTCGAATCGTGGGGCCCGTGTGTGATTGTGTGATATCTGTGGCGGGCGAGCTATCGGAGCGATCCGTAAAGAATCGCGCCCCTCTGCCGTTTTGAAGAAAGCTGAGCCGCCGGAGCTTTCCGTCTCAGGGGAATTCGATTCGGGTACCGATTATAGTAATTTTGGTTGGGGTCAGGTCTGCTTTTAATTGTTGCCGAAAAGGCAACTGGCGCCCATTCCGGAGTCTCCCCGAGTAGATCTCTGGGTACCACAGCTCCCTGGCGTGGCCCTCTTTGGTCCGTCGGGCGTGAGCGTGGGTGAGACATACCGTCGGTGCGGTTAGTTGGTCGAATCGCGCTCGACGCAAGCGACCTGATCCGTTTGGTTTGCAGTCGGTACCGCGAGCGAGTGTACCTCCCTTGAGCCGAAGTTTTAACGATCGGGTCGGGATATCTGTGACGCTCGGAAGAATAATCTGTATCGTGTGAGTCGATTAATAAAGACCAGTTATCGTATTTATTCTTTCCTTGAGCCCAGACTTCTCCCCGCGAAATTATCGTTATAGTATATATAAGTAAGTATAGTAAGTATATATAAGGAAGTAAGTATATTGCGAATTTTACATTATGTTATATGACTTTTCTTCTCGGTTTTACCCAATCTATCTCCAATTTTCATCTTCGTCACCTTAAGTCAAACATCCTGTAGATTATACTTCCAAATTAAGTGGTACCATCTCGATTGGTTTGCAAGGAATATCCTAGAGGAAACTGCCAATACACAGGCATCAAATAAATTATTCCGCCGTTAAAGACCCGGAAGCTGTGCCAAGCGTCACGAATCTGGATCCTGCCTAAGGCTTTATCGCCCTTTTAGATTTTCCTGGAAAGCTTGAATTTTCTAATCGGTTCTAGGGCCGCGAGTACAGAGTGACGACACTCTTTCACTGCTTCTTATTGTTGTAACGCCATATTACGGCATGGTCCCTCTCCTCCTGGGTGAGGTCTTTGTCTCCCCAACCCCAAACCGCATGCGAACCGTCACCCGTCCTTTGCACACGCCTCTGGACGATGGTACTTGAGGCTGTTTTCCTGTCATAAGCCCATCCGATTTTCGCGAAGAAATCGATGAACGCCGTCGTCAAGTTGTACTTGTAGTTGCTCAACTCGGCGGCCTTGTAATCCCAAGGGAATACATGGTGATAGTTATGCCAACCTTCACCCACTGCGAATGCGGAGACGGCTTTGTTTTGCGTCGCTCCGATGAATCTGCACAAGTAAACATGTGAGAGTTACATATTTGCCGGTGAAACCTAATCTAATGTAAGAACTCGACGATAAAGTATTCTGTGACGAGGACTGTCCCTCACATACTGTCCCTCAATGCTGTATCCAATAAACACTAACTTGTCGTACGGCTTATTGCCGAACATGTGTGCCGCGGAGTTGACCAGCCAAGTTACATGAAGTAAAAATACGTAGCGTAAAATTGTAGACACGAAATAAGCATTCCCCCAAGTTTCGTTCCAAAGGTATACGGGAACCACAGTGGGCATGACGAAACACAGCAGAGGCATCAGAATCATGTAATATCTGAAACATAAAATACGCATTTGTAAGCTTTTACTGCCAACACCTATTGGAGTGCATACAGCCTCGCGATGTCAAAGCATACATACTTCTGTTGGAACATCACAATGGGATCGCTCTCGAGATCGCTTAAATCAAGTGTCGTGTTTTTTATTTCAGGATGTTTCTTGCACAGCAGCCAGCCCATGTGAGAGAAGAAGAAACCGCGTCTCGCATTATGGGGGTCAGCATCAGTCTCGCTGAACTTGTGATGAACTCGGTGATCCCTGGCCCAGTGAATTACCGGATCCTGAAAAATCAAAATCAAACTCAGTGGAGCCATGGGGGGGGGGGGGGGGGGATAGGGAAGAAACAGAGAATATCGGATTTTCATAACTAAACGACGGTATAGAACAATGACCGTAACCTGCGTACGCTGCAATTATGATTATCGATTTCGAATCATACAAATCCGACCGTAAATTCGAATTCCAGAGTGAAACTAGGGGGCAGAGTCCTCTGCATGCCAGCTACACTCAATCGCCAACCCACTCCCTTTTCGATCGTGTATTAAAAGCTATTAATCGATTATTTGCTCGATGAAGATTTGGGGAGGACAAGAGAAATCTTAAACGTACGAGAGATAAAAGAATAAAACATTGTTTAGGGCTTGCATTTGAAGCACAAACGGTCTGGGTACTTCAAAAACATATGAAAGAAATTCACCTGGAAAGCTATAGAGTTGAATAAAATCAGGATCAGTCGTAGCTGCCAGGTAGCTTTGTAGGACTTGTGACTCCACAGTCTGTGAGCACCGGCTGTAACTCCCACGGCACCTATCTTGTACAAAAATATCGCTGCAAGGGATAAGAAAAATGTATAATGGAAATTCGACTGGTAAAAATTTGGACGAGCGCAATTAATTCCTTTAAACTCCTAGCATCTCTATAGCACTGTGACGTTGCACTTCTAGCATGTCAGGAAAATATATTAAAAGCGTGCAATGGACGCAACTTTACCGGACAACGTATGGCACCGATTAAGCGCAGCGAAGGAAAGTTACAATACCGTGGAAACAGGGGAAACCAAGTAGAACACAGCCGTCCCGATCAGACGCGTTTACCTAGGGGTGCCCGGAAGATATGCCGCTGGCGAAGCCTGGGCACCCCTCAGTCAAGTACCTAGACGGCCACCGTGGGGTTTTAGTGGGTATGCCCGGCGCATCACCTGCGTCGGGGGAGCCCCACATAACCCTCGTCCTCCGCCCCAGGAGGCGAGGGTATGCGTAATGCATTTCCCCACGTTAAAAAAAAAAAAAAAAAAAAAAGTCGCGTTTACCTGGCGCCTATATCAGGGCGAAATATCGCAGGAGAACGAGCACCGCAACATCTTCCTGCCGCCGCGCAGCAGGACAGATCGCGAATCTAGCTGACCAAAAGTATTTTTCACGGAAAAAAAGCAACTAATAATGTATGCACAGGGTGTTGCGAAATGATACAGGGCAGTTGGTTGACTTGCCTGTCCATCAGTCTGCAGGCGCTCGTTTTGCTGGACGGCCCAGTTTACCTACAAACAAATGCGGGCCACTCACAGTACTGAGTTCAAAAGGAGAAGAAGAACGCAAAAGAAGCCGGTCGTGCAGCGGTGTCTTAGCCTCCCCCTTATCGCGGCCCGCATTTGTTTGTCGGTAAACTTGGCCGTCCTACAGCTCGCAGAGGCTCCAACGCTCCTCCCGCTGCTATTTTGGCGGACGCCCCTTCCTTTAATCTTTAACAATTAATAAATCGATAAATATTGCGATTATCGCACTACGGTACAGGATTTTTATGCTGAGCACAAGCCGCTCTATGTCTCCTTCCTTTCCGCGTCAGTTGGTCAGGGACACCCTGTATAAATGCCGTTTTGTAGAAATACTAACTTTCTTTCGACCAATTCGGTCTTTCCCCGAAATTACCTATATAGCACAACGTTGCTTTTAATTTAGCTGTTTTATGATGTATTGGCTGCTTTTATTTTAAGAAAAATTTGTTAGATTGACTCCCAACACCGCCTAGGGTTGGCCCATTATTTGAGCAGCCCAACGGCCGTGGTACTAACGCGTCCAGCACAAAAAAAAAGGAACAAAAACAATAGCTTGCGAGAAGAGGCCGACTGAATTAATTCGCCTAAGGCAGCAAAATGAAATGTCCCCACATACAAACTCGATATAACTCACCAAAGATAACGGTCATCCATTTGGCAGACGTAAGAGCTAGGTAGAAACCGTACACTGCTCCAATGTGTAACGAGACAAAAATAATCACGTTCCTCCAAACAATTTCCATTACGTACTTTCCTTTCTTTTCCGTAATTGCAGGGACCATGTCCTTATTGTCCACCGACTTATCCTCAGACAGTATTCCCTTGGGGGTGTTGACTGTAATGCTTGGTGTCATCTTTAGCTACGACGTGCAAGCAGCGTTTGATATGAAATATAGCAGCGGCACATATCCGGCCGTTATGCACGTAGCACTGAGGCACATTATTGCGTCTTAGTAGCCTTTTATAGATTTTACAGCAGTTTGCATATGCGTGGGAGACATATTTCACGGTATTCAAATTATGCAAAATATGTGCTTTGTGATTTCCACACTTTTGCTGACATAACCTGGTGATCTTTGATAAACGCGTATTCTTGCAACGGATGTCTTGTCATTGGCTGCGTTCAGTAGAAAAAACAGCTTAGTAACCGCTTTCCGTTGTGCTGGCAGCATCATACGACTTCTACTGAACGCACTCTTCTGAACTGAGTGGAAAAAGTGTGTGACCAAATGTCGGGCAAGGTTACGTTAGATTGACCTGTCAACAACTGATAATTGCTACTCGAGCGTCTTGGAAAACGAGAGTTCTTGTCATAATTACCACGTAATGCCATAATTACTGATACTGGCGATTATTGAGTACTGGTCGTGAATTTCGGAACACAGCCTTCCATAACTCACTTTTGAGCTGACTGTACTTTACAACATGTTGTGCTTACAAGGAAACGGCACGAGGTGTCCCCCTCGGATTTCAATGCCGTTGAAATATGTTGTAATCTAGATCAAAATAAGGGACACGTTTTTTTTTATACGTGCCCAATCGCACTTTTAGGGGGTGAAACATCCCTTTGAAAAAAATCGGTTTTCTTCTTTCGGACCAAATACTGTGAAATCTATACGAGATAGAAAGAAATATTTTAGACGAAAGTTGAACAGTTTCAAAAGTGCTCAATAATAGTTTGATCGGTTGTTTAAAAAATATTAAAATTTTCGATATACCCCTCCCCCCCCTCATAATTATTTTGCAATTGCAGAATTTTGTTTTGACCACGCGAAAGGATATTTTATTCCGAATTCAACCATATATAATAATCTTACTTTCCGAGATACGGACTTTTCGAAAATTAGACACAAATGCCCGCGTATACCGGTAACGCGCTATGCGCAGCGCTTATCTTACTCGAGATGCATATATGAGTCTTCAATCGTGAAAGCCGAGAATGTGCCATCGGTATTTTCATCTTTTCTTCTTTCGCTTTTATCGTGATCTAATAACAGATTAATAACAAGCTTGGCTTGTGTCACAGTTGTTGCGTGCGATATTTCGAGTGTTGGAAAGCATGTAGATTTTTGCAATGCAAGTCGGTGATATTTATTAATGTTTAGTTTCCATTTGACTTATTGACTCTATGCCAATATTCCACTAATACTGAAAATCTGCGGAATATACTAGCACGCTTTCATTATCGTATTATTAATTCGCGTTTGTGTATTTCTTTTAAATGTGTTTATATAATGCCTGATCTATTAGCCAAGTGACAAAGAAAAGAATTTGTTTTTGAAAGAAAAATATTGCGACTAATCGGGAGATAATAAATACCTTTTAAAGATCGAGGTAAATAATGTTTTATAAAAAAAATAGCGTTAAAGAAATGAAGACGTACATATATGAATAGGTCTACAAGAAAAAAATTTATTTTAATTTATGTATTATCTACACGCAGGAGAATATGAACATAAAAAGCAGATCACAATCGAGTTTGTGACGTTTATTTAATATTAACGTTCCTCAATTGTAAAAAGGAATATTTCATCACAATAGATGTATTATTAGTTATTAGTTACAATACATTATTTATATACAATATAGTTTATAAAAATATATATATAATAAAACATCATTTGTACAGTAATAAAATACATTTCCGTTTAGGATTTTCATGATATTTATGGATTATAAATATTGCACATATGATGATCATGAAAGAAATGTTGAATACAAAGCGATTTCTTACACCAAGCGCAGGTAATTATAGCAACGCCGCCGCAAATATCGCATGTTATTTTATTCGATTTTTTCTGAAAACAAAAATCAACGGGTGTTTCAAATTGTGGTGGCCTCTCTTCTACATAATCACTTTTATGCCATGAATATTTGATTAAATCTCGAAATCTTGGTGACGAAAACTGATAGTGTGTTAAGGATTGTAATCTTAAAATATTATCACGCGCATATAGTTTTATTCCCAAATCTAAAAGTGTTACTGTATCCGAGAAATGTTTTATAAAATTTTTCCATAAGCGAAAACCATACACATCTAATGGTTGTCTTTGGCCTTTTGTACCTGCAGGTATTGTTAAAAGAACTATATTTTCCATAGAATTTGGTCTAGTTCGTGCAATTATATTCGGACAATGACCAGTCCACGAGTCCAACAACAAAACTGATTTAGGACCAACATTTGGAAAATACACATCTCTCAACCAAACTTCAAAATGATACGACGTTAGTTTTCCTGATTTTGATGCCATAGCAAAAATGTTATTTTCCCTAATCATTGTTTCTCCTACTCTAGGGCCAAATGTTCCAGTAGGTTCTTTTAAAACAATAAAGAGAGGTGATAATAATCGACCATCGGCTGAAATTGTCGGCTGTATGGTGTAACTATGTGTTATTGCTGATGTGGATTGTACTACGCACTCAACGTTTTTTGTACCTTCTACCGTCAAAGAACGACCAGTATGTAATTCCAGTTGGAATCCGCTTTGGTCAGAATTGTAAATATTTTCAAGTCCAAAAGATTGAATATGATACTTAACATCTTCAACAAATCTATTGCTTTCCGTTTCCTGCTTTTCCTTTGATATTAAAGATTTTTTTGTAACAAATTTTGTAACTTTGCGCGATACAATATTATGTCTTTGTTTAAAACAGGTTACCCATCTGGGTGAAGCTGTAAATCCTTCAGCATTTACTTCTTCCCGCGCTGTAAAAGCCCATCGTGCAATATCAATGTCGTGAATCAGTATTTTGTTATGAAGAGCTTCTTGAAATTTGTGCAATGTGTAGGAAGAAATCCTTTTTAGTTTTTCGAATTTTCTTCCACCTTGGTCCACTTGATCTTGCCATCGTCGTAATTGTTTTGCGGATGTCACTTTGCGAAATGCATGTTGAACGCTTTGTAGAGACCTTTTCTTATTCTCATTTCTAATAATTTACTGCATTTCTTTTATATTCTAATGAAATTCCATCGGCGACACATTCCATTTCTTTAACGTAATAGTTTGGATCTTCTTCTTCATTCTCTGTTCCCTCTTCACATGTTACAACCTCCACTTCAGGTATATCGAATGAATTTTCGAAATCAAGCGATTCTTCTTCTTCAATTTCATATCCACTTTCATACATTTCTTGTAGCATGGCTTTTATATGGTCTATTGCTTTCCGTTCGTCATCAGTAGTGGGAGTTTGAGACAAATTTAGAGCTTGAAATACCGCGTACAGCAGTACTACTACATTCAGCGGATTAAACAGCATTTTACCTGACAAATTATGAACATATTTATACCCAAATGTTTGAAATACATTTAAAAACAATAATCAAGGAGTTATTCTTATTTAATATTGTACATTAGGTACAACGTACTTATTATAAAATATGGATAAATATTTATATTTTTTTACTTTTTCTACAAGACCTGATATCGTACAAATGTATTTTAGCTGAAATTTATTCAATAGAACAAACATTGCCTTATATTTCAATCTTCTTTTTTATACACTGTAGTTCTGCTTCTAGTGGCTCCAATAAGATTCTAATAATTAACACTCATCTATCCACAGAAATCACAGCGATTCATATATGTATAGCTCGACAGTAACGAATGTATTAAAAGAGGTTTTAACACATATATAGTAATATGCATTTACAGACTTGTTCTCACAAATGATACATTGTGAACTGTTGGATACTTGTTGCGACGCTGACTTTTATACCACTGCTTGTACATGATATGTATATCGCGCTTATTCATGATATTTATTTGCTTCGCAGAAAGTAAAGTTGTTTTTCACACGACGAAAATACCAACGACGTATTCTCGGCTTTCACGACTGAAGACGCATATATGCATCTCGAGTGAGATAATCGCTGCGCACAGCGCGTTACGGGTATACGCGGGCATTTGCGTCTATTTTTCGAAAAGTCCGTATCTCGGAAAGTAACATTATTATATATGGCTGAATTCGGAATAAAATATCCTTTCGCTTGGTCAAAACGAAATTCTGAAATTGCAAAATAATTATGAGGGGGGGAGGGGTATATCGAAAATTTTAATATTTTTTAAACAACCGATCAAACTATTATTGAGCACTTTTGAAACTGTTCAACTTTCGTCTAAAATATTTCTTTCTATCTCGTATAGATTTCACAGTATTTGGTCCGAAAGAAACGCTTGCCTCTCACCGCGCGCCTCTTGTCCATCGTCGTTCACCGGCTCCGCTCATTGGCTCACGCGTTTTTATTAATATCTCGATAACTATTGCGAATTTTGCATTATGGTACATGACTTTTCTTCTCGGTTTTACCCCATCTATCTCCAACATTCGGGTTATACATCTTATGTCAAACACCCTGTATACGTATATTTTCCGTGGTTGAACAAAAATAATCATACGCATAGGAGGCGACATCGATTAGCAAACATTATTAGTGAAATAATTGTTGTTGAGCAGAACTCAGCGCAGCTTTCGAAATTGCAAAACCAAAAATGTTTAAAACAAATTGTTAAGTTTTGCAATAACTTCCGTATTTTTAGCAATATTGTAACTCCTCCTTTTTCTATGTGCCACAGACACTTAGCATTACTTTTAGCATAACGGTATCTCATAAGGGGAGGCCCACAATGTGTTGTTTCCAATTTCGCTGAATTTGAAATATGTCATAGTTCAGCACCCCTAGATGCTCATGGTACTCGGTTTTATATGAAGATGGCCCGTAGTTTTCAAGAGAATTGCAGTTAAATATTGCGATTTTTTGGCGTAAATTGAGGATGTGGCAGCGCAGCGCCCGAGAACGAGAGACAGGAAAAAACAACAGAGAATCAAATGTCTTTCTCTCGTCGATACGCATCTCTCTGTCCCGTCGGATCAGTGCATCTCTTTCTCGGCGATACGTTGCTCTCTTTTTCGCGCTTCTCTCAACGGAAAAGAAAGGCACGTATCGCCGAGAAGGAGACGCACTGATCCGACGGGACAGAGAGATGCGTATCGACGAGAGAAAGACACTCGATTCTCTGTAGCCTCTCCTTGCTTTTCGCCGTCGAGCGCTCGGAAGCTTCGTCTACGAAAGGAGAAAGAATCGAGTGTCTTTCTCTCGTCGATACGCATCTCTCTGTCCCGTCGAATCAGTGCATCTCTTTCTCGGCGATACGTTCCTCTCTTTTTCACGCCTTTCCCAACGGAAAAGAAAGGCACGTATCGCCGAGAAAGAGACAGTTGATTCTCTCTCGGTTTCTGTATCTTTTATCGTAGAGCACTGACGAGCCTCGAGCCTGCTATTTGCGATGTTGTTTTATCGTGAATTTAGACTGAAAAATCGCAATTTTTTTACCGCAATTTTCTTCACTAAGCCCCATCACACTTTCTTTCCTGTTATCACGAGTTTGTAGGGCTGCTGAACTATGATATATTTGAAATTCAGCTAAAGTGAAGGCAGCGAGCTTGTAATCACTCAGTCAGTGTCTTCAAAATTTCAACAATAATTTTACACTCGCGGTCGTTTTCGTAAAATTCCTTTCGATTTCAAAATGTACTTGTGAGGGAAAAATACTTTATTATAGTGTTTGTTAACTGTTCGGGAAATATCTGAATTCAAGACTCCTCATTATGTATCGTACACCGCGTTGTGGCAGAACACGCTGCGCGTGGCTGATCACTCACGCCGAACCGCAGCTGAGAGAACTCTAGCGGATTAATATACATCTTATTGATTATAGATCACCAATCAATCAACAGGTGGCTCTTGTCACCGCGCAGCGCGCGACGAGTGCACGCGTCGCGAGCTGCCTGTGTTGCAGTCATGTGAGCACCGCTCACTCTGCTTGATCTTGTCTTATCATTGTTTCCTCCTGCATTGGTCTTATAGTAATCTCAATGAGTCTGTTTCGTACTCTCAGTTACGGTCGGCTCGTTTACGCTTTCTACGCTATTCTCAATAGTACATCATCACACTCACTCATGCGGAGTGTATCACGCGGATCGCGGGTGCACAGCATTAGCTCACGGAGCTACGCTCTGAACGCGCCGCTTAGGTCTAACATTACCGGCGGGCTAATCAATCTACTCTCACCGTACTCTCACAAACTATCGACTTATCACACTGTGACATAACAAGACATTTTCAATAAATGACTGAGGCCTCTCACGGCCATTACGTGACAATTCCGCGTTCACACAACCATTATTTAACACCTGTCTCCACCACGTCCTTTCTCAACGCTTTGTTCAATGCAATTCTCAAACATTAACATTAACATTATTGGTTGCAGGAGGAAGCAGAGAGCTGTTTTGCGAGACGCTGAGATGGAACGAAATGAAGAGAATAGCAATATTCTGGTTCCATGCGAATTTCAGGATTCTGCGCTCAACGATGAGCAGCAGATGAATATAGAAGAGCTCCTCCTGCCAAGTAACAATGTTGAAGTGGGCACAACAGAGACGTTCCCAGAAGAAGAAGTTAGTGCGGGAACATCGAACTCCCACAATGAGGATTTTTTATCGAATGCCCGCATGGACGTAACACCTGAGGAGGACGATGAAAACAATCCACTGCCTCCTTTGCTTACGGATAACAATGTCGACGTAGGACGTATCGAAGCGGTACATATCGAAGGACGTCGCATTGTCGACATTTGCTATATGTTTGGAGCAGCGACGCAGGCGTACCTGCAGCATAAAGACCCCTTAGATTGCTTGTGGCAAGATTTTGTTATAGTTGCCTCTCGTCGTAAGGGACTAAAAACATATACAGGGTGAGTTTTAATGGCTGGACCAACCTTTTACCATCGGAGTGAATTACCGATTCCAGTCTGTTAGTATTCGTGATCGCCACCAAGGTCGCCACTTGAATCTTCCATGCGTCCTACAAAATCGGATTTTAGGTGAGTTTTATTAACATTATGATATACATATTTTGTAAATGTTTTGGAATTGATACTTCATAACGGGATTACATAATATAAGTTTAACGTTAAATTACAGCGTAGAAATATTATTTTTACCGTTTTACTGCAATATTTTACATTATTATAACATTAAGAAGTATTTATTTGATAACGTTACATGTTATAAAATATGAAGATAAGAATAAGAAAAATAAATAAAGGTAATTGGCGCACGCGTAATAAGACGTTTAATAAAAAATAAAAAAATTGCGCGCTCGTAACGCGTGCAATCAATTACCTTTATTTATTTTTCTTATTCTTATCTTCATATTTTGTAACATGTAACGTTATCAAATAAGTACTTCTTAATGTTATAATAATGTAAAATATTTCAGTAAAACGGTAAAAATAATATTTCTACGCTGTAATTTAACGTTAAACTTATATTATGTAATCCCGTTATGAAGTATCAATTCCAAAACATTTACAAAATATATATATCATAATGTTAATAAAACTCACCTAAAATCCGGTTTTGCAGGACGCATGGAAGATTCAAGTGGCGACCTTGGTGGCGATCACGAATACTAACAGACTGGAATCGGTAACTCACTCCGATGGTAAATGGTTGGTCCATCCATTAAAACTCACCCTGTATGTATATGTATGCAATGTCGGATGTGTCACTATGAAGCAGTGATATCAAGCGAACCCGAAACCGATACAGTCTTAGATGTCAACGAGGGAATTGTGACAGCTACAATGGGTGCATCCAGAAGCACGATCGCTCACTGAGCGCTGCTGAGCGCTCACTGAACACCCTAGATTTGCCCTAGATTTGTTTCTGATACAAACGTTCTGTGAGCTGCTTACAATGAGCGGTGTGAGCGACTGAAAACTACGCTCACACCGCTCACTGTGAGCAACTCACAGAGCGTTTGTATCAGAAACAAATCTAGGGTATTCAGTGAGCGCTCAGTGAGCGATCGTGCTTCTGGATGCACCCAATTACTTCTGGCATAGGGTACTCGCACCCAGTGAGAAATGAGGCATCGAATAGATATCGAATTGACATCGAAAACATATGTCAAAATCATATCGATGTAAAGATCGATTTCGATTCGATCATGTCCATGAATTCGAATACTTTTTGATGCTTACAAATGTACCCCTCCCCCTTTCACCCTAACCTTAACAAGTATCGATTAACCTTTCACAAGTATCAACAGGGTCAAATTGGACCCTTAGAATGTTTTTTATGTAATTTTGCTGTAGATAATAGATTTTATCTACAGCAAAACATAAAAAACATTTGAAGGGTTTAATTTGACCCTGTCCATACCAATTAAAGGTTAATTCTAATATATTGCAGACAAATATTTTAGAAGGTAAGAATTTTACGTATTATATATTTATTATATCATATCATATATTATATTATTATATTATATTATATTATAGGTATTATATTTATTTATTATTTATTTTTGGCGTAATTGAGTACCATTAGTTTGTTGCCGCCATTTGGCATTTGCCAACCAAAAGCTATCAGCCACTTTTTCCGCGGCTGTTAAGGATTCTCCTTGGTAATGTTGCAAGAGAGCACCTGAAATGAAAATGTCAGCAAGTTAACCTTATACTTGAGAGGCTTAACTTATAGGCCTAAGTCCAACTGCGTTTTGGAGATTAATAAAATGCCGATATATATATTTCAAAGCAATATAAATTACATACTTACAGGTCTCTCGTCGTCTTCCATTTCCACGATAGCAAATCGCCACCAATCGCCACACAATTACTTTCTTGCTGGTCAGATTGTTACTTCTCGCCAAATTTCAGCACTGATTTTATTAATCTCTGCATGATGTGCAGCGCCATATCAAAACAGATCGAAATTTTAAAATTGATTGATGTACAGTGGTGCATCGATGTATTTTGATGATATTGATATCGATTCGATATCGATTCGAAGTTTCATTTCTCACTGGGAATCGCCACACAATTACTTTCTTGCTGGTCAGATTGTTACTTCTCGCCAAATTTCAGCACTGACGACTGATTTTATTAATCTCCGCATGATGTGCAGCGCCATATCAAAAGAGATCGAAATTTTAAAATTGATTGATGTATAGAGGTGCATCGATGTATTTTGATGATATTGATATCGATTCGATATCGATTCGAAGTTTCATTTCTCACTGGGCAGCTTGAAGAAATTTTGGCAGGAGCTAATGTTCCCTGCATGGCACAGAGAACTTATGCCACAATTCACGAACTAATCACTGATCGCTTCAAGATAGCTGCCTCGGATGAAATGAAAGCAGCTGGCAGGGAAGAACGCCAATTAGCAATCGAGCGAGGAGACGCAATTCAAGGCATTCCCCACATTTCTGTCGTAGCAGACGGAAATTGGATGAAGAGATCTTACAGAAATGGAAAATATGATTCTCCGTCTGGCGTAGATGCCATAGTAGGCTACCATACGAAAAAAATTCTCTTCATTGGCGTAAAAAACAAGTATTGTTCCATGTGCGATGCTGCGGCGAGAAAAGCAATGCCACCAAGAGAACATACTTGTTTCAAGAATTGGGACCACTCCAGATCTTCTACCGCCATGGAAAGCGAAGCAATCGTCGAGGGCTTCAAGTGCAGCAAAGAAATGCACGGTCTCATTTATTCGACGTTAATCGGAGACGGAGATAGCAGCGTTTACAAAAGAATTTTGGACAACAATCCGTACGACGAGACGACAGTGCAGAAAATCGAATGCACGAATCACCTCTTGCGAAATTTATGACGCAAAGTTAAGGAAATTTCCAAGATGAAGGGTCGACTAGGAAGTTGGCGAGAAATGATTGAAGGCAGCAGTGTTGCCAAACGTAGCGGTATCCCGCTACAATAGCGGGTTTTTGAAGCAAATGGCGGTGTAGCGATTGTTACGACCTCACCCTAGGTCGTCTAGGGGAATTTCACGCTTAAACATATAAATTCATATTTATAGTATTATCTTATTAAGAAATTCATGTTACTGAAGGAATAACTTACGAAATTCAAAACGCATGCTTACACGCTCACAAAACACACACACACTCGTACAGAATAGAGACCTAGGAAATAGTGGCCTAGTCCATCTACATATCGAACTTCCTGTGGAAGCAGTCCCAGCCTAGAGAAGCAAGGGACCCCACCCAGTTTTAGAGGATCATGTGTAAAACTTCTAGAATGTAGAAGGAGACTCCACCAGCTTGTACAGCTTCCTAATGGTATAAGCGAAGAACCGAAGAGCCGTGTGCAAAATCCTAGCGTGCACGCGCAAACCCATCCCACTACTTGAGAGGCACGAGGAGAGATGCCGCTGACCCTGGGAGGCACGAGGAGAGATGCCGCTGACCCTGAGATGCACGTGGAGATGTGGCATGACCCTGAGAGGAGCAGAGATGCCACCTGACCCCAAAATGCACGTGGAGCGTGGCCTGACACGAGGCACCAACCCACGCAAATCTCCTATGGAAGTCGCACGTGCAACCTCTAAACGTCCTCTACACAGCTGCATCAAGAAGACCGCCTAGCAAACTAGGGCACCTCTTTTATCGCTTTTTAGCGAGGCGAGCACACATAAACCCCATACACTGTTCGATTTTTGGTATAAAAAGGGTGCCTGCGAGCCCCGAAAGTCAGTTAGTTCTAGTACAACAGTTCAACTCATCAGTATTCGATCAGTTCTTCATCACCAGCGTCTAGTCAGTTAGAGTCAGTGTCCAGCCAACAAGGAACAAGGTATACCCTTTTAAGGGGCAGCAGGACCGGGCTAGTAACGTTCAAAACGATAGAGGCGCTCGGCCAGCGGCGGCGAGTGGAAGAAGTGAAGTTGTCTGAAAATTCTCTAGAATTAGTGCCGTGCCGAAAATAGGGTGCCGTGTAGGGCACCAAAAATTCGCGATACATGCGAATATTGTGACAAGGAATAACAAAAAACATTCCAAGGCGCGCGGTATTGTGCTACAGCTATTACTGGCTGTCACAACCGGTCACTGCCTTCGTCGTCACACTGTTTCGCGATGGTGCGGGGCCCTCGTTGGAGCAATGTTACAACGATGCATCGATTGGCACGCCTCCGGTTGCCGAACGCCTCAACTATTAGTGGTGACGAGAGAGTGAATTGACAGCTGGAATCGTAGGCTACTAAATTCGCATTATTTCCGTACCTAAACCCATAAAACTAATTTTTGTTGAATTCTGTGATACGGTTGATAGGCCATGAAATAGAGAGTGTTGATCGTTCGAGTGCGATATGTGCGAAAATTGTGAAAAACTGATGCTGGACGGCAGCCATGTTTGTTCGTGCAAATCGCCGTATTTGAGGCTTGCAATTTCAATCTCGTTTATAAATACCATCCTGCCAGTACGACCGTCAATAAAGATTTCAGATCCTGTAAAAATGTTTAAGCTATCATTTCCTTCGTATCGCAGCGAAAAATAATCAACGACGGCGACGAATTTAGTGGCCCCGCAAACCTCTGCATTTCCCTAGCAAAAAATATTTTTTGGACAAGTTACTGACGGATTTTCAACGTTACTAGCCGGGTCCTGCTGCCCCTTAAGGGGAATCAACCCCGTATAGTGACCCAAAAGGAACTAGCCCGGGAGCCAATAAGAATCGTGGAAACATTGAAAATTCCAATAAGATCTGACGTCTTTATAATACGTTTATTCCTCATGAAACTGGTATTAATTGAAAGCTTGAAGTCTGTTGCACCCCGCTCTGGTCTCGTACAGAGGGACAAAGCCGCGATAAACGAATAATTGTAGTCGAAAGAAGCATCGGCCTCTGCAGCTGTCAAGGACAGTCCAACATGGCCGCTCGAGCAATTGCATTTTCTCTTATTTCTCCGATTTAACGACACTACACTCGAATATCGTACCAGAGCGAGGTCGGCACTTCTTCACAGTTATTAGGAAAATTCACTTCACTGCGCTTTCTTCCCGTAATAAGCCGTCAGATCTTATTTACGAATCCAGCTGTCACACCGCCGAAAAATAGCGTGTAATAGTTCCCGGCTTTGGTGCTTGGCGGCGTTCCCAACGATTCGTCGCTCAGGTGCTGCTTGAACCACAATCTTGGGGGGCCCTGTGCTCTCGGACCTCGGACATGCACGATCACCGCGCTCATTCACATAACCTGACATAACCAGACATAACCCCGCTAAATCGGAAACGAGTCGGTTTTGAAATACGAAGCCCCCCATTATGCATTATGGAAAATTAAAATAAAAGAATGAGCTGAAATGCGGAAAATCTGGTTTACTATCGTGATCCGTATAACTTTCCCTCGTGTATTCTTTATTTAAAATCCGTTATTATTTCAGATGAAGTGAATAATTAAATGAAAGGGGGCTTGTGGAAAAAAGATGGAACGTAGGTTAGGCACGCATGAAAAATTTATTTATGACTTATTTTACGATCTGTTTTCATTGAAAGTATAAATTAAAACTAATTCATAATCATATTATTATAATTACATTATAAAGGAATTGGGGTTATTAGAAAAGCATGAAACGTACTTAGGTTAGGTAGGCAGGAGAAAATTTGAATGGAATTTGTAAGGTTATACCGAGGGCCTAGCCGAGAAAAAATTTACTTATTACTTATTTTATGTTTTGTTTTTATTAAAACTGTATTTTAAAACTAAATTCATAATTATATTATCTCAATAATATTATAAATGAAAAAGAGTTTGTCCGAAAAGGATGAAACATGTAAGCAAGGCAGGCAGGAAAAAATTGATTTGAATTTTTTAGATTATGGCCCGGAGGAGTGCTTACACCCAGAAAAAAATTCTTACTTATTTTAGGTTTTTTCTTTATTACAAATATATTTTAAAATAAGATTTACAGTTATATTATTATAATTATAATTCTAAATAAAAAAGGGGTTTGGAAAAGCAAATGAACTATACTCATCCAGACAATTTTATTATTAAAAATATTTTTTAAAACGATTTGGTTTCGGAATGGATCGGATCAGAGGAACTGTAGACTGTAGCCCAATTTGATACTTTTTTATGAATAATCGTGTCAATAAAAGCTTCGATTCGTGTCTAATAAGGAGAGACCGTCGCGCGCCGACGCCGGCTTGAATCTCTCAAAATTTAAAATATATTCCAGCTGTCCAAGCCTACAGATTAGTGGCAATCGATAAAGCGCATTTAGAGTTTCTGAAAAAATTTCAGTCAAATTTTGCAATATGTCAGTCTATAATCATGTTGTGGCAAAGTCGCGCGTATCGCCAAGGAGGAGAGTTCCGTTGACTCGCCGGGAAAGAGAGGCACATATCGCTCAGAAAGAGACGCACTGATCCGACGGGAGAGAGAAGCACGTGTGGACGAGACAAAGACAATCGATTCTCTCTAGGCTCTCCTTGCTTTTCGCCGTCGAGCGCTCGGAAGCTTCGACTACGAAGGGAGAAAGAATCGAGTGTCTTTCTCTCGTCGATACGCATCTCTCTGTCCCGTCGAATCAGTGCGTCTCCTTCTCGGCGATACGTGCCTTTCTTTTCCGTCGAGAGAGGCGCGAGAAAGAGAGGAACGTATCGCTGAGAAAGAGACGCACTGGTCCAACGGAACAGAGAAGCACGTATGGACGAGAGAAAGACACTCGATTCTCTCTCGAGGGCCTCGAGGCTTGCCAGCGCTCGACGGCGAAAGTCAGATAGGCAAGAAAGAATCGACTATCTTTGTCTCCTCCATACGTGCTTCTCTGTTCCGTCGAATAAGTGCGTCTCCTTTTCGGCGATACGTGCCTTTCTTTTCCGTTGAGAGAAGCACGAGAAAGAGAGAAACGTATCGCCCAGAAGGAAAGGCACTGATCCGATGGGACAGAGAGACGCGTATCGACGAGACAAAGACATTCGATTCTTTTTCACCTTTCCTTCCTTTCGTTGTCGAGCACTGACGAGCCACGGCCACGAGCCTACCACTTCGTGACTTCAGATCGAACAATCACGATATCTCATTACAATTCTCTCTAAAATTAAGCCCCATGACAGTTATTCTCTTTAGCACAAGTCTGAACAATACTATGTTTCAAATTCAGCTAAATTGAAACACATTTTACCATTCCTTGTCAGATATATGTATTTTGTAAGTTATTGATAATGCTCGGAGAATTAGAACAGAATTTTTTTAAAAATGTAAAATTAATTAAAATATTCTACATTCAAAATTTGAGCAGTTTTGTTAGGAAATGAATTTCTCCGTCTGTTCCTAACTACGTCAGAGTAATGATTTTTCTTTTGATTTATCCAGCAAATGTGTAACAAATATGTAAAAAAAGATAAATATCTTCCAGAAAGTGAATTCATCGATTTTTTATTTAACAATTAACTGTTTAAACATTTTGACGCATGGATGTCGGTCATTGACATTGGCAACAAATATATATATGTACTTTAACTAAAAAGTTAATTGTTAAATAAATAATTGATAAATGCACTTCCCGGATGATATTACAAAAACTTTATGAACAAATTTCGTCCCACTACCGAAACAGTAGCATTTTACATGTTGACCTCGGCATCCTATCTACACCGAAAAATATTTAAAAATTTTAGGGGCCCTTCGTAGTACCCGATTTTCGGCACGACCCTAACAATGGGAGCTTCACGAGACTCCCGTTTGGGAGCTCCTGCTCGGGCCGGTGAAGTGCGGTTAGTTGACCAACCGGCCGCACGGCGGCGCTTCGATCGATTCGGAGATAGCCCGTTGGGGTTGATTCCCCTTAAGAGGGAGCCGTACCGGCTAGCACCCAACATTTCAGTCAGCTAAAACCCTAGATGACCCTAGAAATCAAGCAGTATTTACTTTCAAAGTTAACTTGTCTTAGAAATCACTTTTCCTCGAAACGGATGTGACTAAACGAAAGCTTAAACCTTCCTACTAGTCCTGTAACTTTCATATGTAGCTGCTTACGTATCAATTATTGCAGAAATTATGTTTAAAGCAGAGGTGGGCAATTGAGGCTTTTTCACCAAAACAAACATGGCTGTCATAAGAAAGAATTTATTTAATAGTTCAACTTATTTAACCGTTTGACGATCAAAAGGACAGGTCGAGGACTTGTACACTATATCACAATTACCAGGAAAAATAATTTTATTCGCATTGGATGGAACAATAAAGAGAAAACTTTGAAAGTATTATCCAGCTGTCACTGGGCACCTAGCACTTCACACTTCTACTGCTAGGTGCGCCTCGATCGACGAAACGTTTAGACCTCGAGCAAGCACGCTCACGCATATACAGACGCAGCGCTCGTCCGTGAGCTCGGAAGCGCTCGGGCACGCTCGGGTCGCCGAGTGAGAGAGAGTATCTCCTGCCCTTCTCACTCCTCACTAAAGAGATTCACGCTTGTTTCGTTTCGGCCGTCTCGCCCATAGACATATAGGATAGACTGCGCATACGTGTCCGTGGCTGTCCGTGGCAGAACGGAGAGAGAGGCAAAACATCGGGGAAGTTTTCTTTCCTTGTCTGCGCAGGTAGGCTGCGCAGTAGTCTATTGACAGCTATGATATGCTTAACCCAGTACATGTACAGTGGGCAAAATATGTTTGTAAAAATTTAGCAATAGTGTAAGAATTTAGCTGTCACAGAAGCGAGAGTTTTTGCTTTAGAGAAGACAGTGAGCCAAGTAGGACTAAGGAGTGAGATAGCGGTCTTTTTGAGTAGAGGTTAAGTGAATCGAGTGGGACTCTGAACCGAGATTTCGACGATCCGGCCAAGTCGAGCCTTTCTCTGTTCTTTCTCTATTTGCTATATTTCAATAAACATTTGTTGAGTTGAAGTGATTTGAATAAATTAATGCCCCGAATCCGGCATCCGCTTACAAGTTTCTCAGAAGTGGGATTCATAAAGAGATAGACAAAGGACTTTACGCGTGAAAACTAATATTTTCTTTCTTGTTTGTCTCCTTCCAATAGCCACATACGCTGCATGTCTTCATATTTGTTAATATAATTGTTTTGTATTGCACGCTTATGTGCGATCTCCACAACATAGTATGCAGGTTAGAGTATCGGTAGATACCGGCAATTGACAGCGAAAATTGTCAATAATGCGCGCGCAGCATGGATAGAGAAGGACAGATATTCACCGATGTTTTGCCTCTCTCTCCGTTCTGCCACGGACACTTTTTCTGCTCAGCATGCGTTGGCATGCGCAGTCTATCCTATATATGTCTATGGTCTCGCCTCTCGCGCGAACAGGCGTGAATTTTCCAAGTCCCGCGTGCGGCCGTCTGTAAATTTTCTAAGTCCCAGACGCGCAGGCTATACACAGAAAAAAAAATATCGTAATTATTGAGAAATATTTTTTCAAATGTGTACAATGCATCTATTCTTTTAAAATAAGTATTTTTATTTATTTAAATTAAATAAAATACAGTAATTTTAATTAAATTAACGAATACTTAATTTAAATAAATAATTGCATTGCATACATTTCAAAAAATATTTTTCTAATATTTTGATATTTTTTCAGTGTAGGCATGTCAAGTATATGAAAGAATCAAATATATATCCACATTAAAATTCTTGATGATCAAGCTTTCTCACAATGTCATATTAAATTAGGAACTTTAATTTATATCATTTAGCAATTAACTAAATCTAAATTATTCTAGTCTCTATCAATACTCGGAATAAGCTGAAGTCAAAGCAGGGTACTGGACAGTCAATCATTGATTTCCTATTTCGATATTTGTGTGTGAGAATATTATTCTTTTGGAATAATTTGTGAAATTATTACATTTAAACTATAAACCTGACTATCCAGTTGCCTTTTACCTCCGATTGGACTGAATTTTTGAGCAAATGTTCTCCTTAGCTCATATATGAAAACCCCAAAAGGATTTTTGGCGACGAAGCCCCCTTCGCCCTCTACCCTCCCTCCAAGTTTTACCTGTTTTTTTACTGCATCTTCGAAAATATTGATTTTAGAAAAAAAATATTTCAGACAAAAACTGAAGCCCTTGCAAAGCTCTATAAGAAAGGTCATATACTCTTTTAACGTAAACACAAAACTATATCTGCAAATTTGAAAAAGATCTGTTTTTATCTAAAAGTTGAAATAAACATCCCGTCGCCGTCGCCACATTAGGCTTGTTAGGTTAAAACACGCCTAAAACTAACCTAACAAGGGTTAGGACGGGTGAGATGGTTAGGCGCGGCACGGGCGCTTACGCGCCCGCCCGCGCAATGAAAAAATAATCTAAACTTGACAGCGTGGTAGGCCTTTATGGTTAGATCAATCTCCATACTTTCTGCTTTTCGAATTGAAATTTATTACCTATTTCATGAGTGAATGGATGTAGGATGGAATAGGGGTAGGGATGAGTTTGGGGATGGGGGTGGCGCAACTACGTCCCATAAAGCAGAGCATGGGGATCGTGTTACATTTATGTTTTTATCTTTCGTTTTTTTTGGTTAGGGTGTTTATTTCCTGTTTTACATAGAAACACACATTTTTCAAATTTGCAGATATAGTTTTGTGTTTACGTTAAAATGGCATATGACCTTTCTTGTACAGCTTTTCAGAAGCTTCAGTTTTTGTCTGAAACATTTTATTTCTAAAATCAATATTTTTGAAGATACAGTGAAAAAACAGGTAAAACTTTGAGGGAGGGTAGAGGGCGAAGGGGGCTTCATCGCCAAAAATCCTTTTGGGATTTTCATATGTGAGCTAAGGAGAACCTTTGCTCAAAAATTCAGTCCAATCAGAGGTAAGTGCTTTTCGGTACTACACCCGAGAAGATTTTGACATTGTTTCAAGATCTCGCTTAAAATAGCGTTGCCTTGAAAAAAATTTACAGAAGGCCAAAACGCGGGACTTGAAAAATTCACGCCTGTTCGCGCGAGAGGCGAGACGGCCGAATCGAAACAAGCGTGGATCGTGGATCTCTTTAGTGAGGAGTGAGAAGGGCAGGAGATACTCCCTCTCTCGCTCGGCGACCCGAGCGCTTCCAAGCTCATCGACGAGCGCTGCGTCTGTATGCGTGAGCGTGCCGTCGCGATTCGAGCTTCTCGCTATGGCCGCACACCGTGAGGTGCTGTAGTCATTTCAGAAGTCACTAGCCGGTACGGCTCCCTCTTAATATCCTACATAGCATAATATATATGCATGCACACAATTTCGTTGCTTGCTATACACGACTCCTACCCGACCGATGAGAGAACAGTAAAGTAAGACATAGCTGTTTGTATGATCTGCGAAAACAGTTATTCGTTACGTTGGCTTGATAGTAGGGCCTTTCACACGACTACAGGAACAATGGATTGAACCGATGAACTCACCATTGAAAAATTGATTAAAAGTAATGTGTATATTCCACCAGCCGTCAATATAGATGGATAAAGACTTCTTCGCATTACCAATAACGCTAATCGTCTGGTATCAACTGGCGCTTCGTACCAAAGCATATTGTATCTGTGTGAAGAGTAGAAAAGTAGGCACGAAGAAAAGGAAAGATGGGACATATTGTTTAAGTGGAAAATTTCTGATAGTTACGCTTTCGTGAATATGGCGCTCGAGTGGTCCGTTAGCTTCTGTCCCGGATAGCTTAGACAAAATATATGAAGAAATTGACCGATAAAGAAACAAACGTATCTAAATATTTCGCCGAGATGTGGATCGGATAGTTTTCTGTGAAGCTTAGCGAAGATATTCGATGTAGCATATCATTCCCGCATAAGTATAAAGCATAAGATGTATATGAACCGTTTATTTTTAAAGCGGTGTAAGTCCATTTTTTTTAAAAAAAGAGATGGATAATTTGTGATTAGTTTAGTGTAAACTTTTTAGTTATAACTAGTTAATTTTTTGCTTTAAAATGGACTTTCACCCCTTTCAAAATGAACAGTCCACATATACATACATATATCGTATATATGTACATACAGGGTGGTTTTGGCTCAACTGTCAAGCCGGAAACAGTGAATAGAGCGGCTTAAAACAAACAGAAAAGTCCTGGACCATTATTCAAAATTCGCAATATTGATCGAGTTATTAACTGTTAAAGATCAAAGGAAAGGGCGTCCGCCAAAACGGCAACGGGAGGAGCGCTAGAGCCTCTGCGAGCTGTAGGACGGCCCAATTTGCCTACAAAGAAATGCGGGGTGCGGTAAGGGGAAGGATCATACGTCACTGCACGCGGCCAAGCGGGCGTTATTCTGTGGTGGGGGCGATCACTATCGCTTCCGAGTAGCGACACTCGCAGGCAGAGGTATACGCGTGGACAATTTTTCGAAGGTGCCTGCCTCTTTGTTACGCACGTACGCTCGGACGCTGGCTCCTCTCTCTCTCTCGCTCGCTCGCTCCCTCTCTCCCTCTCTGTCTGTCTGTCTGTCTGTCTCAGGACGCGAGACATTCTGCACGTAAAAATAAATGCGTGTTTTCGCTATGTGTACTCTTTGCGAAAATTATTACGTACGCTATCCTTTCCACACCACCTAAATGCCTGTTCGAAATGCCTTCCCCCTTCCCGCACACATATTTCGGCCCTTCGTATAATATTGCGCGTTGCTCTATGTGTTATTTCCGGCGTGATGGTATTGAAGGCCGCGACAATTATTACATTAATGCCCTATACATTGATGTACATACAGTGGACTAGGCCTCCTGGGGATACCACTATAAAAAAAACGCACTATCTACCGCTAAGTGGTGTGAAAAGGATAGCTTTCGTAATAATTTTCGCGAAGAATACACGTGGCGAAAACACGCATTTATTTTTACGTGCAGAATATCTCGCGTCCTGAGACAGACAGACAGACAGACAGAGAGGGAGAGAAGGAGCGAGCGAGCGAGAGAGAGAGAGAGCCAGCGTTCGAGCGTGCATGCGTAACAAAGAGGCAGGCACCTTCGAAAAATTGTCCACGCGTATGCATATCTCTGCCTGTTGAGTGTCGCTACTCGGAAGCGATAGTGATCACCCCCACCACAGAATACCGCCGGTTTGGCCGCGTCCAGGTGACGTATGATCCTTCCCCTTACCGCACCCCGCATTTCTTTGTAGGCAAACTGGGCCGTCCTACAGCTCGCAGAGGCTCTAGCGCTCCTCCCGCTGCCGTTTTGGCGGACGCCCTTTCCTTTGATCTTTAACAGTTAATAACTCGATCAATATTGCGAATTTGGAATAATGGTCCAGGACTTTTCTGTTTGTTTTAAGCCGCTCTATTCACTGTTTCCGGCTTGACAGTTGAGCCAAAACCACCCTGTATATCACTTTACCTGTACCAATGACAAGCTCATGCCGATGATACACTCAGTGATTATGACTAGATAAACATGGGAATAGGCTTTGTCGAGAATGGCAGCAAATCTGTAGAAAGAACATATAAAGTTTCCAATGGGAAGAGTACAGTATTACATGAAATTAAAGAACAGGACAATAATATTGTGCTACGGGGAAAACGTTATATACTTTAAAACTCTTTGGTGGCATTGAATTGCAGATACCATATTGCAGTAGCTATCTTTCCTTTGGTCAGTACATTCCCGTTCTCCATCTTCCGATGACTGGCTACCACACGCGTGCAGCATTCGATGTCTGCGAATCGTGCTTATTTTTTATAACAGTAAATAAGACGTGCAGATTTTGAGAAAACTTATGTAAGAACAACGTTACCCCGCGATTGCGAACATTGCGCATGTATGGTGCACGTAAACCATAAATGTCCAATCTATCGCACAAACTGATGTCATGATAAGAACACCCACACAGATGGCATGCATCAAAATATATGGATAATACGTCTCTTCGTCCACGAAGAATTCGGCTTTATAGTAATATACACGTGGCCTCGTTTGATTTAGTGGTATGAAGTAATCGAGAATCAATGGGCTTGTCGTGAGACTTGCGTACCCCGTCATTAAGGAAAGCATCCCCCCTACGAAAAGAATCATCGAACTCTTCGTTATTTTCATCCATATTACATTACAATATGTGAACGCCAATTTAAAGAAAATAAGGCGAAATACAACAGGCCTGTTCTTTTACGTGTATAAAAAGAGCCATACACTTTCCCGACTTGGGCGTAACTCACGAGAATGTTGAATTCCCCTTCCGGTCTCTCTGTCGCCCAATCCTCGTCAACTCGGCGAAGTAAATCTACCATCTTGAATAAGAGAGAGATATCCTCGCGACACACTTCATTATCGTTTCAATAATAGACTTAACTTACTTTGCGCGCGTTGAAATAACAGTTGTTGTAATATTTCGACATCGTGCCGTGTACGACGAGAATAAAAGGAAAAATTTCCATTATGATCTCTATGTCGAATTGCGAAGTGATCAATTTGGCTACCTGCGCGCGGGGTATAAAAGTAATGTATGTGATAGAAGTCGTGCTTTATTCTCTTACTGTCGCGTCATATCCTCATTCGTATAAAATCAAAGAAAAAGTAAACAAGATTGTTCGTTTGTGTGTCACAATAAAGGAAATGTTCGTACCATCGATGCGCCTCCCGTTAACAGAATAATCATTGCGACTACACGAATAAAAATGGTCTTGTACGTGCACTCTTGCCCCGGCCACACACCCATGATTTCTGATAAAAATTTGGGGTCGTGCAAGAATCGTTTGTGGAATATGTCCATGGTGTAATGAGTATACGTAATGCTATGAGGATACGAACAGAACGCTCGTACATGACGAACTACGGGATATTAAAATTGCGCTGCCTACCCTTGAAAATCGATGGACTAGCGCGTGAAGATAATCCAAGGTTGTCATAATAATCGTACTTGTCACTCTGCCTGACGTTACGTCTCCCCGGAAATGCATATTTAAGTATCATTCTCCGAAATTATTTTCTGGGTTCGCACGAGCAGCGCTACTCGTTGTCACTACAAGCGGCAATGACGTTGAGTCTCATATATATATACAGTGGTGTAGTCAGGGGGGTGCGGTGGGTGCGGGCCGCACCGGGTGACACCCATCAGAGGGGTGACACCCGACCCAACTGTCCAGTGCCGACTATAAATGACTTATTTTAAAAAAGTACAATAAGTCCGGAACCTTACCAAATATTCTTAAAAAGAGAGGGGTGACATTCAGTGCAACTGTGAAATGCTCATTCAACTGACCTATTTTGAAAAAGGGAGAGTTATCTGCATTATTTTTCTATCCCGGTTATTAAAACTCGACCTCCTTTAATCCTTTTTCTTTTTGGGCTCGGGTAGGCAAGGTCATCCCGGTTATCAAAACTCGACCGAGGTGGATAAAATCCAACTCCTCGTCCACGCGGTATCCACTGGGTTATGCAAACGGGGCAATGGTTGATTGGGTGATTGGTTGTTCAACCGCCATTTCTGTAAAACGTTATGTACGTATGTACTACGTACTACCAGTATTCCACTATAGGTTCGTTACAATTTCATACATAATACGTAGGTATGCAAGGAGAATAGATTTCAAAGTGAAGGGGGGGGGGGGGGTGATACCATGAGATACCGCACCGGGTGACACCCGCCCTAGCGACGCCGCTGTATATATACATATGCATTTCCGGGGAGACGTAACGTCAGGCAGAGTGACAAGTACGATTATTATATGACAATCTTGAATTATCTTCACGCGCTAATCCATCGATTTCCAAGCGTAAGCAGCGCAATTTTAATATCCCGTAGTTCGTCACATACGAGCGTTCTGTTCGTATCCTCATAGCATTACGTATCCCAAGGAGCGCCGAAGTGCGTATAATGCGCTTTGAATACGCATTATAATTAGCATTAAAAGCGCATTATGAATGCACATAAAAAGCACATTTTTGTCCCGTATTAAAAACGCATTTTATGCAAACCAGAATGCGCATTTCAAAAAATGTACGTACGCTTATTGAAGGATTCCACGTCTTTAGACGTCTTGCTTTGTTTAAGGGGAGGGTAAGGTTTTTAAATTTTTTTTTTTGCATTTTTCTTTTATTTGATTTTCTGAATGGAGAACCTTTCAAGAATATTGTGTGAAAATTTGAGATGAATCGAACTCACTGTATCAGGCGACGGAACATGGAAAAAAAGAGGCTTCTCATCTTTATTCGGCGTCACCTCGTTGATCGGTTACTTCACAGGTAAAGTTCTTGATATTTTCGTCAAAAGTTCATACTGCCACGAATGTAAAACTTGGGCAAGTAAATTAGACTCTGCCGAATACGAAGAGTGGCATGAAGTTCATGTAAATGCTGGAAAGTGTCAGGCAAATCATACTGGTGCAGCTGGAAATATGGAGGTCGAAGCGATAAAAACCATGTTTCAACGCTCGGTAAGGAATGGTGTGCAATATCGCAATTATATCGGCGACGGTGACTCTAAAGCTTACTCCGGGTTAGTGAATTCTAAACCTTATGGTGATGATTTTTTAATAGTGAAAAAAGAATGTGTAGGACATGTTCAAAAAAGAATGGGCACTCGACTGCGTGAAATAGTCAAAAAGACCGTTGTAGATACTGAAACTAAGGCTGGAAAGAAGATCAAAAGAAAGAGTCTGTCTGGTAAAGGGAACCTTACGGCTAAAATGATTGATAAACTGACGGTATACTACGGTTTGGCTATTAGACGTTACTCTGATTCCGTGGAAAATATGAAGAATGCTATCTGGGCAACGTTCTTTCGCTACAGTTCAACGGACGAGAATCCACAGCATAAACTAGGGGGCAGAGCCCGCTGCGCTTTCGCTTCGCTCAAGCGCCAACCGCACCAAAGCGAAACAGTGTGACGACGAAGGCAGTGACCGTTTGTGGCAGCCAGTAATAGCTGTAGCACAGTACCGCGCGCCTTGGAATGTTTTTCGTTATACCTTGTCACAATATTCACATGTATCGCGAGTATACAAGGTGGTCCGTTATAAGTTTGCCATAGCAAACATGCTTATAGAGCGGCTTAAAACAAACACAAAAGTCCTGGACCATTATGCAAAATTCGCAATATTGATCGAGTTATTAACTGTTAAAGATCAAAGGAAAGGGCGTCCGCCAAAACGGCAACGGGAGGAGCGCTAGAGCCTCTGCGAGCTGTAGGACGGCCCAATTTGCCTACAAAGAAATGCGGGGTGCGGTAAGGGGAAGGATCATACGTCACTACACGCGGCCAAGCGGGCGTTATTCTGTGGTGGGGGCGATCACTATCGCTTCCGAGTAGCGACACTCAACAGGCAGAGGTAGGTATACGCGTAGCCAATTTTTCGAAGGTGCGTCTTTGTTACGCATGCACGCTCGAACGCTGGCTCTCTCTCTCTCTCTCTCTCTCTCTCTCTCTCGCTCGCTCGCTCGAACGCCGGTCTCTCTCTCTCTCTCTCTCTCCCTCTCTGTCTCAGGACGCGAGACATTCTGCACGTAAAAATAAACGCGTGTTCTCGCTACGCTACGTGTATCCTTCGCGAAAATTATTACGTACGCTATCCGTTTCTCACCACCTAGCGGTAGATAACAGGGTGCGTTTTTTTTATAGTGGTATCTCCAGGAGGCCTAATCCACTGTATGTACATCAAACCATAGGGCCTTAATGTAATAATTGTTCGAAATACTTTCCCCCTTCCCGCACACAGATTTCGGCCCTTTGTATAATATTGCGCGTTGCTCTCTGTATTAGTTCCGGCGTGATGGTTTTTACGTGCAGATGTCTCGCGTCCTGAGACAGACAGATAGAGAGACAGAGAGGGAGAGAGAGAGAGAGCCAGCGTTCGAGCGTGCATGCGTAAAGCTGGATTTATAAACTTTCGCCACCGTTCCGCCACCGTTGCCGTTCGCTGTTGCCGTCACCGCTCGCAGTTGCCCTTGGTGATTGTCAATTTATAAACTCGGTCGTGCGTACGCACTGTTTGAGGTTAGACGCGGTCAGATTCTATCATCCTATTGGTCGATGCTTCAACGACGGCGAACGGCAACGGTGAAACATAAAAGTTGGTCAACTTCGAACGGTGGTCGTTCGCCGGTCGCTCGTACGAACGACCAACGGCGACGGCAGCGACGCTTTATAAACGCATACATAGTAATCGTATCTTTGAACTTGGGAACGGTAACGGTGACTGCGAACGGTAACGGTGGCGGAACGGTGGCGAAAGTTTATAAATCCAGCTTAACAAAGAGCAACTTCGAAAAATTGTCCACGCGTCGCTACCTGTGAGTGTCGCTACTCGGAAGCGATAGTGATCGCCCCCACCACAGAATAACGACGGCTTGGCCGCGTCAAGTGACGTATGATCCTTCCCTTACCGCACCCCGCATTTCTTTGTAGGCATACTGGGCCGTCCTACAACTCGCAGAGGCTCCAGCGCTCCACCCGCTGCCGTTTTGGCGGACGCCCTTTCCTTTGATCTTTAACAGTTAATAACTCGATCAACATTGCGAATTTTGCATAATGGTCCAGGACTTTTGTGTTTGTTTTAAGCCGCTCTATAAGCATGTTTGCTATGGCAAACTTATAACGGACCACCCTGTATAATGCCCCACACGGCACCCTACTTCCGGCCAGCGGCGGCGAGTGGAAGAAGTGAAGTTGTCCGAAAATTCTCTACAATTAGTGCCGTGCCAAAAATAGGGTGCCGAATTTTTAGGCACGACCGTAAAGGGAGTGACTTATGCAATCGCCATCCTGAAAACTGTTCGGATGTGTGTGTGTGTGTGTGTGTGTGTGTGTGTGTGTGTGTGTATCCTCGATTTCGGAAAAACGGCTGAACCGATCGGGACGAAATTTGGCACAAAAATCAAGTACACTACTGTGAGTTGACAATAAGGTTTGTGAGCCGCCATCTTGCACCGGTACAAGATGGCGGGAAATTCAAATTTCGAATAAAATTTAATTTTGCCGGCATTTCGAAACGGTTGAAGATGGCTATACATAAAGTTTCCTGGCACCAAATGGGTATATACTCCACGTGCATGCCAAATTTCATCCAAATCGGTTCAGCCGTTTGGCCGGAATACTGGATTAAAGATTTTTATTAAGCAAATTTAAGTCTTTAATCCAGTATTCCGGCAAAACGGCTGAACCGATCGGGACGAAATTTGGCACAAAAATCAAGTACAGTACTGTGAGTTGACAATAAGGTTTGTGAGCCGCCATCTTGAACCGGTACAAGATGGCGGGAAATTCAAATTTCGAATAAAATTTAATTTTGCCGGTATTTCGAAACGGTTGAAGATGGCAATACATAAAGTTTCCTGGCACCAAATGGGTATATACTCCACGTGCATGCCAAATTTCATCCAAATCCGTTCAGCCGTTTGGCCGGAATACTGGATTAAAGATTTTTATTAAGCAAATTTAAGTCTTTAATCCAGTATTCCGGTAAAACGGCTGAACGGATTCGGACGAAATTTGGCATGTACATGGAGTATAATTTGGTGCCACGAAACATTGTGTATGGTCATCTTCAACCATTTCGAAATGGTGCCAATTTCAAGTCTTTAATCCACTATTTTATTTTATAAATATAGTTTGAAAATCCCGTAATTTCGAAACGGTTGAAGATGACCATGCATAAGTTTCGTGGTACCAAATGGGTATATTTTTGAACTACATGCCAAATTTTTTCTGAATCCGTGCAGGCGTTTCGGCGGAATACTGGATTAAAGATATCAATTTCCGTAATTTCTGAATGGTTAAAGATAACCATGCATAAAGTTTTACTGCAGCAAAGGGGTATATACTTGATGTACATGTAAAAGTTTGGTTCGGATGCATTTAATTGTCCGGTTTCGATCACTTGCGCGCATTGCAGAAATGCTGCATTTCGCGGGCGAGCGCGAAGCGCGAGCATCCGACGACCTCGGGGGATATGGCGCTTGAGCGAAGCGAAGGCGCAGAGGACTCTCTAGCATAGTTTAATATCTCAATACTTGAATTTTCAACAATTTCGAAACGGTTTGAAATTCGTGGGCGAGCGCGAAGCGCGAGCAAAGGCGATCTGGGTGGTTGGCGCTTGAGCGAAGCGAAAGCGCAGGGGGTTTACCCCTTAGTTACTTGCAGTGCTGCCGAAGTGACGTCATTGCAGTACACTGCCACAGCCGTTCCGAAATTCTTGTAAGCGCTGCCAGTGATATTATGATTTGTATTTCGGAACAGTATCGCAGTAGTCGCTGTCGATCTGCCTCACCGCATTAAATATGTTAATGGATAGTAATAGTAGTTCTTCCGAGGAAGCAAATTGCTTACGTTTATTATCACCGATGAAAGCAATTGCTCGCATTGAAAGTTATATGGCTACGGTCAATGAATATTCCGATGCAGAATTTAAAAGCCATTCTCGGTAAAATCAGTATAAATAATATACATTGTAGTGCAGGTTTGGATAAACATTCGCATAAGATCGATCTTTTAAAATCCCGTGAAAATGATCAAAAATTCAATTTTCAATCATAATCAGATCATTCTCTTTCATTAATTTACTCGACGCCATATTGCACTGCAACTATCTCACCTCGTGAGCCGCAGTAGTTTCAGTAGCAATATTGGCTCCTGCCCACTGGACGCGGTAACGCTTGCCGCGCGGCGGAAATGGCTAGGGAAAATAGCAGTAGCCAATCAACGTTGGACCGAGTTCAACATTATCAGCGCGGCGGAAGATGTTGATTGGCTACTGCTATTTTCCCTAGCCACTTCCGCCGCGCGGCAAGCGTTACCGCGTCCAGTGGGCAGGAGCCATATGTCTACCACTTATGACGTCATAGATAGAACTAGTCGCTGTCACAGCGCGCTGCGTGCTAATAACGGAACGACTTTTCAATACTGCCAGTACTGGCAGTGAATAACGGAACACAGCCATAGTTACCTGCGCCTGCGCGGCGTATACCTGACCCGGCTTATTTTGAAAGAGGAGCGTTGATACAAGATGGCACAAGCAGGCAAAATTGGTCAGTACAGTAAACATTTTTGATAATATACTGGTAATTGGACCTACCAGAAATAGAGTAATTTATATTATGATCCCATTTAAATAAACACGTTTATCATGTAAACGTTTATCATGATGTTAAATGAACATCTTCTTTCAGGTAGATAACAACTGGGATGTTTTACAGATTATAATAAAGACCACTTATGATTTTCCCTCGTCACTTTATATACAGGGTGTCCCAGACCACCCATACAATTTCTCGTGGGGACATAGAGCGACTTGCGCTGAACATAACAGTCCTGTACTGTTTTGCGATAATCGCAATATTTATTGAGTTATTAATTGTTAAAGATCAAAGGAAAGGGCGTCCGCCAAAATAGAAGCGGCACACAGTGGGCCGTTTGACGATTCTAGCTGGACAAAAATAGGAAAATCACTTTCTCACGGAAGCGAATGACAATTATTTATTTCGATAGTCAAGACCTCAAAGTATCCTGGTATATGCGATATTTCCTCTGAATAAGTCGTTAAATAAATTATAATTAACATTGAAGTCAGGGTAAGACTAGCTAACCAAAGTAGTCGTTTCAAGTCACCTGCATTCAATCTTACACCACACAAGTGTTTGTGGGACGATAAGTTTCGTTGATAGCTCGATATATAAGTACAGATCTCTAGTTTACAAAACCTTTCGGTTTTTTGCTGTAACTGAAATGGTTTTCGTGTAGCACCATTTTCAATTGTCATGTGCAACTTTTCGTAATTCTCATATATAATTAGACTTACAATTTGAGTGCTGCGGAGTTCCGCGATGGGCTTTGGTGCGTTTGAAAGCTTATTCCTTACCCTATCGAATGCCACAAAATTTGGGTGCGGTCGCCTGCGGCTCCGGTTGTTATTTCAATTGTTATAAGTAACCGCGCGGTACATCCCATAGTATATCTCCAGAATTAATAAAATTCTGAAGAAACGGTTCATTGGATTGGAATAAAATTTGACAGATTAATCGAAGATGTACTATTGTGCTTATATTAAACTTTCCAGACCGCCATTTGTAGCCGTTTCAAAATGTCGGTTATTGATACTCATAGCAAAGTTGTATTCTCTTGAACTCTCGTCGGAACTAGACAAAAGTTGAAAGATACGTGCAAATTATGTCAAAAAGTATATTGTCAAATTTTTAAACTTTTGTCTGAACAAATCCAAAATAGCGGCCAACTGTATATTTCATGTACATTTTCGGTAACTGTTATCACATCCCGCCGAAAGTTTAAACATGGATGTGAATTAGAATAACATTTTCCAATACCGTCACTTTATGTATGTGAGATTTTCACCTTACTCGCTGTCCTCAGAATAATCTTCAGAATCACTCTCCTGTAAATAAGATTTATCTACAGAAAGTACATCTTCGATTAATCTGTCAAATTTTATTCCAATCCAATGAGCCGTTTCTTCAGAATTTTATTAATTCTGAAGATATACTATGGGATGTACCGCGCGATTACTTATAACAATTGAAATAACAACCGGAGCCGCAGGCGACCGCACCCAAATTTTGTGGCATTCGATAGGGTAAGGAATAAGCTTTCAAACGCACCAAAGCCCATCGCGGAACTCCGCAGCACTCAAATTGTAAGTCTAATTATATATGAGAATTACGAAAAGTTGCACATGACAATTGAAAATGGTGCTACACGAAAACCATTTCAGTTACAGCAAAAAACCGAAAGGTTTTGTAAACCAGAGATCTGTACTTATATATCGAGCTATCAACGAAACTTATCGTCCCACAAACACTTGTGTGGTGTAAGATTGAATGCAGGTGACTTGAAACGACTACTTTGGTTAGCTAGTCTTACTCTGACTTCAATGTTAATTATAATTTATTTAACGACTTATTCAGAGGAAATATCGCATATACCAGGATACTTTGAGGTCTTGACTATCGAAATAAATAATTGTCATTCGCTTCCGTGAGAAAGTGATTTTCCTATTTTTGTCCAGCTAGAATCGTCAAACGGCCCACTGTGCGGCAGAAGCGATGGAGCCTCTGCGAGCTGTAGGACGACTCAGTTTGCCTACAAACAAATGCGGGGCGCGGTAAGGGGAAGAATAACGCAAAAGAAGCCGGCCGTGCAGCGACGTCTTATCCTTCCCCTCACCGCGCCCCGCATTTGTTTGTAAGTAAACTGGGCCGTCCTACAGCTCGCAGAGGCTCCAGCGTTCCTCCCGCTGCTGTTTTAAACAACACCTTTTCCTTTGATCTTCAACATTTAACATCTCGATAATTATTGCGAATATCGAATAACGGCATAGGACTTTTCTGTTTGTTTTAAGCCGCTCTATTCACTGCTTCCGGCATGCCAGTTGAAACCGGCCCACCCTGTATTACTATATGTATAATAAGTTTAAATTAAGTATCTCGATCACCGAGGAGAACAATCTCTCCTCGGTGTCTCGATTATACATTGCATCAACGCTTCCGCAACATATTTTCCGACACACTAAAATCAAAACAATATTTATTTTGCAAAGTTAAACTACTTTTACAGTGCAATATAGCGCTTAGTGTATCGGTTGATAAAGTTTTGTTGCAAATATTACGGAATGATTACACCTTAAACGCAAAAGTGGATTTGACAGGTAACACGGACACAATTAAAATTTATTAATTGATTGCGAGGGGGGGGGGGGGGGGAAGGATTCGGGCACAGCACAATTCAAATAATTGAAGTTTGAAATTATTGGACTGGTTGTACAATGAATAGTGAACTGACAGAATGTTAGCGATCGCTCGTTCATTACATAGACTAGTACATCCTAGTTGCTGTAGTGTGGCGCTGCATCTTTAACGTCAGACAGTGCTGGAACTTTGAGTACACAGAAAAATTTGTTTTTTATATTTCCGTCGTGTGGAAATGCGAATTCCATAATGAAGAAAGAGCTGAGAGGACCTTATTTGCCAAAATGTCCTCACTTTTAGAAAATCCCCACTAATTTCTCCACTGACTATACATTTTTCGCCAGAATTTCCCCAATTTTACAAAATTCCCACCACTTTCCCCAGTGACTCAAAAAATCTCCAATTTGAGGAAAAATCCCCACACGTGGCAACGCTTTGTCGACCCCTGGAGCACCTCTACCGGGCTCCCACCGTGGGAACAGAACGTCGTTACAATACATACACGTGATTAGATAACTGCGACCGTCCGGCTGACCCTGATAATGCAAGCAGGCACCTTCATTGCTGTAACAAAGTAGACCATGACTCGCCAATCAAACAATGTTACCTTCCGACCAACTGCGTAATAGTACCCGATGCAAGAATACATATTTATCAGAAACCTTATACAAGAGGATGCGTCAGCAGATATGGAAAATCTATGCATGATAGTTTTGCATGGATTTTAATAACGTGCCACCTTTCGTGTTATATTTCCACCATCGAAGGCTATGAGTAATTTATGGATATGGTTTCCTATTTTATATTCCATGATATTTAATTTCAATCCTTTTTCGTAAACTGATTTGAAAAGCAGTTTTCAGTAAACTTATCTGTTAGTGGCAACTAAGTTTGCAACAATGGAATGCGTTCTGATTGACGTATTGCAATCACCTGATCCTTATAGCAAACTAGGTTGGATTAACAAGTAGGCATTACAGTCCAGTATGTCCTTGCAATACGATTCAGACGAGCAAGCAGCCGGTGCTCTTTTAGAGTTAATAAAACCCCATTCACAAGACATACAGGGTGTCCCAGACCAACCGACGCGGAAGGAGAGGAGACATACAGCGGCTTGCGCTGAACGTAAAAGTCCTGTACCGTTTTGCGATAATCGCAATATTTATCGAGTTATTAATTGTTAAAGATCAAAGGAAAGGGCGTCCGCCAAAATGGCAGCGGGAGGAGCGATGGAGCCTCTGCGAGCTGTAGGACCATAGACATATAAGATAGACTGCGCATACGTGTCCGTGGCTGTCCGTGGCAGAACGGAGAGAGAGGCAAAACATCGGGGAAGTTTTCTTTCCTTGTCTGCGCAGGTAGGCTGCGCAGTAGTCTATTGACAGCTATGATAGGTTTAACCCAGTACATGTACAGTGGGCAAAATATGTTTGTAAAAATTTAGCAATAGTGTAAGAATTTAGCTGTCACAGAAGCGAGAGTTTTTGCTTTAGAGAAGACAGTGAGCCAAGTAGGACTAAGGAGTGAGATAGCGGTCTTTTTGAGTAGAGGTTAAGTGAATCGAGTGGGACTCTGAACCGAGATTTCGACGATCCGGCCAAGTCGAGCCTTTCTCTGTTCTTTCTCTATTTGCTATATTTCAATAAACATTTGTTGAGTTGAAGTGATTTGAATAAATTAATGCCCCGAATCCGGCATCCGCTTACAAGTTTCTCAGAAGTGGGATTCATAAAGAGGTAGACAAAGGACTTTACGCGTGAAAACTAATATTTTCTTTCTTGTTTGTCTCCTTCCAATAGCCACATACGCTGCATGTCTTCATATTTGTTAATATAATTGTTTTGTATTGCACGCTTATGTGCGATCTCCACAACATAGTATGCAGGTTAGAGTATCGGTAGATACCGGCAATTGACAGCGAAAATTGTCAATAATGCGCGCGCAGCATGGATAGAGAAGGACAGATATTCACCGATGTTTTGCCTCTCTCTCCGTTCTGCCACGGACACTTTTTCTGCTCAGCATGCTTTGGCATGCGCAGTCTATCCTATATATGTCTATGTGTAGGACCAACCGTTCGTGTGTGTGTGTAGATCCTCGATAAAAAGCGAAGCTTTTCTGCACCCGGTAAAGCGAGCGCGAAGCGCGAGCAAAGGCGATCTGGAGGGGGTTGGCGCTTGAGCGAAGCGAAAGCGCAGGGGAATCTGCCCCCTAGTTTTTCCTTCCCCTTCCTTTCTCTCTTCCTTTCGTCACAACTGTTTACCCTTGGGCGTGGCATCGTCCGCGTGTCGAAATAATACGACGTTTATACAAAATTCCTCCATTGAGGCGAATCACTATTTTTTGCCGTCTCAATTTCGACGCTGTACGGACAATGTTTCTCCCCAAGTTAAGTACGATCCCACTGTCTTGAAACCAGGCATTCTTTTGCCTCACCAGCACACTCAATCCAATAATATTCATACAACTCGTTTAATCCCATCTCGATGGTGCACAATGTCCGGAGGCTACGTATCGTTATCTAGAAACCGACGAACATGTTCATTCGATGGAGCACCCTTTCGCGACACTTTTAACACATTTGACTCGGATCTTATCACTCTTTGAATTTATTTTCCTGCTATTTTCCTCGAACACCAAGAGCGATCAAGTGCGTGTCGAGACCCGTCGTATTGCCCTAGGCGTGCAGTAGTGGTAAACAATGGGTAGTCCCACATAGCAGAGGAGATATGCGGGATTTACTAAATTTATCCCGCAAATCCCGAATATATTGCAAAATCCTAAAAATATTATCTGTATTGTGACGTTGCATTTTTGGCACGTCACAAAAATGGAATAAATTAAGATCAGACGCGACGATACGACTGGCGGTATCGACGGACGTGTAGCGAAGGAGACTAATACTAATAGCGTCGGGAACCGAGTTATTAAGTTGTAGGATAAGTCTGCGTAACACACACCAAGGATGGCAACGCAGTTCCACTACCGCCGAGGGACAACACCGCTCCGCCCTCTCCTCGTCATCGACGCTGCGGAAGACCACCGCCCGCACCGCCGAGACTTGAGGACGAGGAGCTCCATATCGTCCTGCGCCCTCCTCATCAGCAAGCTGCGGGACGGACACCGCCCGCACCGCCGAGACTTCTGGGCGAGGAGCGCCACGGCACTCCCCGCCCTTCTCATCACGAACGCGTCGCGAGGCGAGCACCGCCCGCGCCGCGAAGCTATACAGGCAAGAGGGGAACCAAGCGGGACGCAGCCGCCGAGACCAGGCGAGCGCACCGAAGATCACGCCTGATCTTCGGTTGCATAAGGGCGAGATGCAGCTGCAGAGGGATGACCACAGCAACATCTTACAGCCGTGGGGATGAATGCCAGCGCGAGCACTGCTCGCTTCCATGACTTCTCGGCCTGGCGCCGAATCATCCACCACGAGCGTACCGGCGGAAGCGACTGGAGACCACCTCTCGCTAAAAGGAGAAGAGGAAATGATCTCGCGGCCAGGCGCCGCTCCAGCCAGCTTCCACTACCGACTCCGCAGCCAAGGACATCCGCTAACCTGGAGCAGGCTCGACCCTCCACCCATGGGACCTTTGGACTTTTGGGATTTGGCCGGGTGGAGAGCGTCGCAGCATCGGTCGTCCAGAGGATGTCCGCGGATCGGTCACGCCACCTAAGTAGGCACCCCTGCAGGAAGGCAGCCCACGTCACATCCCTTGGTTTTCCCGCCGATAGCAAGGATACCGAGGAAGATCCGGCGTTATCGCCAATCCGCGAAGAGGATTTTGGCGCGCAGAAGAGGATTTTGGCGCGCAAAGGAGCAGGAGTGGGAGGCACCGAGGGAGCTTCGGCACCGAGGATCCTGGCCGAAGCCTGTTCCGTTTATACCGTAATACCGTCGAGTCGTACGTGTAGAACGGAAAATTCGAAGTATTTTTAAGAGCGAATAAGAGTGTCGCGGATTGACGAGCCGAACGCGGCACAGGTGTCGAGCAATTTCCGAGAAGACTTCCTGGCGACGTGACCTCCTGGTCCAACCTTTGGTAAGGAGTCTTTCCGCCTTTTACCGGGTGTTTGTACGTTTGTGTTCTCGCGGACTTACTGTTAGCGCTCTAGAATTTTAGCCTTATCGTGTTAGTGCCGCCATTTTGGTGGCACCGCTAATTCTAGTAGCTGTACCGTCTCTCCTTCGCTGCCCTCCGTTCCCGAACGGAGCAGCCGTTAGGGCAGTAGATCGCCCTAACGTAAAGTAGAGTAGGCGGGTGTCGTCACACCTATTAGATCTTGTAATAAGGTTTGTCCGTCGGCGCCCACGTTCGAATCGTGGGGCCCGTGTGTGATTGTGTGATATCTGTGGCGGGCGAACTATCGGAGCGATCCATAAAGAATCGCGCCCCTCTGCCGTTTTGAAGAAAGCTGAGCCGCCGGAGCTTTCCGTCTCAGGGGAGTTCGATTCGGGTACCGATTATAGTAATTTTGGTTGGGGTCAGGTCTGCTTTTAATTGTTGCCGAAAAGGCAACTGGCGCCCATTCCGGAGTCTCCCCGAGTAGATCTCTGGGTACCACAGCTCCCTGGCGTGGACCTCTTTGGTCCGTCGGGCGTGAGCGTGGGTTCCCGAGTAGATCTCTGGGTACCACAGCTCCCTGGCGTGGACCTCTTTGGTCCGTCGGGCGTGAGTGTGGGTGAGACATACCGTCGGGGCGGTTAGTTGGTCGAATCGCGCTCGACGCAAGCGACCTGATCCGTTTGGTTTGCAGTCGGTACCGCGAGCGAGTCTACCTCCCTTGAGCCGAAGTTTTAACGATCGGGTCGGGATATCTGTGACGCTCGGAAGAATAAACTGTATCGTGTGAGTCGAATAATAAAGACCAGTTATCGTATTTATTCTTTCCTTGAGCCCAGACTTCTCCCCGCGAAATTATCGTTATAGTATATCGTTATATGATACACTGAAACGTTTTTTGCAGAATATTACAAGGATATCTTCATAAAGGGATATATGGAAAATTGCAAAAGAATATTCATACGACATCGTGAGAATATCCCAGTGAGGAATGCTTGATCAAAAAGACATCGATTCTTCATATACTGTTTTTAACAATATATTAATGGAACGTCGATGTGAAGAGTTGTAGGGATGTTTAAGCTTCCGTTCCGTTCATTTCGTAGCGAGAAATAGTCAACTACGGTGACGTATTTTGTTGTAAATCGACATGTGTAGGTTAGGAATCAGTTTGTGGAGAGCGACACGGAACTTCCCATAACCGATGACGTCAGCCTATCGCCTCGGCTGCGCCGTTCACGAGAAATTACCCATGATTCTCGTGCAGTGTTCTTCAGTCTTCTTGCGACCTCCCGTCAGCACGCACGTTTCAATAAATCAGTTACATATGTTTCTCAGTTCATTTCCTACAGGTCCCGACCTCGGTAGATCCTTTTTCTACATATTTAGTAGGCGCGCAAACAAGGTGTATTAGGGTAAAACGTTGTTATTGTGACAATGTTTAATTTTATGTATTAATATAAGATATAAAATGGGCTAATACAACAACCAATCGCAGGATCTTTTTAGATCTTCGATTAGGCTCTTATATTAGCTCATTTCATATCTTATATTAATATACATATGTATATCTAGACCAAGCATTCCGTCTGCAGGATCCCTTTGAATGCGCATTATAAGCGCATTGTAAATGCACATAAAAAGCACATATTTGTCCCGCATTAAAAACGCATTTAATGCTAACTATAATGCGAATTTAAAAAAATTTACCTAACACTTATAGAGGGATTCCACGTCTTTAGAGTCTGCTTTTTGTTTAATAAACAATTATCCATAAATCTGTGGCTAATTTTAATGGTTTGGTCAGTACCTGATGTGATTTCGAAAAAACCCAACGTCGGTGGTTGGATTCGAACGCGGATCGCTAGGGTGCGAGCCGTCCAGCTACTCTACTGCGCTACACTCATTGGCTTGCATCGCATTGAACAGAACAGGTATACATGGCACCTTAATAAACCGTAAACATTTAAAATCGATTTTCTTGACAATCAAGAGCCGTCGCTAAAAATCCCTCGCAGCGTCTTTGGATGTTTTCTATTTACCGATTCAAGTCAACGCAAACATCATTCTACCTTTATTTTACATACAGTGACTAACAAAAATAGAATGATGCTTACGTGCTAAATGGAAAATGTATATATATTCGAGAAATAATCAATGGTGGTGACGTATTTAATGGAATAAAGGCATATGTGAGCCGCCAAACACATGTTTCTCATAAATACATAAAATGAACATCTTTAAAACATACAAAAGTTAACATGTTCTTAAAACGTCCATATTAGGTCCATGGACGTTTGGACTAAATAAGAACCAAAAATGGACGTCCATTGGACGTCGTGTGCTATCTGGGATGGTTTCGCAAGTCCGGACATTAGATTATCCCACAAACATCCTATACGTATCTACGGCCTTTAGATATCTCAATAATATTCTGATTTCCCGACAAGATATCTTGGCGATGTTACAGAGATTTACGTTTGCTATGTGGGGTACTACTCAATGCTTGACCCGATCTTTGACCACCGCCATTTTTTTTTTTTTTTGTTTACACGGGGAAATGCGTTACGCACCCCCTCGCCTCCCGGGGGGAGGGCGGGGGGTATGTGGGACTTTCCCGGCACAAGAAGTGCCGGGCCTACCCACTAAAACCCCATAGTGGCCATCCCGGCGCTTTACGAGGGGGTGCCCAGGCTTCCCCAAACGGCATTTCTTCCGGGCACCCCAGGCACCTGGCTCGAAAACCTTGAAGGGCGAGCCGTCATCTTTGCACCCCGACATATGCCGGGGTGCTACACCCTCTCTATTCTCCCAGGCAGATCGACGGCCACCATCAACCTGCCCGACACCTCCGAGGCGGGCGGAACGCGGAGCTCTCGTCCACGCCCGGCTCTTCTGCCTCGCCGCCCCCTCAAGTGAGGGGGCCGGGTGAATTCAGGGGCCTAAGCCCCCCGCCAGCGGAGGAGCCCATGTCCTTCATCCTAAGGCAGGATGAAGGGGCCTCCGCCACTGGCGTCACCCTCTTCCAATGTTGGTGGCGGCGGCGGGCCTCGGTCGGCGTAGCCGCCGGGGTACCGCTTACAGGGGACCCTGCGTGCGCCCTGCCACCTCCGCCTCTTCACCAACGCCGGGCAACACACCCGACGACGGCCGCACAGTGGGGTTAAATGCTGAAAAAGCGGAAAAAATTCAATATCTAGAGAAGGAATAGTCCTATCGAATTGCGGTTAGTCTCACTCGATTCAGGATAAAAAATACTTTAAAGTGATACTCAATTAAAAAGATGAATTAGTTTAATATACGATTTATTAATAATAATGTACTCGAAATATGGCTATATTCTAAACATTCATACTTTACAATAAAACAGTATTATTTTGGAGACTAATATGATAAAGTAGGAGTTATTCTTACCGGGGCAACATTAATTCGAGGGCTTCTTCACTGACGGGAAGGTGTTTCTTCTTAGGCTCAGGCCTCAGGTATGTAACGTAGGGATCTGACGACTCGAGCATCTTATGAAATACATCCTCGTTTGTGGCTGTACGGGAACATTTCCTTGTGAAATGAAGTCTGTAATATTTGTAGTCTTTATGTCTGCTTTCTTGGGCTTCTTCAGACAGTAATCCAATCGGCAATGTTGCAGCTGTTATAATTTCGGCTCCGTGAATTAAGATTTTATGAACCGTTGAAGGCATATAATACCACGGGTACAGTTGTATTGCTAACTTAGCGGTATCTCTTGTATACAACTGAAATTTGTGCGAGTCAATTGAGAAGTTGCTATTAATTACCTCCAATATGATACCAAGTCGACGAATTAAGTTTTCATTAATTTGCGTTATATCAGCAGTCAAAGAAGGTTTTCGGAAAAATATTCTAGAGGTATTTCCGGTGTTAGTGGAACCATATCCTTGCTTTACGAAATCAACTTTTATCCCTACTTCAGTCATGAAACGTCTTTGTATACGCTCTTTTGTAGCCGCTTTTATTGGAAGAGTAGCTTTCGTAGTCCTCCAATTCTTAAATTCTAAATTGTACCCAAGGTGAAGTATATACTCCATAAATTTTATTCGCGCATGGAGTGGAGAAATGCCTAGCTGAATTGCTTTTTTGTTAGAAAGTTTAGTTTCGAGCTTGAATAAGTCGTTCATCTCAGATGGACGAGCTCCACAAATGAAGCAGTTGCTTGCTGCTGCTGTGTCGGTAATATGCTGTGCCACTTTTCCGTCTAACATTGTAAAATATAGAACATGCCTCACTGTGACGGAGTTATTTCCTTGCTTTATAATCGTTGGTCGCAAATTGCTTATTTCAGTTCCTACACGTTCTTTTTCAGCTTTTATTAGGTCAGCAGTTTCTTGTATAAATTGGAACCTGACAACTCTACAATATCGAGTTGAAGAAGTTCGAGGATTAACCCAAACATCTTTATCTTCATTTGCAGTTATTTTCAAAGGCACAATCGAAGTTATAAACAAATGCGAATCACTTCCCGTTTCACTTTCATTACAAAATAGTTGAGAGAACTCGTTCTGACCGGAGGAGCCGTCAAAACCCCATTTTGTGTGCAAAAATAGTTCACAACCTTTCAATAACTCCAACTCCTCTTCGTGTTTTGTTTGAAAAATCCTTTTTGCAGTATGGTCAACCAAACTTTGTAGGGGGACTTCAGCTAAAGTTTCTGTAACTTTCATATCGCTAGGGTAACACTCTCTCTTTGCTTCTTGGATTTTTTTGTAGCTGGGAAAAATATTGTGCCCAATTTTCTTTGTAGCAGCTCTAATTACTTCATACTGAAATCTAGATAGTTTAGCCTGTATAAAAATTGAAAGCGCTACATCAGCGCTGAAAACTTCGGCGTGGTCAGTTGACTGTGAGGAGAAAGCAGCATTTATTAAAGCTTGGGAGTGTGATGTTCGCAGTTCGCGGATTTTGCTTCTTTGACATTTTTCTCCACAATCTTCAAAGTCTTTAGTAGGCCTTCCTCTGCGAACTTTCGGCACCGAACACGAAGGGAAATCTGTATCGTCTGCATCGTCATGTTCAGCACTATTAGCGGGAAACGTAAACACAAAATTATTCGCCATCCAATTACCATTCTTTTTCTTAAACACGTTTCTGTCTCGATTGACTGATCTCCACTTAACATTGAAATTAGGAAGAAATCTTCTTGTAATTGCATTGTTAATTAAAGATATCTGATCGTCAGCAATATTGGGAAACTTTTCACGGATGAAATAATCAAGCGACTTAACGTCCGAAGGACCGATATTCAACAAATATTCACACAAATCACTGTAACTGATAACTACAGACTTCATTATAACTTGAGGTTAAATGATACACAAATGGATTATAGGACGGAACAGAATGGAAAACAAAGGAAACAAACAGGAAACAAAAGACGTGTGACTGCATGTCGCGACTCGCGAGCGAACGTTGGAGAAGAAAGAATATGCGACAACGTGCTGTGTTTCTTTTGATTAAATATACATATACTATTTTACTATTTCGCATTATCAATCCTTGCTTCCACAGATCCCACAAATGTTACTAACCCCTAAATTGAATTTGTTTATATAGAAAAAACTGCAGTTTCAAGGGATTGTGTAATATTATGCACCTTAGTGTAATGTAATGTAGTGTAATTTAATATTGTACAATGTTGTATAATTTTTTCTATGTTAGTTATATAATACGTAGTTATAAACATCGTAACACCAATGGAACATATTTTTCTTTTGAAATAAGTTCGATGACGTTTAAACATTGAAACTATTTGCACAGATTCCGAATTTTCGCTTAGATCCCAGTTAAATGACGATAATTTCTAAATAGGCAAATATAGGCAGCTGATATTTTAGTATTGTTTACACTAATGCATTGTGATTCAAACCTAATCGATGCCAATTTAAAGCAGGGTAAAGCTTTTTTTTTAAATCAAAGTATATGTAGTATTTACAGCGCAAATTGGTTTATTCACTTGTCATATGTTTTGGGCTTGTGTCTAAATGTTCATACCTAATTGATATTCACTATTTTAAAGCAGAAGTCTGTGTATTTCTTCACAAAAGGTGATTTTGCCAGCCGGAATTATTTCCGCCGTTGCCCCACTGTGGGCCGCGGCGCGGGCACTTCGCCCCGCCGCTCCCTCACGGCCTTCTCCTTCTTTTGCATAACCACCTCGCAGAAGAAGGAGAAAGCCCGCCAAGGACTCTCTCCGCTCCAGCGTCGCTGTAAGGACACTGGACAGTGAGAGATCCGCGGCCCCACCTTCCCGACGAGCACCGCCCGTTCCTCAGCCCACACTGGACAACACTCCAGCGTGTGCTGGGCGGTGTCGTCGGGGTCACCGCAATGGTGGCAATCTGCCCCGGGTTCCCTTCCGATGCGACACAGGTAGTGACCGAAACAAGCATGTCCCGTGATCACCTGTGTCGCCCGGAAGAACAGTCCGCCCCATGCTCGACCTAGCCAACGGTCGAGCACGGGCAGGACGGCTCCAACGGTTCGCTGGCCCCAAACGTTAGGGCAAGCGAGTCTCCTCCTCTATTCCTTGATGGAGTCCCGCCGGACGCGGCGTTTTATCTGGGCGCGGGTGGCCGTCGTAACGGGCACTCCCCTGTCCTTGAGTAAGGACACCTCCTCGTAGGCCCGGGCATGTTCCCGGGCCGTGATATCAGCGGGGAGTACCCCAGCCAACACCGCCATCGCCTCATGGGATACTGTGTGGTAGCCCCGTGCGATCCTCACGGCCATCGGGTGTATGGCCCTCGTAAGGCCCGCCCGACTTCTGGGCGCCCCGTAAAGGGCTACCGCACAAACCACGTTCCTGTAGAGGCGACGCACCCGACCGTCCGGCCCGCCTATGTTGGGGAGCAATCTCTCCAGCGCGTTCGCGCAAACTTTTGTGCGGCGGGCCGCATCGGCCGGGTTCACCGCCGCCTGACCCTATCCTTTTCTCTTCGCATATCTTTTTTCGTTCTTTCATTAGCTCATACACGCATGCACAAATTTCGTGCAAACTTCCTTACAGTCGAGAACGTTGCTGAAACATTTAACGCGCTTCCGGTACACAACCTCGAAACCATTCCCATCCGGAGGATACGTGTGTCCTGGACTCATCTTCATTAGGGATGCAGGGCCTCCCATAAATCTAAGGCGACAAATTGCGACGACTCTGGGCTAATTCGTTACCCCGTTAATAACTGTAACGGGACAACGACGATAAGACCGCAATGGTGCGCACGGCATTGGCGTTTTAATGAAGTGACCTTCGTTGCGTCGCACTCACATGTACCCTTGGGTCACCTTTTCGTTTTGCCTTTGGGACGAAGTAACGAATGTAATTGTTCACGAGGGGACGAGAGGTTTGCGTGACTGTCAAATCAACGGCGACGCCGACAGAACGTTGGGTGTAGTTACTTCGAAGTATTATTTTTAGGTGGAACTTACAAGGGGAATCCACGGATGACGTCTCACCGATTCTTTTGAAACTTACGGTACGGAAAGATGATACCTCGAATAAGAATTCCCCAAAATAGTAGGAGCCAATATTCCGAATTTCTCGAGAAAATCGACTTTGAAAATTCTGTGCTGAACTAGGACCCTCAAGGTAGACCGTATTTCAACGAGCAGCGTGGTCGAGCGGATACGGCAGAAGCGTAGTAATACGTAGGTCCTGCGTTCTGATCCCGTTGTAGACTTTTTTTTTTCGTTTAAAATGGGCATTTATTTTACTATTAGTTAATTCCCGCTCGCAAAATCAGTTGTTTTTATTTATGAATAATGAAAATTATATAAAAGTGAATATTTATAATATGTATAATAATTTTTACGCAAAAATGGAAAAATTCGTGGAAACAAAAATGAGCTTTATTTAAATATAAATCATTTTCTCCTGCGTGTTATAAACGGTACTGTTAGGCAAGCTACGTGCGGACAAATGATTTATATTTAAATAAAGCTCATTTTTGTTTCCCACGAATTTTTCCATTTTTGCGTAAAAATTATTATACATATTATAAATATTCACGTTTATATAATTTTCATTATTCATAAATAAAAACAACTGATTTTGCGAGCGGGAATTAACTAATAGTAAAATAAATGCCCATTTTAAACGAAAAAAAAAAAAGTCCACAACGGGATCAGAACCCAGGACCTACGTATTACTACGCTTCTGCCGTACCCGCTCGACCACGCTGCTCGTTGAAATACGGTCTACCTTGAGGGTCCTACTTCAGCACAGAATTTTCAAAGTCGATTTTCTCGAGAAATTCGGAATATTGGGTCCTACTATTTTGGGGGATTCTTATTCGAGGTATCATCTTTCCGTACCGTAAGTTTCAAAAGAATCGGTGAGACGTCATCCGTGGATTCCCCTTGTTAGTGGGACTTGCCCCCCCCCCCCTCCTTTTTTTCTCTCTTGAAATATTTGTTCCCGATGAAGTTTTCCAACGATACTACGTGATGAACGATGAATGATAGTTTAGCATAAAATTTAATAACGTGCCACCTTTCGTATATTTCCATCATCGGAGGCTACGAGTAATTTTTGGTTATGGTCTCCTATTTTATACATATTCCGTGATATTTAATTTCAATCCTTTTTCGTAAATTAATTTGAAAATCAGTTTTGACTACATTTATCTATTAGTGTCAAGTAAGTTTGCAAGGATGGAACGCGTCTTGATTGAGACATAGGGCGGTATTCCATTCTTTCCTCAAAGGTATCATTCTAAACTAGGGGGCAGGGCGCAGAGGCCCCTGCGCTTTCGTTTCGCTTAAGTGCCAATCCCCTCCATTTCGCCGGGTGCAGACAAGCGAAGCTTTTACTGCTGGTCACAACGTCACAGTTGATCTCCACGGCGCTAAGGCCCTTTTGAAAGAAAGGGGTAATAATGAGCGCGTTCAACAGATTCCAACAGTTGCAAAACTGTTGAGGTACTGACCACTGATCGCTTAGTGATACAGATAGTGTCTGCGGTGTCTGCTGAACGGGTTTGTGGTTCGCATATACGTAATACTAGTATATCGCTAATGGGACTGATGAGGCGACGCAAACACCACGGTGCAGACATATACATATATCAACCTCTCACTCTCACGATACTTATCTATCCTTTCACTTCCTACTTTGGCGCAACTGCGCATGCGTGCAGCTGCTAACGCATGCGCACATGTTCGAAAGTACGATGTTCTGTTTCACTTTCTCGGCGCCGCTCCCGCTTATAGGAAATATACGTGGCTAGCAATATAGGAGTATTACATATATGGTGGTTCGGGACATAAATAGCATGTCACGTGACCCTACATAGTTTGTAACCTAAATAAAGTTACAAACACAGTCTTGTCATAAGACTTATCCAACGTATTTAATTGTTACTGAGGGGAGCACGGGAAAAGGCGGGTACTCTCCTCGTCAATGACACTTTAGTCAGGATCGTGGACGTATAAATAAGTCGCGGTGATTATAAAGGTAAAGATACGTGTATTTTATATGATCACTCGGAAGACTCTCTGAATTTAGCTCCTTGATGGGTCTTTGGAAAACAAAGGCCCTTCGCAGTTACGCAGGTGGTCTACGCGTGATGTCGCGGTATGTACAAAATGCGAATATCACCTACATTACCGAAGTTTATATATAATATTCTAGGCAACCTGTAATATGGACGATTTCGATATTATTAGCAAGATTTTTAGAACTCGTTTTTTTGATAAACGATTTCAACTTTTGTTTACATCATGATCTTTCACATGGGTGTCGCCATATTGCTTTACAACACGTTGCGATCAGGTAGAAGAGAAAAAGTTTGATGGAAAAAATGGCGTCCGCTCCCTAAACATGTTGAGTAGCGCTAACTGAGCGGAGTGCGTTCAGCAGACACTCACCAAACAATTGTACAACAGTTGTGTCTGCTGAACGCGCCCAATATCACGATTAATACCTGCTGCATGGTTATTCATGCATGCCGTTCTTAGGCGATGTATTGGGATGACCTAACCCTTACAGCTTGGGTAGCAGGCATTGCAGTCCGGTAGGTCCTTTCATAACATCCAAACGAGCAAGCAGCCAGTGCCCTTTCAGAGTTAATAAGGCCCCATTCACAAGACATAAAATTATCCATAATCAAACTTCCTCAAATTTGTTCTACTCATAAACGCTTATATTCGTCATCAATACTCGGCGTTAGTTTTCCATTTGGTCTTTATGTGCTCATTTTGCATAACGTGTTCGAAGCTGTAACTTTAGAACTAAAAGAGATATCGCGATTGCAATTTTCGGCAACTGTCTACTGGCGCGACGTCCGTTGCAAGAATACTCAAGAATACGCGTTTATTAAAGATCTTACGCACCAGGTTATGCCAACAAAAGTGTGGAAATCACAAAAGTATTTTACATAAATTTTAATACCGTGAAAGCTGTGTCCCACGCTTATGCAAACTGCTGGAAAATGTATAAAAGGTTACTTCGACTAAACAATGTGTCTCAGTGCTATGTGCATAACGGTCGGATATCTTTCATATCAAACGCTGCTTGCACGTCGTAGCTAAAAATGGCACCGAGCATTACAGTCCACGCCCCCGTGGGAATACTGTCCGAGGATAAGTCGGTGGATAATAAGGACATGGTCCCTGCAATTACGGAAAAGAAAGAAAAGTACGTAATGAAAATTGTTTGGAGGAACGTGATTCTTTTGGCCTTGTTACACATTGGAGCAGTGTACGGTTTCTATCTAGCTCTTACGTCTGCTAAATGGATGACCATCATTTTTGGTGAGTTATATCGAGTTTGTATGTGGGGACATTTCATTTTGCTGCCTTAGGTGAATTAATTCAGTCGGCCACTTCTCGCAAGCTATTTGTTTTTGTTCCTTTTTTTTATGCTCGACGCGTTAGTACGAGGGCCGCCGGGATGCGAAAATCATGGGTCAACCCTAGGCGGTGTTGGGAGTCAATCTAACAAATTTTTCTTAAAATAAAAGCAGCCGCTACATCATAAAACAGCTAAATTAAAAGCGGCGGTGTGCTATATACAGGGTGTTTGACATAAGATGTCGGAGCCGAAAGTTGGAGATAGATTGGGTAAAACCGGGATGAAAAGTCATATACCATGATGTAAAATTCGCAATAGTTATCGTGATATTAATTAAAAGGCGTGCGCCAATGAGCGGTAAGACGGCCGCGGTAGCCACGTAGCAACTTGATCGAGGCGGAGTCAGTGAACGGCGAGGGTCAGCTAGATTCGCGATCTGGCCTGCCGCGCGGCGGCAGGAAAATGTTGCGTCGGTCGTTTTCCTGCGATATTTCGCCCTGATATACGCGCCAGGTAAACACGCCTGGTCAGGACGGCTGTGGTCTGCTTGGTTTCCCCTGTTCCCAACGTATTGTAACTCTCCTTCGCTGCGCTCAGTCGGTACCATACGTTGTCCGGTAAAGTCGCGTCCATTGCACGCTTATGATATATTTTTCCGACATGCTAGAAGTGCACCGTCACAGTGCTATAGAGATGCCAGAAGTTTAAAGGAATTAATTGCGCCCGTGCAAATTTTTACCAGCCGAACTTACATTATACATTTTTCTTATCAATTGCAGCGATATTCTTGTACCAGTTAGGTATTCTGGGAATAACAGCCGGCGCTCACAGACTGTGGAGTCACAAGTCCTACAAAGCTACCTGGCAGCTACGAGTGATCCTGATGTTATTCAACTCTATAGCTTTCCAGGTGAATTTCTTTCATACGTTTTGGAAGTACCCAGACCGTTTGTGCTGCAAATGCAAGCCCTAAACAATGTTTTATTCTCTTATCTCTCGTACGTTTAAGATTTCACTTGTCCTCCCCAAATCTTCATGGAGCAAATATTCGATTAATAGCTTTTAAGGCACGATCGAAAAGGGAGTGGGTTGGCGCTTGAGTGTAACTGGAGTGCAGGGACTCTGCCCCCTAGTTTAACTCTGGAATTCGAATTTACGGTCGGATTTGTATGATTCGAAATCGATAATCATAATTGCAGCGTACGCAGGACACGGTCATTGTTCTACACCGTCGTTTTAGTTATGAAAATCCGATATTCTCTGTTTCTCCCCCCCCCCCCCCCCCCCAATGTTCGGCTCCATTGAGTTTGATTTTGATTTTTCAGGATCCGATAATTCACTGGGCCAGGGATCACCGAGTTCATCACAAGTTCAGCGACACTGATGCTGACCCCTATAATTCGAGACGCGGTTTCTTCTTCTCTCACTCCGGGTGGGTGATGTACAAGAAACATCCTGAAGTAAAAAGCAAGGTGCTTGATATAAGCGACCTCAAGAGCGATCCCATTGTGATGTTCCAAAAAAAGTATGTATGCATTGACATCGTGAGGCTGTATGCACTCCTATAGGTGTCGTCAGTAAAAGCTTACAAATGCGTATTCATATGTTTCAGATATTATATGTTTCTGATGTCTCTGCTGTGTTTCGTCATACCCACTGTGGTCCCCGTATACCTCTGGAACGAAACTTGGAAGAATGCTTATTTCGTGCCTACAATTTTACGCTACGTAACTTCACTTAATGCAAGTTTGGCGGTCAACTCCGTGGCACATGTGTTCGGCAATAAGCCATACGACAAGTTGGTGTTTATTGGATATAAAATTCCACGTTATGTGAGGGACACTCCTCGCCAAGGAATACTTTATCGTCGTATTCTTACAATTAGAATGGCTTTAGATGTACGCGTGCGTTCTCTCATTTGAATGTGATCGTTTCTCGCCTTCCACGTACCTCAATAGGTTTCACTGGCAAATATGTAACTCTGACATTTATACTTTTGCAGATCCATCCAACCGGCGGAAAACAAAAGCATATCCATATTGACATTGGGTGAAGGTTGGCATAACTATCACCATGCATTCCCTTGGGACTACAAGGCCGCCGAGTTGGGCAACTACAACTACAACTTGACGACGGCGTTCATCGATTTCTTCGCGAAAATCGGATGGGCTTATGACTTGAAAACAGTCTCAAATGACATGGTCCAGAAACGTGTGCAACGGACGGGTGACGGTTCGCACGAGGTTTGGGGTTGGGGAGACAAAGACCTCGCCCGGGAGGAGACCCACACAGCACGCGAACGTCTCAAAAACGTTTCATAGGGGTCGCACTGCAACATTCGAATGTCGCAGGAACGTCTCGAATGGTAATTGTAAGGTTCCAGGAATATTGCAGAGGCATGCGGATGGCCGCCTATACGGACGTTCCAGCGTGACGTATTATAAACGTCTCGTTGCGACATTACATAAACATGTTTTATGAAAACCACTCAGGAATGTTTTATTGTGACATCTAAGGAACGCTTTATATATAATATGGAATATATTTAAATTTATATCTATATTTATAGGGAATATCTACAAGAAGCGAAACAGAATATCAAAATGGAAAAGTATTTTATTTATATGTTTACATTTGTAAATATATTCTTCATAAAACTGTTCCTGGAGACCTAAAACTAAAACAACAGATTTATTTATAATAAAATGTAAATTATTAAAAAGAAGAAATATAACTGCGATATATAATTATGATCAAAGAAATATATATGTACACGTACTCTTGCCTCTCTAAGCGTTGCATAGCTTGTACAAGCCACCGTGCTACAATTCTTGCGACCGCATTTTCCGTCGCTTCCAATACAGAGAACTTTCGTCGAACTGTATCTATGAACAAAATGAAGCAATTGTTATGTTACATATAACTATAGTTTACAAGCATTAATGTATTAATTAGTATTACTTACGTAATATTAGTTGGAAAGATTTCAATTTAATAAAACTGTTTTTCTGTTTTCGCCCATACAAACTATATTTTATTGCAAGTTTGTCTGCAAATAATCGCTTTAATAAAATTGTTGTAGTGGATTGCAGAGACAGCCCACCGAGTCCTGATAAGGTGTTTACCTTAATACAGAAGGAATACATATTATTAATCAAAATATTTACCACTACGTTAGACAATACAAACTGAACATTAAGAGTAGTTTACCATTTCTTGAAAAAATAAATCTTCTTCTAATTGTTTTTCAAAACCTTCTACTTCAGCTTCTGAAGTGAATGGTAATATCACATTAGGGGCTGTATTGACATTGGATGCATGTTGTGCACTCATTACAGAATTGTCATTTACTTTTTCTTGTAAAACTTTTAATTTGTGAATAATCATATTTAGCTTTCTTAACACTTCCTTTTGGAATGCTGAAATTATTTATAACATTAATTGCCATTCTCACTTGACAAAAGTATGGTCACAAACAAAAGAAAGACTACAAATATAATAATATAAAGATGTACCTGCATTTTCCAGTGTCTGTGTTAAAGGCAATGTATTTGTATGTGTTGTATTGCTGGCTGTGCTATGGGCTGTGACTTCCAATTCTTCTGTAGTATTTGGCATACATGTTTTTAACGTGGCTGGCATTTTCGGAAATACAAAATCATTTACTTCATCCTCCGATTCACTGGATGAGAGTGCAATTGCTGTTCGCTTGTGTCTGCTCCCCCTTTTCTCTTTGTCAGAGGACGTGTTTCCTGTTTCAACGTCTGATTTGAAGCAGCATTTTTTTAACTTTTGTAACCCCCTTTCATATGTAGCTGTAAATTCAATGGCACAATGCAGTGTATCAAGTTTAATAATGCATACATACATATATAATGTATACTTAATTTAATAATGTGTAACATTTTATATCTTATGGTAAACATTACTATAGCAAAAATTCTACTGTAATTTTAAAAATATAAGACTACACATTCAAACACATGTATATTACCTGCAATACCATATATTCTTTGCACATTGCATGACGTCCAATCTATAGAATCTTCAACAGACATAAGGGGCAGCAGGATCCAGGACCCGGCTAGTAACGTTGAAACTAATCGAGGCGCTCGGCCAGCGGCGGCGAGTGGAAGAAGTGAAGTTGTCTGAAAATTCTCTAGAATTAGTGCCGTGCCGAAAATAGGGTGCCGTGTAGGGCATCAAAAATTCGCGATACATGTGAATATTGTGACAAGGAATAACGAAAAACATTGCAAGGCGCGCGGTACTGTGCTACAGCCAGCTACAGCTATTACTGGCTGTCACAACAGCTAGGTCACTGCCTTCGTCGTCACACTGTTTCGCGATGGTGCGGGGCCCTCGTTGGAGCAATGTTACAGCGATGCATCGATCGGCACGCCTCCAGTTGCCGAACGCCTCAACTATTAGTAGTAACCAGAGAGTGAATTGACAGCTGGAATCGTAGGCTACTAAATACGCGTTATTTCCGTACCCAAACCCAAGAAATTAATTTTTGTTGAATTGTGTGATATGGTTGACAACTCGTGAAATACAGAATGTTGATCGTTCGGGTGCGATATGTGCGAAAATTGTGAAAAACTGATGCTGGGCGGCAGCCATGTTTGTTCGTGTAAATCGCCGTATTTGACCATAGACATATATAGGATAGACTGCGCATGCCAACGCATGCTGAGCAGAAAAAGTGTCCGTGGCAGAACGGAGAGAGAGGCAAAACATCGGTGAATATCTGTCCTTCTCTATCCATGCTGCGCGCGCATTATTGACAATTTTCGCTGTCAATTGCCGGTATCTACCGATACTCTAACCTGCATACTATGTTGTGGAGATCGCACATAAGCGTGCAATACAAAACAATTATATTAACAAATATGAAGACATGCAGCGTATGTGGCTAATGGAAGGAGACAAACAAGAAAGAAAATATTAGTTTTCACGCGTAAAGTCCTTTGTCTATCTCTTTATGAATCCCACTTCTGAGAAACTTGTAAGCGGATGCCGGATTCGGGGCATTAATTTATTCAAATCACTTCAACTCAACAAATGTTTATTGAAATATAGCAAATAGAGAAAGAACAGAGAAAGGCTCGACTTGGCCGGATCGTCGAAATCTCGGTTCAGAGTCCCATTCGATTCACTTAACCTCTACTCAAAAAGACCGCTATCTCACTCCTTAGTCCTACTTGGCTCACTGTCTTCTCTAAAGCAAAAACTCTCGCTTCTGTGACAGCTAAATTCTTACACTATTGCTAAATTTTTACAAACATATTTTGCCCACTGTACGTGTACATGTACTGGGTTAAGCCTATCATAGCTGTCAATAGACTACTGCACAGCCTACCTGCGCAGACAAGGAAAGAAAACTTCCCCGATGTTTTGCCTCTCTCTCCGTTCTGCCACGGACAGCCACGGACACGTATGCGCAGTCTATCCTATATGTCTATGTATTTGACACTCGCAATTTCAATCTCGATTTATAAATACCATCCTGACAGTGCGGCTGTCAATAAAGATTTCACGAGTTGTAGCGATATTTCAGCTATCATTTCCTTCGTATCGCAACGAGAAATAATCAACGACGGCGACGTATTTAGTGGCCCCGCAAACCTCTGCATTTCCCTAGTAACAAATATTTTTTGGACAAGTTACTGACGGGTCCTGCTCAATGACATATACAGGGTGATTCAGAACAACCTTCCGAAATTAAAAACTCAAAATCTTGAAATAATTCTAAGAAACTTTTTCCTCTTGCAAAACTTTGGTAAAAGCTTAATTTTGGAATTATTAATAAAAATAGTAGGCCTATCACGAGCAGAGTACAGGAGGTAGGCAGGGGCGACGCAACTCACCGTCCGACACGGGCTCCAACGTAGGGTGCTCGCTGCAGTCAGCTGATCGCTGAACCCTCTAGTTGTGTCCAAAATACATTGCCAACATGGAAATCTGTATTTTGTATTATTGATTTCCATAAGTGGCAATTATTTTGAGAAACAACCAGAATGATACCCGTACACACGAATAACGCGTGCAAGTATGATCTGTTTCTCACTCTCTCTTTCTCTCACTGATTCACTCGCATTCACTTATGCACTTAGAACTAATACGCACAGTTAATCATTATTAATCACAATCGATGAATCGTTTCGGCAAATCAGAAGTCTTGGAAGAAACACAATAATAAACACGTGTTTCTCCCAGGAATTACGAACTGCCGCCAACAACAAGATTCGTTTGCTTCACGACAGGCCACAGATAATTTCACAGGTAACAATTGCATCACCGAGGAGAGATTGTTAAAGAGGGACAGCGCTTATGCGTCCAGAGGGGCCGAAAAATTTCACTGTTTTCAACACCAATTTGTCGTAATTGAAATGGTTAGCACCGAAAGTGGACGAGTTCGAGTTCTCGTTCGTTCTGCACATATCCCTAACCTACCAGCAATCCGTGACTTTCTATTGGTTGTGTCCCCTCGCGACCGCTCCTCGACCGAACAGGAATACGCTTGTGTAGAACCGCGCGACATCGCACGGATGCCAAGCCGAACTCGCTTACGGGTAGGGATGCCAGAGTGAGTCTCGGGACTGCTCGGGACTTCCCCTTCTATCATCACTACGTGACGTCATGTTATCCCCCACTACTGCCGTTGCCAGCGTGAACGGACCGGCACGGATTCTGCTCGTGTCGATAGCCGCTGGATGGAGCAGAAGTACTATGAGCCTATTAAATCTCTTGTTAAAGACATATTTACTGAAAACTCTAAGAAATTGTTCCTCGTAACATATGGTTGCCCTGAAAAGGGCAGATTTGTGTATTTTTTAGAGCAGATGCTCGAAATGACCCCCATTCATTGCGACGCAAGCTCTCATGCGTCTTAATAGATTTTCCGAAATGTTCTGGATCCCCACCGGCGCGCCACAACAACCGTTGACATAACAACCATACCGTGCGCGGTATGCATATTGCGCGCACATCGCGCACACCGACGTGGTTGTTATGTCAACGGTTGTTGTGGAGCGCCGGTGGGGATCCAGACTATAAATATTTGCAAGCGATCGATATTGCCATCAATAATCGAGCGATTATTACAAAAGACACATCAGAGCGCAATGGCTGCATACACAAATGAAGAATACTACGACATGCTGTTGACACTCGGAGAGTGTCACGGTACTCTTACTGCTGCTGCTAGAAGATACGCCGAGCTGTATCCCAACAGAGCAAGACATCCGTCGCACCACGTTATACTTGCCACAGCGCAACGACTCCGCGAAACTGGCAGCGTTTTACCGAAGAAACGCGACACCGGTTGCCAGCGTAATGCTCGAAATGTGGAGAACGTGGAGACGATCATTCGGGCTGTTGAGGAGGAACCCGAGACAAGCATTCGAGTAATTGCTCGACAGAATGGACTGTCTTATTCCACTGTCCAAAGAACTCTAGCAGAAGAAAGATTGCACGCCTATCATTACACACGTGTGCAAGATTTACGAGAGGACGATTTTGCTCAGAGAAGGAGATTTTGTGAAAATTTTCTGACGAGAGCATACGAAGATCGTGAATTCGTTTCTCGTGTAATATTCAGCGACGAATCGCTGTTTACACGGGAAGGGATCTTCAATACGCATAATATGCACGTGTGGAGCGACGAAAATCCTCGAGTTACACGATGCAGAAATTTTCAAGTTCGTTGGAAAATCAATGTTTGGGCTGGTATTATGGGCAGAAGAATTCTGGGTCCTGTAATCCTTCCTGACATCTTAACTGGCGCATCATATCTACAATTCTTGACAGAGAATATGCCAGAATTTTTGGAAGATGTTCCACTGTCGGAGAGGCTGAACGTTATTTTCCAACAAGACGGCGCTGGTCCACACAACGCAAGAATCGTCACCGACTATTTAAATCGGCAATTTCCTGGGCGTTGGATGGGCCGATACGGCCCGATACGTTGGCCCGCCAGATCCCCCGATCTCAATCCACTAGACTTTTTTCTCTGGGGACATTGCAAAGAGAAAATTTACAAGAAGCTTCCCGAGGACGAGGAAGATTTGAACACCAAACTTCACTATGCTATGTGGGAAATTGAAGACAATGTTATGGAGAACATTTCGGAAAATCTATTAAGACGCATGAGAGCTTGCGTCGCAATGAATGGGGGTCATTTCGAGCATCTGCTCTAAAAAATACACAAATCTGCCCTTTTCAGGGCAACCATATGTTACGAGGAACAATTTCTTAGAGTTTTCAGTAAATATGTCTTTAACAAGAGATTTAATAGGCTCATAGTACTTCTGCTCCATCCAGCGGCTATCGACACGAGCAGAATCCGTGCCGGTCCGTTCACGCTGGCAACGGCAGTAGTGGGGGATAACATGACGTCACGTAGTGATGATAGAAGGGGAAGTCCCGAGCAGTCCCGAGACTCACTCTGGCATCCCTACCCGTAAGCGAGTTCGGCTTGGCATCCGTGCGATGTCGCGCGGTTCTACACAAGCGTATTCCTGTTCGGTCGAGGAGCGGTCGCGAGGGGACACAACCAATAGAAAGTCACGGATTGCTGGTAGGTTAGGGATATGTGCAGAACGAACGAGAACTCGAACTCGTCCACTTTCGGTGCTAACCATTTCAATTACGACAAATTGGTGTTGAAAACAGTGAAATTTTTCGGCCCCTCTGGACGCATAAGCGCTGTCCCTCTTTAACAATCTCTCCTCGGTGATGCAATTGTTACCTGTGAAATTATCTGTGGCCTGTCGTGAAGCAAACGAATCTTGTTGTTGGCGGCAGTTCGTAATTCCTGGGAGAAACACGTGTTTATTATTGTGTTTCTTCCAAGACTTCTGATTTGCCGAAACGATTCATCGATTGTGATTAATAATGATTAACTGTGCGTATTAGTTCTAAGTGCATAAGTGAATGCGAGTGAATCAGTGAGAGAAAGAGAGAGTGAGAAACAGATCATACTTGCACGCGTTATTCGTGTGTACGGGTATCATTCTGGTTGTTTCTCAAAATAATTGCCACTTATGGAAATCAATAATACAAAATACAGATTTCCATGTTGGCAATGTATTTTGGACACAACTAGAGGGTTCAGCGATCAGCTGACTGCAGCGAGCACCCTACGTTGGAGCCCGTGTCGGACGGTGAGTTGCGTCGCCCCTGCCTACCTCCTGTACTCTGCTCGTGATAGGCCTACTATTTTTATTAATAATTCCAAAATTAAGCTTTTACCAAAGTTTTGCAAGAGGAAAAAGTTTCTTAGAATTATTTCAAGATTTTGAGTTTTTAATTTCGGAAGGTTGTTCTGAATCACCCTGTATAAATAGACCAAGCATTCGTATACTTTTACCATAGCGACGAGTGAAGCCGAAAGTTGGCAGTTTGTGAGTGAGAGAGAAAGTTGGTTTGCGTCATAGACATAATATACCTAGACTGCGCGTTGACGGAGTGGGGGTAGAGCTCACGTAGAAAAGGATGCACTCTGTTTTGATGTATGTGCGTTCTCTTTCGCTCTCGCGCGACGGAGATACGGGAAAACAGTTGCCAATCTAAACGTTTCCCCTTCGCGCGAGAGCGAGAGAGAACGCACAAACATCAAAACAGAGTGCATCCTTTTCTACGTGAGTTCTACCCCCACTCTTGAAATTTGGGAGAACGCGCAGTCTAGGTATATTATGTCTATGGTTTGTGTCTACTGATTTCTCACTCTTGACCTATCTAGTATTTTCGCTGTTAACAGTGAAAGAAAATGTACGAATAATGACGAGCTAGAGTTAATAAATCTGTTCATCTCTATTTTTACATATTTTATAGATCTTTTTCATAAATTTTACATTTTTCTTTTATATATTTTTCTAGAAACATACACTTAATTTGAGAACTGTAATTACGAATATGACATCACGAGCGTATATACATCATATTGACCTAACCTTTTCGTAGTACAAATATGACAATTCCTGACAGTCGTTACTAAGCTAGAGTGAGAAAGCAGTAGACGCAAAACAGCTATCTCACTCTGTCTCAAACTGCCAACTTCTGGCTTCACTTTTTAAAGAGAATGCTTGGTCTATTTATATATGTCGTTGGTCCTGCTGCCCCATAACATGTTTTCCTTATGGCTTGAAACCAGGGAGTGCAAACTCCCATATATAATTTGCGGACTAAGTTTAGTTCGTATAAATGTCGGAACTGTTGTAGATGGCAGCACAAAAAGAAAATTTGTAGGGAAGGGGGGTTACAGCAGAGGGCAGGGGGGAAGAACCACAGGGGCTTTCCTAACCTGCCCAAACTTTAATATTAATATCATTTAATATGGATGTTTAAGACATAAGACATTATAAAGTGTTAATATGCTTTATTATAAATTGTGCGAATAATGGCTGCAGAATTTTATACATCGCATTCGCACAAGGCGTAGGAAAAGTGCAGGAAACCGACGCCCGTGTATCGTGTAAATATAAATATAAAATATAAATAGAAATATAAATATAAAATATAAATAAAAATAGAAATATATATAGAAATATATATAGAAATGCACTATATCACTATGTTTATGCGAACTTAATGTCTAGCACCTTGCACTGTCTATTTATTTAATTACTTATAATGTCCATTTATGCTATGCCAGCCTATGTAACACAGCACTTTTGTGTTTGTGCCACGCTTATGGAAATCGCTATATCCGTGAGCTCAGATACGTGCTGCCATCTATAACAGTTCCGACTAAATAGAGTACTATTCCGAGTCCAAATTCCTATATAAGAGTTGTCTCCCCCTGCTTGAAACCTACAGCAGTTCCGAATGGAACGATGAATAAGAGAGGGTAAGATCATACGAGCACTAGGGTGAAGAATGTATATAGAAATAGTTGCCTATACCTCGTAAACATAATTAAATAAAATAATTTGAATGTTTCATTCAGCTCGTGTTGTATCCTTCTTCGTTTGAAGTGGATAAAGCTACCAGGACCTACTCACATAACATAACCTGGATTTGTAACTATGGGTGCTTGCCGCCTTATTCTAAACTTTGGGGCTTCACAGGCTAGGGAAACTAGATTTTGGCGAGCTCGTGGCGCGACGGCTCACTTAGGGTGCGTTCGAAAACCCCACCCGGGTGCACTCGATCACCCAGGGGTGTGTTCAGAAACTACCTCGGGTGAATCTAGTTGGGTGATAGGGAAAACTCTTTGGGGGAGCACTCGGGTGACGATGTTTTCGAACGACTTTGAAAAAGAGTGCCGTGCAACATATCATAGTACAATGAAGTGCAAAGTCGGTGTCCCCCTGAGCAAACGCGTCACTCAGTGAACTGGCCTTCCACCGCTCCGAGCAGGGAGCATTGGGGAGCATTTCGACATTGTCATATGAGAGATTTTTGTAATCTTGTAACCTGAAATTATCATTTCGATGTATTTTATTGCGAATAAAAGCATTCGTAGGCAAACATATGAGATTTCATTGAGAAAATTTGGTGTTTTCGAGGGCTGCTGTCAATGATGATTATACTCGGCCTCCTATTGGCTGTCGGGAGGGGACACCGACTTTGCTCAAACGGCGACCCACCCGACATATGGCTGTCCTTCTCGCACTCACGGGAACCAACAGAGACAGTCGCGCACGGAGCATTCCACTATTGCTAGCGATATTATACTCATGGGTTAGATCTCCAACTTCAGAATTGCTTTTATATTTTTCCTCAAGCGGCCAGGAAATCATATCCTTATGAAAAATTACGTATTTTATTGCGAATAAAAGCACTTGTAAGAAAAAATATGATATTTCATTGAGAAAATTTAGCGTTTTCGGGGGCCACTGTCAATGATGATTACTCGGCCGCACTCTGCCGTCCTATTGGCTGTCAGCAGGGGTCACCGACTTTGCTCAATCGGCGACCCACCTGACATAAGACTGTCCTTCTCGCACTCACGGGAACCAACGGAGACAGTCGCGCACGGAGCATTCCACTATTGCTAACGATATTATACTCATGGTTAGATCTCCAACCTCAGAATTGCTTTTATATTTTCCCTCAACCGGCCAAAAAATAATATTTTCAGGAGAAAATACGTATTTTATTGCAAATCAATACTCTCGTAGTCAAAAATATGAGATTTCCAAAATACGAGCAATAAAAAAATGTGCTATTATTTCTATGGTTCCATGTCCAATTTTAAAAAAGTTACAAAATTAGTCTCGATGTGACAGTTAATAAAAATTGTAGCCAATAATAATTGGGTTGTTTGGATCCTTTAAGTATTCTTTACTTTATATGTATACATATATGGTTCGAATGGTTCTGGGTTTGCCGCACACTTCGTCCTTTTAGCGAGACGAGGATGCTCGCCGCCTCTGTCCCCGTGGGTGCGAGAAGGACAGCTTTATGCCAGGCCGGTCGCCGGTTGAGCAAAGACGGTGTCCCCTGCTGACGGCCAATAGGAGGCCGAGTAATCATCATTGACAGTGGCCCCCGAAAACGCTAAATTTTCTCAATGAAATATCGTATTTTTTCTTACAAGTGCTTTTATTCGCAATAAAATACGTAATTTTTCATAAGGATATGATTTCCTGGCCGCTTGAGGGAAAATATAAAAGCAATTCTGAAGTTGGAGATCTAACCCATGAGTATAATATCGCTAGCAATAGTGGAATGCTCCGTGCGCGACTGTCTCTGTTGGTTCCCGTGAGTGCGAGAAGGACAGCCATATGTCGGGTGGGTCGCCGTTTGAGCAAAGTCGGTGTCCCCTCCCGACAGCCAATAGGAGGCCGAGTATGATCATCATTGACAGCAGCCCTCGAAAACACCAAATTTTCTCAATGAAATCTCATATGTTTGCCTACGAATGCTTTTATTCGCAATAAAATACATCGAAATGGTAATTTCAGGTTACAAGATTACAAAAATCTCTCATATGACAATGTCGAAATGCTCCCCAATGCTCCCTGCTCGGAGCGGTGGAAGGCCGGTTCACTGAGTGACGCGTTTGCTCAGGGGGACACCGACTTTGCACTTCATTGTACAATCACAATATATGCCAAAAATGGCGGATCATGCTCGAATTGTTAGATAGAATGTTATTCGTTGTTTTTGAACTCGCTGTAGATTAATACTTATCTATTTTTTCACATGCTTTTTGGTGTTCCACACTACCAATTTTTTATACAGGGTGAGTTTTAATGGATGGACCAACCATTTACCATCGGAGTGAGTTACCGACTCACCTCTATATGTAGTAATACTAACAGACTGCAATCTGTAACTCACTCCGATGGTAAATGGTTGGTCCATCCATTAAAACTCACCCTGTATATACAGGGTGGTCCATTATAAGTTGGCACTAGCAAACATGCTTATAGAGCGGCTTGGGGAATCAACCCCGTATAGTGACCTAAAAGGAACTAGCCTGGGAGCCAATAGGAATCGTGGAAACATTGAAAAATCCAATAAGATCTGACGTCTTTATAATACGTTTATTCCTCATGAAACTGGTATTAATTGAAAGCTTGAACTCTGTTGCACCCCGCTCTGGTCTCGTACAGAGGGACAAAGCCGCGATAAACGAATAATTGTAGTCGAAAGAAGCATCGGTCTCTGCAGCTGTCAAGGACAGTCCAACATGGCCGCTCGAGCAATTGCATTTTCTCTTATTTCTCCGATTTAACGACACTACACTCGAATATCGTACCAGAGCGGGGTCGGCACTTCTTCACAGTTATTAGGAAAATTCACTTCACTGCGCTTTCTTCCCGTAATAAGCCGTCAGATCTTATTTACGAATCCAGCTGTCACACCGCCGAAAAATAGCGTGTAATAGTTCCCGGCTTTAGTGCTTGGCGGCGTTCCCATCGATTCTTCGCTCAGGTGCTGCTTGAACCACAATCTTGGGGGGCCCTGTGTCTTCGGACCACCTCGGAGCTGGAGATACTCTCCCTCTCACTCGGCGACCCGAGCGCTTCCGAGTTCACCGACGAGCGCTGCGTCTGCATGCGTGAGCGTGCTGCCGGGCTCGAAATCGCAGCACTGCCTCGGACATGCACGATCACCGCGCTCATTACATAACCTGACATAACCAGACATAACCCCGCTAAATCGGAAACGAGTCGGTTTTGAAATACGAAGCCCCCCATTATGCATTATGGAAAATTAAAATAAAAGAATGAGCTGAAATGCGGAAAATCTGGTTTACTATCGTGATCCGTATAACTTTCCCTCGTGTATTCTTTATTTAAAATCCGTTATTATTTCAGATGAAGTCAATAATTAAATGAAAGGGGGCTTGTGGAAAAAAGATGGAATGTAGGTTAGGCACGTATGAAAAATTTATTTATGACTTATTTTACGATCTGTTTTCATTGAAAGTATAAATTAAAACTAATTCGTAATCATATTACTATAATTACATTATAAAGGAATTGGGGTTATTAGAAAAGCATGAAACGTACTTAGGTTAGGTGGGCAGGAGAAAAGTTGAATGGAATTTGTAAGGTTATATCGAGGGCTTAGACCGAGAAAAAATTTACTTATTACTTATTTTATGTTTTGATTTTATTAAAACTGTATTTTAAAACTAAATTCATAATTATATTATCTCAATAATATTATGAATGAAAAAGAATTTCTCTGAAAAGGATGAAACATATGTAAGCAATAGGAAAAAATTGAATTGAATTGAATTTGTTAGATTACGGCCCGGATAGTGCTTACACCCAGAAAAAAATTCTTACTTATTTTAGGTTTTTTCTTTATTACAAATATATTTTAAAATGAGATTTACAGTTATATTATTATAATTATAATTCTAAATAAAAAAGGGGTTTGGAAAAGCAAATGAACTCATCCAGACAATTTTATTATTAAAAATATTTTTTAAAACGGTTTGGTTTCGGAATGGAATGGATCAGAGGAACTCTAGCCCAATTTGATACATTTTTTATGAATAATCGTGTCAATAAAAGCTCCGTGTCCAATAAGGAGAGGCCGTCGCGCGCCGACGCCGGCTTGAATCTCTTCAAATTTAAAATATATTCCAGCTGTTCAAGCCTACAGATTAGTGGCAATCGATAAAGCGCATTTAGAGTTTCTGAAAAAATTACAATCAAATTTTGCAATATGTCAGCCTATAATCATGTTGTGGCAAAGTCGCGCGTATCGCCAAAAAGGAGAGTCGCGGGCTCGGCCGAAAAGAGAGGCACATATCGCTCAGAAAGAGACGCTCTGATCCGACGGGAGAGAGAAGCACGTATGGACGAGACAGAGACAATCGATTTTCTCTAGGCTCTCCTTGCTTTTCGCCGTCAAGTGCTCGGAACCTTCGACTACGAAGGGAGAAAGAATCGAGTGTCTTTCTCTCGTCGATACGCATCTCTCTGTCCCGCCGAATCAGTGTGTCTCCTTCTCGGTGATACGTGCCTTTCTTTTCCGTCGAGAGAAGCGCGAGAAAGAGAGGAACGTATCGCTGAGAAAGTGACGCACTGGTCCAACGGGACAGAGAAGCACGTATGGACGAGAGAAAGACAATCGATTCTCTCTCGAGGCTTGCCAGCGCTCGACGGCGAAATTCAGATAGGCAAGAAAGAATCGACTGTCTTTGTCTCCTCCATACGTGCTTCTCTGTTCCGTCGAATCAGTGCGTCTCCTTCTCGGCGATACGTGCCTTTCTTTCCCGTCGAGAGAGGCGCGAGAAAAAGAGGAACGTATCGCTGAGACAGAGACGCACTGGTCCAACGGGACAGAGAAGCACGTATGGACGAGAGAAAGACAATCGATTCTCTCCCGAGGCTTGCCACCGCTCGACGGCGAAAGTCAGATAGGCAAGAAAGAATCGACTGTCTTTGTCTCCTCCATACGTGCTTCTCTGTTCCGTCGAATCAGTGTGTCTCCTTCTCGGCGATACGTGACTTTCTTTTCCGTTTAGAGAAGCACGAGAAAGAGAGAAACGTATCGCCCAGAAGGAAAGGCACTGATCCGATGGACAGAGAGACGCGTATCGACGAGACAAAGACATTCGATTCTTTCTCACCTTTCTCTTCCTTTCGTTGTCGAGCACTGACGAGCCATGAGCCTACCACTTCGTGACTTTAGATCGAACAATCACGATATCTCATTACAATTCTCTCTAAAATTAAGCCCCATGACAGTTATTCTCTTTAGCACAAGTCTGAACAATACTATGTTTCAAATTCAGCTAAATTGAAACACATTTTACCATTCCTTGTCAGATATATGTATTTTGTAAGTTATTGATAATGCTCGGAGAATTAGAACAGAATTTTTTCAAAAATGTAAAATTAATTAAAATATTCTACATTCAAAATTTGAGCAGTTTTATTGTTAGGAAATGAATTTCTCCGTCTGTTCTTAACTACGTCAGAGCAATGATTTTTCTTCGATTTATCCGGCAAATGTGACAAATATGTATAAAAAAAAGATAAATATCTTCCAGAAGTAAATTCATCGATTGTTTATTTAACAATTAACTGTTTAAACATTTTGACGCATGGATGTCGGTCATTGACATTGGCAATTAACAAATATATATATACTTTAACTAAAAAGTTAATTGTTAAATAAATAATTGATAAATCCACTTTCCGAAAGATATTACAAAAACTTTATGAACAAATTTTGTCCCACTACCGAGACAGTAGCATTTTACATGTTCACCTCGGCATCCTATCTACACAGAAAAATATTTAAAAATTTTAGGGGCCCTTCGTGGTACCCGATTTTCGGCACGACCCTAACAATGGGAGCTTCACGAGACTCCCGTCTGGGAGCTCCTGCTCGTGCCGGTGATGTGCGGTTAGTTGACCCACAGGCCGTACGGCGGCGCTTCGATCGATTCGGAGATAGCCCGTTGGTGTTGATTCCCCAGGTTGCATTTACACAAGCAACCTAAATGAAAATAATATAAGGCCATCGGTTAAAATTTCCAGTTATGGAAAACTCTCATCTTTTAAAATATTGTGATACTATGTAGACGTTGAAGACTAATGAATAAGCGAAGGAACGGTGGATTTAAAACGCGGGAAACTTTAAGTAGCAACGCTTTATTTATTTTCAATACTAACTTTCGAGAAACCAATTATTAAGAAATAAATCAAAGTTTAAATTTCATTTGATAGAATAAATCGTTAAGAAATGAAGGCACCTTCCATTCTTATTCAGAATATTGGAATAACGAATGCTCGGTGTTCGTTCGCTTGGTGCAGACGCGGCTTAAAACAACACATCCGTATGGGTGGGAGGGTCACGTGGTCTCATCCTTCCACCAATAACAGGCCACCATACCGCTCGCTTTGACACTGAGTTCGCTCCAGTTTACTCCAGTTCGCTCGCGCGGGCCACCGCGAGTAGATGGACGGGAGGTTGTTAAACCCGTTGGACTCTATTAACATGCCATGTGTGTGTGTCACACGCGCGTGTCCCAAATGTAATAACACGCTTTCTAAATAGTCACTGCGAATCTTTCGACATTTTCTACAATGAATTAAATTATCTTTTTACCAATTTGTATTCTCTTCATTTTCAGTGTTTGTATGTCTGAATGTACGCTCTGATATTAAAATGAGAAGCCAAAATTTAGTAAGTGCCGCGCGCTCACTGTTTATACAGCAGTTCACAGTGAGTACTCTTTTTCTTGTATACTTTGATACAAATTCTGTACCAATTTATACGAATCAATTTTAAAAGACAATTTTCGATAGATCGATTCGAATCGACGTGTAATTACATATGCGCATAATTATTATGTTGTAGTGGAACGTAAAGTCAAATGTGAATGATCTCACTATTCTCACTTGATTCATTGTCAGTGGTGCCAAGTGTTCATGTGAACGATACTTCAGGCTTCATTCGAACTCGAGTTCGGTATATGTGTGTATGGTATATACCTGCATATACCATGGGCTATTATTTTCATCTGCTGCATCATATTTATTATTACTGATTACTTTGTTCTAATTAGTTACGATGAAATCTGAGATATTTTATTACAGTGGTGATTGGTAATCGCTTTTCGATACAGCTGATCGTGTGTTAGATGCTTACATATATAACTGATTTATCTTTCGCAAGTTTGATTTATCATTATCGCAGAACTGATTGAAAAGTCACCAGGAACAGTATGTGATGTATAAGCAGCATATGTCAAATGTAAGATTTATTTTCATGTTTTTCGAAACAACAGTCCTTTACGTGTAAATAATACAAATCACGTTACTCACTTCGCATTCTCTCTTTTAAACCAATCTTTTAAGATATAGAAGCTTGCACTCGTCTACCTGGCAGGTTATGTTTCTGATTATACTTGTGCATTGGTATTGTTTTGTTTTTGTTTGACAAAGCAAGTATGCTATCGCGAAAGAATAAAGATTTGAGGACGATTAAGGAAGGTGTTGTTGGGAAATATGTCAAGAAAGAAGCACCTCCTGAAATGCCAAGTGAGTATTTTGTTCGTTCTATAGCAAACTTATTTACAATCTATGAGCAGTGTTGGGTAAGATACATTTAAAATTTATCTCGATACAGATAGAAATACACGTGAAAAAGTGTATTTAAATATAAATACAGATACCCAATTTAAAATTTATATAGATACAGATACTCGGATACTTCAAAAGTATCTCAGATACATATCAGATACTTTTAAATGATATTTTGTCGTAATAAGGTAAATGCCTCAGTAGTGACGCTTGGAACTTAAAACTCAAAAAATAAGAATTTAGAACAAATTAACAAATATGTTAGTTTATGCCACTAATAATATTATTTATTTATTAATGTTTTATAAAAAGATAACATATTTTTTTTAACCAACAGACAAAAAATATCTGAAAACGTATATCTGAAAATGTACCTGAAAACCAGTTAAGATACTATGTTTTGTAACTAGATACAGATACAAATACTCAAATTCGGATGTACCTCAGATACAGGCTTAGATATGCAAAATGTATCTAGATACATATATCTAGATACTACCCAACACTGTTTATAACATATAATCACAATCGAGATTCATAAATATTTATAACGTTGTTCCATGTAACATATTCATTCCACATTAAACAAATCACAAACATTAGTGCATATGATGTATTAACATAAGTTTTTAGTTATCAATGTATGGACGACAGAACCAAATAGACGAGCTAGAAGACGTAACAACCATGGCGGTGTTACTACATCTATGGTAATAAATCACAGATTCAGTATTAGAGAATATTAATACACCAGTCGTTCCTTCGTTAACGTCGTTTAATTGTACTATCTTCAGTCTGTGTCTCAACAACCTAGTATGGTACAAAAGTTTGGAAACACCAAAACGATAATGAGCGCAGTGGGCTTAGGGAGCCACGAGGGAAAATATACTCCTAATAGTTCCGTGCCAGATCTCGCCCAGAGGTACACGAGGATACGTATATGTGAAAAGGATTTACGAATAAGCGGATAAAGGACTGTCTTTTCTTATACGATATTCGAGCGCCTTCTTACAGATTTACCGGCCTTACGATTAACACCGGGACTAGCGATGTTATGTTGAGTCGAACGGCAACGCCGATGTATCATTCTACATTGTCGCCTGCTATATCTCATACGTACGTCAACCAATATGCCGGATCCGAATATCATTTGGACAGGATGCATACTCCGCAAACACCGTACTTGCCCTTTGACGTGGATCCTGCCTACGACGAATACAGCCATTCCGCGTGTCGTCAAAATGTTGGGTACAGTATCATTCGAATACGAAAGAGCGTACGCATTTTCATTGTTATCTTTCCGCAGATACAGCAGATGCCATTCTGAAAGATCCACTTCCAGAAGCGAACAGCAGGAAGAGCTTCCTTTGCCACCAGGGTGGTCCGTAGATTTTACTCTTCGCGGAAGAAAATATTATATAGATCATAACACAAAAACTACGCATTGGTCTCATCCTCTTGAAAAAGAGGGTTTGCCTACTGGGTGGGAACGAATAGAATCGCCTGAGTACGGCGTTTATTATGTCAAGTAAGAATTACTACTGCGTTAAATAATGTTATCTGCCGTGACAATGAGTATAATACTGATTTCTAAGTGATATTTTGCTTTTCTAGTCATATAACTCGACAAGCGCAGTACGAACATCCGTGTTACCCACATGAAATGCAGGCAGTTCGCGTCGTATCACCACCAAGGCATACTCACTTCCATTCGCACAGTGTCTTAGTTCCTGCTAATCCATACCTTAATGAAGAAATACCTCATTGGTTATATGTATATAGTAGAGCTTCAATAGCTCTGGATCGTAAATTACGCTGGGAGCTCTTCCGACTGCCAGAACTCGATTGTTTCAATGCAATGTTAACAAGGCTTTACAAACAGGAATTGGAAGAGGTGGTAATGCGCTACGAGGAGTACAGGTTTGTTACATAGATTGGTCGCGGCGTGAGTAAATGACATTGGATCAAGTTGCGATTAGTCTATTACAAAAGCGAAACGTGTTTTGTCAGGTCTGCGTTATTATGCGAGATGGAACAACGGTTAAGAAAATTGAATCCTGAATCTGGAAATTCAACTACCGGAGCAATTGCCTTAAGAAGATCGTTACCTTAGACCATACGTAAAGTATCAATGGAAGGATCTCTATAGTTCCTTAGGCGCGACGTCAAACGTTACGCATAGATCTTGGAAATATGTAAGATATAAGCCTTTTCAAAGTATTTTCTACCATGTTTTATTTTACACTGTAACGAATTAGCAAGTATGCCAATTATAAGATAAACGGATAACGACGAGGATACAAAAAGAAGGTGGAAGTAAGCAGATAAACGTAATTTAAATCCTATAATCTTAATTTTTCTATGACAATCTTATTTTTTTGCAAATACATGTACGTCTATATTTGCAACTGATTTGTCTTCAGAGACAATTGTACAATTTTCTGACATTTGTAGTCCGTTAAATGTAATCTTGTGTGTATATTTTGATGCTACGGCTGGCTTCAGCACTAGTCCTGTGCAGATGTAATTTATAAGATTGATTAACTGACATAAAATATTGTGCTTTATAAATACCATGTGAGCTTTCGTCCTTTGATGAATCCTTGAGAGTACTATAAAAGATGATAGCCATGCAATTCCAACCTAGGAAACCATATATCATCGCGAAGATCATTTTTCTTTTGGACACATTCGGATTTACACGGGCTACAGGAAGTGGTCTCATTCTTCTCCACATTGTTATATACTGAGAAGTTTCTCATAAGGAGGTAAAATTTTACTTATTGTATATATCCAGAGAAATCTTCAAACATTTGTGAACTTGCAGCACCTGATACGCACAACGTTATATGTTGTCATCTATCCAACACAAGGGTAATCGGTCTAATGTTTTCATGTTGGGAGCAGTGTGATTCTGCCAGCGTTGCCAACTCTGAATTTTGAAATCCGCCATACGCTGATCTAAAAAAAACCCCAGAAATAACCTAAATTGATAAATGTTGTGTACTCTATATACAGGGTGAGTTGAAATAAACAGAACACCTGAATATTTCTGTTGGATTTAAAGATACGAAATATGGATGAATCAGAATTATAATGGTTTGGAAGGACTCACATTACCATCATAATATAATTTTTTTCAAGGTCATTTTTTTCGTGTTTTCAAGGTCACCGAGGTTTTTTTAAATGGAATCGCATATTTTTTTTCATTGCATATTGTAGCCGACATTTAAAGGAGTTCAGCAATGTAACATACCTATGACCTTCAACCCAGAAATATGGAATAAATCGAATTCAATATGTAAGGTTTATTTGCTTTATTCCCACACAGCACGAACGTCCTCATGATATCCTACGTATATCCTGAATATCCTGTATACATACGAACGTTTACAACGTCCCAAGTACATCCTAAGTATATCCCGAAAGGTCTCAAACGTTTTATTCAATTGAAGTAGGTGGCGCATGAGTGCCGGCAATGGCTTTAGCTGGCTTCAGCCGGCTTTAGCAGTGTTAGCAGTGTTTCACGTTTTGGGGCTACAGATTTCGGGGTGCTTCATGTATTGTGGACTAACGGATTGCTTTTGAATTCTTACCTTTCAAGGTACTTTATTTCGCATCTACACACATATATTTATAGCATCCAACTGTAGTAAATTAATATTTCATACGTATAGCATATATTTGAAACTTTTTAATAGATATCAAAATGGACCACAGGAGGCCAAAAAGGATTTATCATGCATATCAAAAAGGCATATGCAGAGGATGTGTAAAGTGGATGCAGAAATAATACAGGATGCATCATTAAAAAGATTTCATCATGCGATGTTGCTACTGCTTCGGCTATAAACCACGAAGCTGGAGTCTTTACATAAAGATTTGTACCAAGACACACGGGATATTCTAGCTGCTCTAAATGCATTACAACTGGAGAGAATATTGGAAATAGGATTTGCTTTCCACAAATAGATACTGCATAGAGGTCTGACAAAAATTCGAATAGTTCTAAAAATTCTAAGGATCTAACTTGATTGTATATTATACAAATTCTTGTTATGTTAAATTAGGTCAGTTATTGTACGCGGATAGGGGGAAATGTGAACATCACAACATTCGAAATATTACGTCCACTACTGACAGATGATAAGGCACGCCAATTTAATCGGCAAGGAAGAAAAGGCAAGAATGCCTTTGAGAATTTACAAATTTGCTCAATCATACGAGGTAAGAATATTTTTGTTCTCATGATTTTTAAATATGAATATAAATAGGCTGCTGCATACACAATAAAGTTATAGTTAAATGTCAATTATATGACCTATATCCAACACTCAAATTTTTATTTGCAGATGTACTATGGAGAAGATCAGGATGAACCACACAAAAGAAGTGTTTGTGGCCCCAATAAAATCTTGGTTAGAATGTGCTCCTGAACGCATAAAAATACAATGCATTAATTGTAAGCTAATTATAATAAATATATTTTAAATAAAAATATTCTTGAAAAGATTTGTGTTTATTTATAAATTGTAAGTAAGCTTAGGTCCGGTTATATATATATATATAATAAGGTTAGGTTAGATTCTCAAATACTAGTAAGATACTAGTAAGATCCTCGTAAGATCCTACGTACATCCCACGAATATCCCGCAGTACATCCTGTGGACATACTGAGGGCCATGAGAAGGCGGACATACGGTCATCCGCCGTACGTCCCGCGGACGTTTCTGGTCGTATTTGGGATATCCTCAGGATATTCGATTATACGATACGGACGTACTGTGGACGTTCTCAGGACGTACTTGTGCTATGTGGGTTGTCGCTACGCTAAATGTTCAAAATTATTCCCTTGAGCTGCGATACATTTATTTAACCGTGAAGTAATAATACGATGTATTGCTCTGTCATTCATTTCTGAGGGAATCGACGCACAAGCCCTAATGATTCGTTCTTTCATGTTCTCTGCAGTGGTTGGTTTTTCATGATAAACTTCATCTTTCAGTTTTCCCCACAGATAAAAATCCAGAGGTGTAAGGTCTGGTGAACGAGCTGGCCATAATACGGGTCCGTTACGTCCAATCCAACGATTTGGAAACTTATCATTTAAAAACTGTTTTGCGACACGGGAAGAATGGGCTGGACATCCATCATGTTGATACCACATTTCTTGACGAATGTCCAAGGGTACATTTTCTAACAGAATAGGCAACGATTCTCTTAAAAATGCGGTGTATTTTTCTGCATTTAACGTTCCGTTGATAAAATGAGGCCCAATTATTTGATTATTCAAAATTCCGCACCAAACATTGACAGACCATGGTCTTTGTTTGTCAACTGTCCGTAACCACCGCGGATTTTCAAGAGACCAATAATGCATGTTCCTCAAATTAATCTGTCCATGGTTTGTAAATGAAGCTTCATCGGTAAATAATACTTTATTGAAAAAAGCTCTGTCATTTATTAATTGCCTCAGTCCCCACTGGCAAAAGTTAAGGCGATTTTCAAAATCTGTACCATGAAGTTCTTGGTGAAGTGAAAGGTGAAAGGGGTGAAATTTTTGAGCATGGAGTATTTGCACTACACTCGATTGGCTGATACCACTTCCTCGTGCAATTTGCCTGGTACTAATATGAGGATTTTCATTAACTGCAGCCAGCACATTAATTGTGTTTTCCTCATTAGTTACTCTCTTCACCATTATTTTTTTTTCATTGTTAACGCTACCAGTTTCGCGAAATTTATTTATCAAATTAAAGTAAACAAAAACTGATGGACAATTACGATCAGGAAATCGGTCACTGTACAGTCGCACTGCTTCCCTTAAACACTGTCCACTTTCTCCATAAATGAAAATCATATCAATCTTATCTTCTTTCGAGTAACGCATGGTGAAATGTTTATCGATAAACTGATAGATCAGAAATCTTGAGAACCTAAGGAATCTAATCGCAAGAAGGTCTTCAGAGTAATTGCTTGTTGATAAACACGATTATGTACACACGCTGAGATGATCGCAGCTCAAGGGAATAATTTTGAACATTTAGCGTAGCGACAATAAAGCAAATAAACCTTACATATTAAATTCGATTTATTCCATATTTCTGGGTTGAAGGTCATAGGTATGTTACATTGCTGAACTCCTTTAAATGTCGGCTACAATATGCAATAAAAAAAATATGCGATTCCATTTAAAAAAACCTCGGTGACCTTGAAAACACGAAAAAAATGACCTTGAAAAAAATTATATTATGATGGTAATGTGAGTCCTTCCAAACCATTATAATTCTGATTCATCCATATTTCGTATCTTTAAATCCAACAGAAATATTCAGGTGTTCTGTTTATTTCAACTCACCCTGTATACGTATATGAATGTGTGATACATTTTTAAGAAAAGGAAAGATTAAAAGAAATACATAATCACTTTTACTGATGATTAATATTATTAATAGAATTGTAATAACAAAAACATTTATATATTATTATAGAATATTATAACAAAAAAGCATAACTTTTTATGAAGTGATTTAATTAAATCATAATTTTCATACTTTTGTGGATAACTCTGATTTATTCCAATCGTATTTGTTGTTTTTGCCTTAATTTCATAAAAAAGTCAGCTTATTTTAGAGAAAGAATCCGCCGTTGCAATTTTCAAAAAACCCAGAAAACACTCTAGCAGCTAAACCGTCATTTTTCCCACTCTAAAATGATATTCAAAAACGCTAGAAATGGCGGGAAGTAACCTAAGTTGGCAACACTGAATCCTGCTCGAATACGACACAGTGCGCATGTGCTTTCGATCACCGGCGCTAAATTCAAGTCCATGCCATTCCACGCAGCTCGTGCAATGTGTATTTGAATCGTTTCATGCAGTTTCGTGATGTGAATGCATACAATATATAATGCAGTCATGTCCGTAAATAATTAAAAATGAGTGTGTGGTTTACAAGCATCTTTTTTATAACAATCTTTATACTAGTTGGCTTTGAAGTCTATATACATTACGACAGTTATTCTACATAGTTAAGTATAAATGATAAAGTTCTTACTATGAAAAGTGATCACAATAGCTGCTTTTCTTTTACAGCAATCATATTTGCATCTAATTTAGATAATCCAATTGGATTCATGTTTACCTCGAAACTGAACTGATATTACATGATCCTTAGGGTAAAAGAAAAGCAACTACATATACATATATAAATTTTTTAACAGCACATTGCTTATACAGGTAATGTTCTTGAAAATCATAGGGTGAGAACTCTAAAAAGTGTTAAGTAGTGTTTTCTAATGATACACGTATAAAAAAAGGAGGAAAGGTACAGAGAATTATACATGTTATTTTATAATAACATGCACAAAAAATTGACAGTTCTTATACATATATCGTGATATATTTTTTCATATTCGTATATAGAAAAAATTACATCCACCGCTTGTTCAAAATTCGATTACAAAATGTGGTTAACTTCCACGTTATTTACTCCGTATTCACACTGTATTCCGATGATTATGCTGTCTTGTAAATGTGCGCGAGCGTTACTATATTCAAATTTTCTTGTAACATTTTTAGTGTGACGTTCTCGCGCGTATAGAAAATAATATGCTTCTGCTCTTCGAACATATGGAATCCATTTTCTGAAAAATGCCCATTAACAGAATCTACTTCCAACCACACGAATAGGGCTATATTATTTGCTATTAAATTGATGGAAAAGCTTGAATAGTTTTGCGATATATCCGATGAATAATGTTGATTTACATCCACCTGAAATTAAACGGTTGCACAGTTAAAAAGTAAAAAGATTTGTTGTTTTGAAATAAATATACAATGTACTTACCGTAAGATTGGGAAATGGTAAATGTACATTTTTTAAAACGGATGGATAAACATAATTTGTTGGTGCGAGGTAAGCATTATCTTGGTCTTGCAGAGTTAATGTTAGAACACAATTTTCTCTTGCAGATTGTAACGATGATCCACAATTGGCTTCTTTTAAAAATTCATCTAGCCACATGGATTGAACAAGCATAGCTTGGTTTGCTGCCTATAATATTTAAGAAACCGAGATAATGCTATAAATTAAGGCTAAAGAGAATGAAGTAAGATTTTACAGTAGTCGTATTATTGATATAAATGAATATTAATTTTATTACTAGTATTTCTGATAATATATAGGATCTAATGCAGCATTTGCATTTCGTTTGTGTGCCATAAATATAAGGTTTTATAAATACTTACAATAGTGATATTACGAATAACCATTTTATGTATGGGCAGCTTTGAAGACCAGTTGTATGCAGAAACTTTCATAGTGCAATTTGATATCACTTCCAGTTTATCGGATATAACGTAAAATGAAATTTCGTTAGCTTCTGACAACCGGGATGTCACAATAACTGGTGCAAAAAACTCAACGGCATAATAATGAAGCATTTTCCACCTGCCCCCGTATTCTGATGACATAGTAACATTTTCATATCAATTGCTTCTTAGGTAGATGCACATGGATCTCCATAATTTTATTTGTTATAAGGAATTTGAAAGTGTGTCAAACAAAAAAGAAACTGTAAAATGCAAGCTTCATTCACCTATCGAAGACCATGACGGAGCTTGCCAAACGTCATTTAATTGCCAATAAAGAGCTCCCATTGTCATTCCCTCTCCTGCCTCATTAATCTCGCTCATACTTTGTCTGTAGGATTCTGTCTGTACCTTTACAGAAACTGCTTGATTAATTTGGCTTAAATAGATATAATCTATAAAGTTTTTAGTAAGATTGTCACTGTGAAGCAGTTGAAAGTTTTTGGAAATGAGCGCAATTGTTAACTGATTTCCAAGCGGTAAATGCTGCCGATGCTTCATAAATGTACTGTTCATTTGCAGATCTACTGCTGTCGAAATAGCACTTTGAAGAGTACGAACAGATGGAAAAGACTGAAATCCATACTCAGATGCAAATCGTGTTCGTGGATACTGATTTATATCCCAGCCATTTCTAATGTAATTATAATAATGCACTAAAAAGGAAAGTGTAGAATATAGAATCTGGTATCTTCAATATTATTTCTAAATGTTAAAGAAGCGTGTAGTATACCGTCGCCATAGAAATTTGAATAAGGATTCTCTCCGGTAAAATTGTATTGCTCGGTATAGCGTCCATTACTGGGGCTTGATACAACATATGGTCTTGTAGAGTCGAGTTCTTCCATCTTTCTCTTTATCAAATTTACATACAATTTTATATAATCACTTTTATATATGTCGGATCCACCGGTTCCGTACCAGTTTCCATAAAGAGCTGCTTCATTTTCGTTGTTTCCAGCCCATAATACAATGCTCGGATGACTCTTTAATCGGCGCACATTCTGTGCTATTTCTAGCTGGATAGATTTTAAAAAATCTTCGGTAGTTGGGTACATCGCACACGCGAACATAAAGTCTTGCCAGATCATGATTCCATATTTATCGGCAAGGTCATAAAACAAATTAGATTCATAGACACCACCGCCCCATACTCTAAGCATGTTCATATGCGCCTTTTTGGCAGACATCAGTAAGTGTCGAATTGTATCTTCTTTTGCAGTTAACTCGGGAAATACGCTCGCTGGTATGAAGTTACTGCCTTTTGCAAATATCGGTACTCCATTTATACGGAAATAGAAACTGAATCCTCTCTTTAATTGTTCCTCCACGAGTTCAACCGTTCTAAAACCTATATGTAAATCTCGATATGAAATGTCATTCTCCACTCTTACGACAGTTCTCAAATTATACAGGTTTTGCTTGCCATATCCGTTTGGCCACCACATCTGCACTGCTTTCTGACACAAGAAAATTTCAATTATGAAAATTATGAAAGTTTCAATGTATTGCATTATGCACTTTAACGAATCTATTGCATAAATACCATACGATTAATGAATTATTAAAATTTTCATACTAATTAAATTCATTGAGATGATTTAAAATATTCATGTCTAGATATCAAATAATTTGCGTGACTTACAGCAGGCACGGAAACTGTAATAAAAATATTTTGAGTAGTTTCGTTTGTTCTCAGCAAGATATCAGTAGAATTATTAATATATAGATATTCATCAAGCTGCAGAGTAGATGACATGTGACAGTTAACGGTGTCTTTCTCATTAGTTTTAGGTAATTCAATGACGACTTCCACATTAACCTTCCATGAATCATCTTCCACTTTGTACACATCTGTCGTCATTTCCTTAAGGAATACTTTATCTACAAATATCAGTTCAACATTCTTCCTGGAATAAGTAAGTTATAATCTCAGTTTCTCATTTTTTTTTCAACAAAGTATTGGGTCTATGCATAATTCCGTAGCGAAAATTGAGTACATTCCTGTTAGAATTTCGCTACGGAATTATGCATAGACCCAATAGTACTAAAGTAAGATCGTCGATACCATATACCCATAGATGGAAAAGCAGGACCCCAATCCCAAGCGAAACTTGCTTGCATCTTTCGGATATGATTCACGTGACATTGTCCATTGTACTCCTTCGGCACACACACTGGCGGAACAACGTATTGTCTCGTTTGTTGATTATATAGACGTTCCGCAGTTTTAACAGGCGAATAAAATAATACTTTCAAACGATTTTCACCAGACTGAAATGTTCATCTACTTTTGGTAACTACATTTTCTCGCGGTACAGTTACATTTCTACGCGCAACTCACCTTGAGATAATCTTTCGCGTCGAAGAGATATTCGACGAACATGTTGGAAAAATTTCCAATTTCCACGTCGTTTAAAAAAACAGAACCAAATGTATCGAGGCCATGAAACGCCAGTATAACTGTTGACTTATTCAGAAATTCGTCGTTAACTGCAAATCGTTGATTTAAAGCGCCAAATTAATGGTATCGGAATAATTCTAAATTCTAATAATTAATGGTAATCGGTATAATTATTTCACGTGTCGTTTGTCGGCGAAATTACTTACGGTCGAAGGTTTTAACATAGGCTACGCTTTGATTTCCAATCCAACGATGATTAATATCGTTTTGACTTTGAAGATTTTCCGATATTATGTTAGCTCTAAATAAGTCTGTATAAATACCTCCAGGTACGATCGCAGGAAAAGTAACTCCTACAAAATTTTTTAATATATATACATTTCAACACAAATTATAATTATATTGTATCGATTATAACAAAATTTTTTTAGCGACGCCTTATATTGTGCTAATTTAATAACTCACGATAAAGAGTAAAAGAGAAGTTATAATTTTTTGATTTACACAGTTATATATTGTAACTTTGTTATACTTTTTTATTTCACTTACCCTGTTCTTCGATAATGCCCATCCATGGGCCATCTAAGGACAAGCTTACAGACTTTCCACTTATGACACTTATGTGTAAAAGTGTTAAGAGAAATTGAAGACACTTCATAATGTTCCAATTTTCTGATTTTAAAAAACGAATACGCTTAAACGATTATTTATATAGTATTGTGCATTTCACAACTAACCCCTTGTTGCAAATTTGTTGTATATATTTTTTTTATGTAGACGAAAACGAAGATGTTCGGAACAATTAGGTGTACTTGAGAGAGGCTTGCCAAATATCATATCCACTATCGTTGTTACATCGATTAATAGGCTATTGTTACGAATAGAAACTTTTATCACGGCGATTACTGACAACAGTCTATCGATAGATAAAATTATAACGATCATAACCTTTGGCATGACGATAACAGAGACCTAAACGAAGTTTAAATTGATGAGAGTCTCAAAAACTAACGAGACACAATCTCACACGTGTGTATGCATAACGGTATTAATAATAAACTTAAGTATTGTCAAATGCTCGATTTATTTGGTTAGTTTTGGACAATGGTAAAAGCCAATTCGATAATTCTAGGTAGAACGGAATTATTTCCGCAAATTCACAGCTCAATTATAATATCTAGTACTTATAATGGTATTGGAATAATTGCAAGTTTGTAGAATGTTTGGTGGTACATTTACAAAAGCCACCGTGTGCAGACATTAATTTTGTAAAAAGAATCTTATTAATGCTGTTCTGCATTTCAGGGTTTTAGGCCTTAATTCTGCGAAACTTTACTTACGATAATTGTCGGGGCGATTGGGATACTTACATGCGACGTTCGTTAACATTTTTCTAACTCCATGTATCCTCTTTCTTTACTTGTCATAAATCCCTTCTCACATGTGCGTAATAAACTAGACGACAGGATGCCCTTGTTGGGTGGATATATGCGTGTAAATAAGGACAAAGCATCGCCCTCTTCGTGTAACACCTTATCGTCCGGTTTAATATTAACGTTCGTCACTTTATCTGCAGTTACCACAATAAATTTACTTAAACGATATTCTTTACATTCACCGCTAAGATAGCATGTTGTTATATTCTATGTCTACCTTCTCGATCGTTCTTGATCTCTTTTTCTTGACGAACAAAGTGCTATCCGCATCTTCATCATCGCTGCGAGTCAATGTTCTTAATTTGGTTAAACACTTGTAAATCTTTCGCTTTCTAGGCCATTTGCAAGTCTCGTTATGCGCACCGGACATATGCTCTTTCGTATTATGGTTCCTTTGTACAATATTGTCCATATTATTATGAATGCCCACCTACAGCAATTGCGAAACAAGGATTAGAATCGCAGTTAAAAAAAAAAAGAAGTAGACGCCTCTGCTTTCTTACAAAAATATAATTTATTCAAAGGTTTCTAGTAATTTACAGTTTTTATGACTATTCTCTCGAGACGATTATGCGTAGTAGAACTTGTAAGAGGAGAACGACATTGGTAGTTTCCGGATCTTAGTGTTCTACTATTTTTGTCAAATGCTAAAATATATTCCCTGTCCTCTATTTACGTATAGTTGAGAGCTTATGCATTATTTCAATGAATATTACAAATTATGATTTAAAAAAGAATACGTGCTATTCTGGTTTCACTGTATTTATATACGGATAACACACATGAGCTTCATTGCTTGCATTAGCCATAACGAATCCGCGTACATCTTGTTTGGTCATTACACACTGACGTTTAAAGATGTATCACGATAAGATTAAAGTAAGCCATACTATTATCTAAGGATGCATCATAATTAATGTGTTTATTATCACTGTATTATTTTTTGGCCTGGAAAGCATCTCTTCAATGAACGTTATAACGGGTCATTCAGTTATAGATATCCAAGATTATGTTCGAACGAATCGATGCATTACGATTAACTCCTCTCGGAGATCAAATGTACATTACACGCTGTTATCTCAGTACATAGGTTGAAAACATATACAATCAAACTTTATTAGTAGATAGATTAGTAGCGGACTCGGTAGACTCCTGTTAGACTTGGGCGTGTATAAGCCTCTAAACCACGAATGTTGACTATAGATTTTAGAGATTGCAACAAACGGATCGATAGGCTCGTACAGAAGCATATATACACGACACGTTTACGAGAATTCGATCGATCGCTTCTTTAACACCCGAACGTGTATCGTATTGCTCGTCTTTCGCGATGGAATAGATTCTAAACTTAATTCAAAAGAAATGCTAGACAAAATGCACAGTTAAAGTCGATCGGAATTAAGCAAGATTTCCAAGTATCGATGGCGTTCTATAATACAAAAAAATATTGATCTTGTATTGTGGAAATTTTATTTCTCTTTGCGAAGCAGGATACACGCATGTACACTAGCGGTACGATCTATAACTCATAGACTGTGCGGAGGTACCCACCTGAATGGGTGACCCCCACTGTAACTTCGGATTAATATTGCGCCGGCTGTACCACAGATCGGCGATCTCCGACAAGTGACAACTTAGGTCCATCAAGACTTTATCGCGCTTTCCCAAAGCATGAGTATCATTGCAATTCCTGAACGGTAAACGCTCCTGCACTAAACGTCGAGTTAACTTTTGCAAAGGCACGTCTTTCTTATCGACGCATGTGTCGAAAGGATTCATTCGCCACCTGCGTAACTGCTGCGACTCAAAATTGTCTGTGTTCTCTAAGCTCTGGCAAGAATTTAAGTCGCACGTCACACCCACGGTAACGTCCGTGGAGATAATCTGCGCGTCCTGAAACATTGTGTAAATTTACTCATCGACCTAATATCGCTCGTCTACGTTTAATTACCTTTTGCACGCTCTTATTAGCTACGTCTTTTCGCGCCATATCCTTGGACTCGCTAATCATCTCCATAATAGCTTTCATTTGAGTATACGTATCACCAGGGTCATACATTCCCATGCCTGATAAAGGAAAACATTGATAGGAGAACAATGAATCTTTCATTTAATGTCTTTGAGTAGTTCGTCAATGGGTAGATTTACGTGCGAAGTAAAGATTAAATTACGTTATTTTGAAAAGAGAACTAAGTGATTGTAGAATCCAGCAGGGTAAAAGTTACCTGTCAATTCACGCTTCATCTTCTCGAGTTCTTCCTTTTGTTTAGCATTTAAGTTCTCCTTTTTATCTCTCTCCATATTGTTTACAAATTTCTTATGCTTTCACTTTCTCACACTCAGTAGGATAGGTTCCCACCATCAATGAACACAATATACGAATAGGTTAAACGTACTTATCGACATACTTTGCTACAGTATTCAGCGATGCTGCAAAATCTCTCGAGATGTTGCGGTCAGTTGCGTCTGGTTGCGTCTGTCGTAGATTTAATTAAATATGGCGTCAGCGAACTTCGTTTCTCATTTTGCACGCGTCGTTGTTGTGACTAGTGTTGCCAACTCTGAATTTTGAAATCCGCCATATTCTGGCCTGTGTTCTGAAATTCACTGTCAGTACTGAAAATCTATAGTATATGTGACGTAAACTATAGATTTTCAGTACTGGCAGTGAATTTCGGAACACAGCCCTGGTATAAAAAAAACCTCAGCAGTAACCTAAAATTGATAAATGTTGTGCGTGTGTACTATATGAGCGTTTATTTTGAAAGTGGCCTAAGTCAATTTTTTTTAAAAAATAAGATATCACATAATTCGTGAATAATTTAGTGCAATAATTTAATATTATATGATATCTCATTTTTTAAAAAAAATGGACTTACGCCACTTTCACACTAAACGGCTCATTATATGGCTGCGTTCGGGCAGACGCTATGAGCGTTAAGCGGCGTTCAGATAACCAGTGAGGCGTGACGTTGCTCGTGGCGTATTGCAACGTGCGTTGTAACGCGTTGCTAGAGCGTTCACATAGCGTGCAGTGTTGTCGATTTCATCTCTTTATGCTTCTTTTATTATATTATATTATTTTAATCGCTTCCTTATGTGCCTTGATACGTCTTTGTATTCGTTGCGACTTGTGACTGGCAGTGACCAGCAACGGTCCTTGTTTACGAGATTTTCGAACTTGTATTTTGATTACAGTCTCTCCTCATTGGTCGTTGCATCTGCGATTGCTCGCGTCTGATTGGCGTGTTGCTTTCGTGCGTTGCATTGCAGCGTAGAAGCTTAGACCTTCCAAGCTTTTGGTTACTAGCAACGACCACTGCACTAGCGCTAAGTCGAATGTGAACGCTCTCATTTGATTCAATGGTGCCAAGCTCCCTGCAATGCAACGCACCACGAGCAACGTCACGCCTCACTGGTTATCTGAACGCCGCTTTACACCGCACCACGCACGTTGCAATACGCCACGAGCAACGTCACGCCTCACTGGTTATCTGAACGCCGCTTAATGGCTCCGGCACACTGGACGCGGCAACGCGGCTACGCGTCAACGCGTCAACGCGGTGGCCAATCACTGTCTTGCTTTTCTGGTAGTACTAATTAGTTATGTATTAAAGCAACACAGTGATTGGCCACCGCGTTGCCGCGTCCAGTGTGCCGGAGCCATTATTTTTCCACTCTAATTGATATTCAAAAACGCTAAAATGGCGGGAGATACCCTAAGTTGGCGACACTGGTTGTGACAATTTGACATATGGCGATCGATGCATATACGTGCGCAATAGCACAGTAGCTGATTTGTTCCAATCGTATTTAATGTTTTTAGTCTAATTTAATAAAAAATTGAATAGAAAAGTCAGCTTATTTTAGAAAAACAATCCGCCGTTGTAATTTTCAAAAAATCCAGAAAACACGTTAGCAGCTAAACCATCATTTTTCCACTCTAAATGATATTCAAAAATACTAGAAATGGCGGGAAATAGCCAAAGTTGGCAACACTGGTTGTGACCATTTGACAGGTGACGATCGATGCATATACGTGTGCATCTACATGCGCAATAGCACAGTAGAATTCATCATACGTCGCACGTCGGTTATACACATTTCGAATGACATCACATGCGCGACGCCTTCTTGCATAAAAATAGAGTCGCTATTTTGGTTATTTACACGAAATATCGAAAAATAAATTGGGAATAGATGCGAAGGTACCGCTTGTGCGAGTACAGATGGTATGTCGTATCCTGTGAGCAATGAGTTAAATATGTACACACATGATATGTATGTAACTTCTTTTTAATAGATAGAACCAGACAGGAGGGGAACGGTCAAGCCGTTTCTCCTTTGCAAGAGGATATCAATGCTTTTATCATCAATAACATCTATATTATCCATACTATATATGTATAGCACGATGATGACGGTGGATTTTTTTGAAGGCTTGCAGTTTATTGCATATCATAATCAAGAAACACAAAAACTAATTGTTCTCTCAAATTATGCAAAGCGGTACGGAATGGTATATATTCCAACCGCGCAGAACAGTAATTTTTATTATTTGAGAAAAAAATACCACATGACGAAAGATTTTATTCAAATTTTTTATTTCATCATATGCCTTCTCCATCAATAGCATCGATGCACTATACGTATAGCACGATGAGACGACGGTGAATATTGTTGGAGAGACTTGCAGTTTGCATATCGTAATCGAGAAACGCAAAAACTAATTGTTTTTTCTATAATTATGGAAAGCGGTACGGAATGGTATATGCCAACCGCGCAGAACAGTAGGTGCTTTCCTCTTACAAGTGATCTGATATTTTGTGGTCTGAAATATTCACATCACTTCAGTAAAGTGAATGAAACAAGAATGTAAGAGGCCGACCAGATCATATATGTAATACTACTATATTGCTAACTGCTCTATTCTACCTATAAGAGGGAGTTGTCCCAACACCACGGTGCGGGAATATATTTCCCTCTCTTTCTAAGTGTACTTTGAATGTTTTGCGCATGCGTCGGATTAATCGGCTCCGCCAATAGGAAAATCGGATGCATTTACGGACCACAGTCGACACGTTCACTCACGGTCGTCACTTCTCAAACATAACCTCTTAATGCTTCACAGCGAACTCATCTTACATATGCATACTCTTCTATTGGCGGACACGATCAATCCGACGCATGCGCATAACATTCAAAGTACGCTTAAAAAGAGAGGGAAATATATTCCCGCACCGTGGTGTTGGGACGCGACTTCTCTCTCTGCTAGCAATATAGTAGTATTACATATATGGACCAGATCCGGTATTCATATTTCTCTTCTCCTAATTGTTTCGTGGATTTAGGTTCACACCAGTTCGTACCAAAATATATAAGTAACCTCAAAACTTGTATGTACGCTCACGTTAGTTCGTATATGATCGATGAGTCACTTCTTTGTTACAATCTGTGTTTGTTAATCGCGCTGAGATTGCACAAGTGCAACGCGAAAATAACCACCTCATAGTTTTCAAAATAATTTGGTAGTATGAATCAATAGGAAGCGAGTAACCGTAAGTGATACGAAAATATCATCTACTGATCTTAGTCCGTCGGTAGAGCAGCAGCGGTAAGGCCGATAAGGGGGAAGTGATCTGATCACTTCAGTTTAGCTCATTTAGCTAAAGGAACATGGAATTAGTTTTTGAACTGAAGTGAACAGATCTGATCTGATCTGACCAAAGCGATAAAACGCAAGCATCTAATATCGATGATTATCGCAAAAGGTTATTCTCTAATTAGTAGTCATCGACAACTCTCGACAATCTAAATCGTTACATTCCGAAAAGCGTCGAAGCCGCGTGTTGATATGTTTGCGACGAATCTGGAAGTCTCACTAAGGAATTAACGATAGTCCGTGAGAATTCGAGAACGTGTAGAATGTATGCATATGTATTAGTGAGTCGATATTCTTCTGCCCAAATTTGTTTATTTCAATGAAGAATTTCTTATCGGAGAATGTCTTTAGATTTGATTCTACGATTACTGTCAATTATCTTAACTTTTTTAAGCTTTCTGTGGAAAATAAGCATTGAAAAACGAAGGCAAAATAAACAAGTTATTGCATTTCTGACAGCACAGAAATTTGGTCGTTGGAAATAAGAATTTCAGTTGGAAGTAATCGCGTATATAAATTGTCTTTCTAATTAATCGTGGTAAATTGTTCTTTAAACTATAATCACAGATCATTATGAAAGTCGGCAGCGGAGCTAAAAACAATAGATCAAAAGTCTATCTGCATGGTTAGATCTGCATTCAAATATATTTAAGAGAAATAAGCAAAAGCTACTAGGTTTTAACCGCTTAAAATCTAGCAACGCTGTACAATTATCGAATCAATTCGGTACGTTTGTAACGATTTTTGCAACGATCATAATCTTGAAGGCTATGTTAGAGAATCATCCACAGCCACGGTTATCGGCCGCGCAAGCGACAATTGTCGGTAATTAACGATACCGATATTCGTCGTTACCGAGTTACAGATTCCCGGTACTGATCTGATTAAAACGGTAAAAGCAAAGCACCTATGATGTATGTAACTTCTTTTTAATAGGTAGAAGCAGACAGGAGAGGAACAGTCAAGCTGTTTCTCCTTTACAGACGATATCAATGTTTTGAAGAAAAGGAAAGATTAAAATAAATACATAATCACTTTTACTGATGATTAATATTATTAATAGAATTATAATAACAAAAACATTTATATACTATTATAAAATATTATAACAAAAATTAATTGTAACTTTTTATTATGAACTGATTTAAATCACAATTTTCATACTTTCGTGAATAACTCTGATTTGTTCCAATCATATTTAATGTTTTTGGCCGAATTTAATAAAAAATTGAATAGAAAAGTCAGCTTATTTTAGATAAAAAACCCGCCGTTGAAATTTTCAAAAAATCCAGAAAACACGCCAACAATTTGTAACGATTTTTGCAACGATCATAATCTTTAAAGCTATGTTAGAGAATCATCCACAGTCACAATTACCGACAATTGTCAGTAATTAACGATACCGATATTTGTCGTTACCAAGTTACAGAATCCCGGTACTGATTTGATTAAAGCGGTAAAAGCAAAGCACCTATAATGTATGTAACTTCTTTTTAATAGGTAGAAGCAGACAGGAGAGGAACAGTCAAGCTGTTTCTTCTTTGCAGATAATATCAATGCTTTTTCTATCGATAGCATCTATTGGATCTATGCATAATTCCGTAGCGAAATTCCGATAAGAATGTACTCAATTTTCGCTATGGAATTATGCATAGACCCAATAGATCCGATATATTATCTATACTATACAGGGTATTTCACCGAACTTGACCACCTTAAATATATCGCTTATTTTGTATGATAGAAAAAATGTCAGAGACAGAAAAATATTCCGTTCGAAGGCGCGACTATGGTAAAGGGCCGAATTTTTTCTCAAGGTCATTTTTTTTGAGATTTCAAGGTCATCGTATTTTTTTTAAATGGGACTACATATTTTCACTACAACGGCCTTATAGCCTATAAAAAAAACAAATCCAGCGAGATGGAATATGTTAACCTTCACATAACCTTCAGCGAGAAAATCGTTATAAATGTTTGTCTGTAATTTCAGTACGCGTTCGGGGACGATGAATGAACGAATTTCAATTTTATTGTAACAGTTTTAAGTTAAATCTTTATTTCAGAAGTTCTGAATAAAGAAATAAAAATGTACAGCAAGAAATAAATTCTTGCTGTACATTTTTAAGTTGTTCTGCAGTAATTTATTTACATTCATGTAGAACCCTTTGTCGCCATTATTTTTTCATAATAATGCTTGTAAACATACTGCAACCGATGAAAGGAAAACACGAATGTCTGTTTGCAAGCACTGCGGACAATTACACGGTGTACACTGTTCCAAAGAAATTGAAATTCCTTCATTTACCGTCACCGAACGCGTACTGACAAATATTTCATGATTTTTCTAGCTTAAGGTCATGTGAAGGTCAACATATTGCACCTCGCTGGATTTGTTTTCTTATAGGCTATAAGGCCGTTGTAGTGAAAACATGTAGTTCCATTTTAAAAAAAATACGATGACCTTGAAATCTCGAAAAAATGACCTTGAGAAAAAAAGCCGGCCAATCACCGTATTAGCGCCTTCGAACAGAATATTTTTCTCCCTCTGACATTGTTTCTATCGTACAAAATAAGCGATATTTTTAAGGTGGTCAAGTTAGGTGAAATACCCTGTATGTATAGCATGATGCAACGACGGTGAATACTGTTGGAGAGACTTGCAGTTTGCATATCGTAATCGAGAACACGTACAAACTAATCGTTCTCCCTAATTATGGAAATCTTTACTGAATGATATACAGGGTGTCCCACCTAACTTGACCACCTTGAATATCTCTCTTATTTTTAATGATAGAAATAAATGTTATAGACAAGAATTGTTTTTTTGTCAGGGGGTGAATACTGTCCCGTAAAAAAAAATTTCACGGTCATGTTTTTTAAGATGTCAAGGTCATCGACATTTTTTTAAATGGAACTAGATATTATTTTTATCATTGAGCGATAGTAGAGGTGAAGGCCCTTTCAACGATCTATTACACAATGAGTTTTACTTGACCTTGAGCATGGAAAATTAAAAATAATTGGAAATATTATATAAATGACGAAAAGCTTTAATAGAAAACATTTCTTTTAACAATTGCTCAAAATGATGTCCATCGACTTCAATACATTTATTAGCCGAGGCTAATGTTAGTAAATAAGTTTCTTGTACTCCTCAAGACGAACATTGTCTATTTGCAAATGCTGGTAGGCTTCAAATTTCATGTACTACTATCGGTTTAATTAAGAAATTCATCGTGAGCATTTTTCTCAGTTGTGCGAGCTTTCGTTATTTTAGTGGAAAAAGTGACATTTTTGAGTGTAGCAGAGAACATTGACACGATTCCATCATTTATAACATTTCCAATTATTTTTTAATTTTCCATGCTCAAGGTCAAGTGAAACTCATTGTGTAATAGGTCGTTGGAAAGGTGTCTACCCCTATTAATACTCCGCGATAAAAAAAATACCTAGTTCCATTTAAAAAAATGTCGATGACCTTGACATCTCAAAAAGTATGACCTTGAAAAAAGAAATTTTCACGGGAGAGTATTAGCTCCCTGACATGAAACAATTCTTGTCTATAAAATCTCTTTCTATCATTAAAAATAAGAGAGATATTCAAGGTGATCAAGTTAGGTGGGACACCCTGTATACCAACCGCGCAGAACAGTGAGATCTCTTTGGAACAGCCATTAGTAAAACTGGTAAAACTCAATACCAACAAGATTAAAACCATTATTAATATTTCTGAGTAGTATATCGAATGCGTGTGTCTTATTACACTTTCCTTTATTAACCATCATTGTTCGTTCTATCCATTATTGACTAACGCGCATCATTTCACCAATCTGTTTTACTCTCCTTTGGAATTTCTTTAGCAGGTGCAGCAAAGATGCAGAACTGAAGCGTACACACATTTTTTTTTTTACACACGGATAAACATTACTGGAGATGACGTGCACGCGCAAAGATAATTATTCGCACTTGCACGAGAAACATTTTCAGAGGGGGGAAAGGTTATAAGAATGCCCGATCGAATTGTAAACGAATTTGTATGACGACAATCGGCATTCTGCAACTGGGCAATGACTATGGCGACTTTTCGTGATCGACGATTTTGTTTGTTCGACACGCGTATCAACGCAGTGTTATTTGATCTGGACAATACGCTAATTGAAACGAGAAGGAAGGACGACGAGACGTGTCGGCAGGTACGATATGGTAGAAAATCACAATTAACAGAGAACTTACAGGCGCGCTTTAATCTACTCTCGAAGCATCGAAAAATCATTCGTTCAGTCGTAGATATCACGCACGTACTCTTTGGTTCCCCTGTAGGTTATGTATCCTGCTAATTTACAATTAAAATGTGTGTGCACGAGTGGAATGGCGCGCGCGCGCTCGTAAGTTGTGTGGGATGTGTTGTTTACAAGACGATCTCTAATAATGTGATATGAATGCATCTCGTATGCTCCCGAGAGATTCTTCAGGATTACTCCGATTTCTATGATCCGTTTCTTGTTGAACACAAGTTGTACGGAAATAGAACTGCCTTGTAACACGAGCTCGCTCCCTGATATAGTACTTTCTCTTCTGTGGTTATTTTCGACCGATGCCGCGACGCACTCCAGGGGCTTCACAGTATGCAAAAAAAGTAAATCATCTTCCAAGATTTTGGCCGATTTTAGCACGTTTCTCAGTGGTATTCTTGCATTTTCTTCGTGTACAGTTCACTCGTGGCTCGACCCTAACACCAAAATCAGAGGTTATACTTTTCTTATAATGCGCTATGTAATAATAATAAACGATAATGTAATTGATTTTACACGCGCGGTAAGCGAGGATCAAATTTATCAACAGACTTTTTGTCCGTAAAAGATTCTGATTTTGAGGATAAGCATTTTATATTTAATTTAAGTAATACAAGTTTAAAGTAATACTAAAGTTTGTTCGTTATTGAAGACCGACAAATTATCATAGACTCTTCTATTGGGTTTGGTTTGTGTAATAAAGTTAATTTTATCTGCAGATTAATAAAACATTTCTCCTTACGATACTGGACTCTTGCGTGCGTTTGTATCATCGGTAATGGTATGACGTTATTTCTGTCCCTGTAAGAGAGTGTGTCAAAGGGCAAGGCTAATACGGAGGGGCAGTTCTGGGAGCAATGCCAGTCGGTGTTTGACTGTGCTCTACGTAAGGTGTGGTTCTTTATCACGACGACTGTCTCCTTACATTTTTTGTATTGTAACGTTCATTGCATCAGAATTGTATTTTGTATCTTGCGCAGCGGTCGAGCCCACTTTAGACGCAACGTATCGGAGGGAGTTTTTCTTGTGTTTTCTATTATCTCATATACGTTAACATGAGCATACCGGAGGAGGTGCAAAAATGCGTCGCCGTACTGAAAGCTGTGAACACCGATTCGGAGAAGTTTGCGGCGCTATTTATGGTTACGAAACTTGTTGATGGAAGGAACTGCTCCACGGAGGCCAAAAAGTTACTCTTCGAAGCTATTGGTACTAAATTCTTAAGAAAGTTATTGTCTAGTCACACCGTCCCTGTCGATTGTCCAGCGCCGGTGTATCAATCCGTTGCGTTGTCTATACTCTCTGCATTCTGCGGCGAACCTGAATTGGCATCGCATCCCGATATGGTCGGACATATTCCCTTGCTCCTTGAGATCGTCTCGCAGGCAGACGAGGATGCGCCCGATGATACACTTCTAATTGTCAGCGAGGCTTACGCGTGTCTACAAAGTATCGCGCAATATTTACCAGGACAAATTGTACTTCTTAAGGAGAGAGCGATATCTAAAATGTGCGACATTTACTCCGAAAAGAGTTTTCAAACGGACGAAGCTCTAAATATCTTGGTAACGCTAGTCGGAAGGTTTGGTCCGGAAGCTTGGGACGCTACAGACACAGCACCTTTCCATGCGATTATAAACAAAATCGCTTTGGATTTGGAAACCGATCATACGGAGAGAAAATTCGAATTGTGCACTATTTTGCAAGCGTTGCTGTTTTCTTGCAGAAGAGACATTATATCGACCACGGCGAAAGATGAATCATGGCCTCTTAGTATATATAAAGCTTTGAACGACATTCTTGGATCAAAAATTACAAAAAATCAACGTGATCCCGCACTTAAGCTTGCGTCTGTTATGATCGATCTTGCAGGAGTCGAATGGACTATGTGCGATAAAGAGAAACCGAAGACATTTTTTTTATTGTTAATACAGCTTGCTTCCATAGAGGTCAGAATGCAATTGGAAGGTAAACAATTCAAGACAGTGCTAGCAAATGCAGAATTAATTACGGCCTGCTTCATGATTCTGGAAATATCGTTAACGTACATTACTACCGATCAATTGGATTTGGAGCAAAAGGAGAAACAGTCTTTGTACACAGCTTTGAAAGGTGCTTTCGCAGCTATCATTGGTCTATTAACGGCTGTATCAAAAATGAAGGAATTAACTGATATCAAGGAACGTACCTTTATATGCGTAGTAGTAAGAGTTCTCGCAGCATGGTTGGCGCAAGAAACAACGGCTATGCGTCCTCAGGTTTATGCAATCCTACCGTATGTTTTAACAGTCGCTAATGATACGTTTTATGCTTATCGTAATAGAAAACTAGCGGAAAAGGCCAAGGGAAATACTAAAACGACTAGTAAGAGCGAAGAAAGTACATCATCGGGTGAACGTAGTAGCAACGATCCTTTAAGCGAAGTGGACATATTACGTCTATTCTTACCAGCTCTGTGTTATCTGGCCGTTGAGGAGGAAGCTAGAAAAATACTACTTCGGCACAAGCAAGATGAAATTTTGTTCGAATGCATGTCCTATCATTGGACTATCGTACATTATAAAAAGCCTCCGGTTCCACGATCGGAACGATTGAAAGTGCTGAAAGAAGCGGAGAAAGTGGAGGAATTAGATAATCATGTTTTAGATGAAATGAAGGACTCCCGTGCGGCGATGGTATCGATATGCAATGTTTTGATGAACATCACTGTTCTCGAAGCACGATTAGTAGAGGAATCACCTACATTTATCTCATTGTTGAAATTTATTTTTAACAATCTTTCAGAACTCAAACAAATTCCAGAAAACTTGGTGCTGCACGGACACATGGCTGTTTTGGGATTGTTGCTCTTGAAACAACAAGCCAAACGAATCAAGAAGAACGATTTCTCCATATGTCGCTATATTCAAGTGACGATTAGATTTTTGTGGGATGCATACATCGTCGATGAGAGTAACGATCCAACAGAACTGGTCGTCGCTATGTCGTACAAAGAGCGTTGGATGGAAATTATGGAGCTATGGTTTCTTGGAATGCAAACAATGGCAGGAGTGTTACAAGTAATACCGTGGCTTTCGCAATTTACAATCGAGTCTGGGTGGGCTGCAGAAATTATTGAGACTTTAAAGAAGGTCAAGATAGGTGGTTTACAACCAAATGTAAAATCGGCATTCGAAGATTTGCTGTGTCACTTGGTAAAGGCAGATCAGAGCGTGGCAGCTGTTTTAACCAAAGCCGGAGCATTAACCGTTTGTAGAAATCATCGTATGATGGAATTGGGAAAAAATCTTTTTGGAGACTAAATCTGTTAAGAAATATTTTATGTATCGTTGGTATGTTCTATTACAGAAAAGGTCATATATTTATTCTCTTACAATGGAATTTATTCAATACATATATATTTAAGAGTGTACGTATGTATATATATATTTATATGTATATGTGCGTGCGTATGTGTGTGTGTGCGTGTGTGCGCGCGCGCGAGTGTGTGTATGGTATATACATACATATGTGCTTATGTACAATGAAACATTTTTATAAACAGAAAATATATATCTTTTGCCGCCAAACCATGTTCTTATCGAAATCATTGTTGTTTGCATTAATTTGCAATAGAAATTAGCTATAAATTTCTTCCGATATTTGCTTTAATTAAACATTGCTCTGCTTTATCAGTATAAGGTTGAATGTGCGGTGTACCTTCCACTCAAGTGTAATATTTATCGGAGTTATACTACGATAATACTTGAAACATAGAGTACAGTTAAAAGGCGGGCTTGAGCGGTGATTGCTTGAAGTTACTAACAATAAGATAAATTTCTCAGAACTATATCGGATTTCTGATTATTCTTTAAGTATACATTACGCTCCTCACAATGAGTGCAGTTGTTCCGTATGTAAAATACCTATATCTTGTTTATAATTTTGTTAATAATAAATATGAGTAGCAGAGATCTTTCAGCTGCAGTATATGTGTAAAATGGAATGTCATAAGTCTGTTGTTGGCACAACTGATTTTGTTGTGATTACAGCAGTGTCCGCGGGTGCCATGTCAAGTGTCCATTAATCAGCTCGAGTAATACAATGAATCAATACATTTTCTAGGTAATTCATAAATATGAATTAAGAGTGTTACGTTTCTAACTCACATCTATATAGTCTTTACATTGGTATCTTGTGTTATTGATGAAAGCCACATTCAATATTGCAATATCTTTGTTTTACACTCCTCATTATTACAAAATCAAATGCGTACTCATTTCGCCATAACGATTGGCAGTCTATTCTGAATGTAATTGCAAAATTGATCGCTTCTGATCAAGATTCTGTCATATTGAATGTGGCAAGCTGTGTAGCTGATAATACGTTCTCCATTTTGTTTCTTTATTTTCTCATGCATTTCTTATGCATACATGTAATCTACGAAGCTGTTAGAAAAGCGTGAAAATCTTAATGAAAAAAATTATTAATTTATCTACAGCTGACCGAGGAATTAACGCAACAGCATGATATCAAGGAAGGTGTAGCTGCGAAGATTACAAGTACATATCTGAAATTATTTAGACAGTGCCCAGATAATGTAAGCTACAGTTTGGACACCTGGCGAACCATATTGTGGAATAGAGCTCTTGGAGAGAAATATTCATATTTAGCGGAGCAAGTTTACAAGAGATGGCTATATTTGAGATACAAGCACTTGGCTTTAGCGACGGACATTATAGCGATGGTGAAACAGTTAAGAAGAAAGTACCTTTTAGCGTTGATCACTAACGGCCCGTCCAATGCGCAATGGGAAAAGATAAAAAAATTATCGTTGGAGCAATATTTTGATATTATTCTGGTGTCCGGTGATCTACCATGGGAAAAGCCGGAAGCAAATATATTTCAAAAAGCATGCCAACTTCTGAATATCCAACCCAACAATTGCGTGATGGTTGGTGATAAGTTGGAAACTGACATATTAGGTATTACATCAAAATGAATGTATTACATTTGGTAAATACCGTACGTGATCTATCATTATTTCCAGGAGGCATAAAGGCAGGTTTAGGTGCAACGATATGGATATCAACGGTCGAGACACCGTGCCTATCGTCGGAGAATCCAAGACCAGATTTCATTATAAAGCAGATTACAGATTTGTCTAATGTACTTACACCAATTTCTGCGGGAATGAAAAATGGTGGGGGACTGTAGATATATGACATGTGTGTCGAGTTATCACCGGTACCAGTCTCTACATTGTCCGCAGGAATTTTTGTCCCACCTAACGATAGGTAATAAGCGGTCATGATAATTTGGGATTAGTGCTACATCGGTCGGACGTTAGGTGGCGCAAGAATTAACTGTAGAGGTCTCACAATCGGTCCAACGAATTGTAGAACGGAAAAAGGGTTAACGGAAATTCTGTAATGTAACATAAGCTAATTTCTAAATAGGATCTTTATTAGATTACACAGTTTATAAGAAGCAAGACTCATCGATCTATGCTGTACCTTGTCAATAATGTAAATAGAATTGTTCATTGTACGACGTATATAATAAATGTGTATATGATTTATGAGATTTTTGCGTGACAACAGTATAATGTATAGCATGATGTGAGAAGACAAGGTGAAACATTGCGCATAATGTCGGCCAGCAAATAAAAGTTTGGCCCCAAAAGTTGCGCGACATTCAAATATAGTATAAAAGTTAAGCCATAAATACCCCTCTAAAATGCGGTGTAATTAATTACACAAAATTAAGTAATACAAGGTAAGTATGAAAATAAGGTGAATATAAAAGTGTAAACATTTAAGTATAAAATAAAGATATGAAGAATAAACACATTGTATATAATATGGTATTTTATTGAGATATATTTTCTTTATTTACAAATTCTGTATAATTTTTTCGAATTTTTCCTTAACATAATATTATAGGCAATATCTTGATTTATTTTTCTTAAACGTATGTACGTTCTGGTACGTACCAAGGATGAGAATTACCTCTCTAGGCAAGCAATAATTACATTTTGCAGAAACAATATCTGTTAATTTGTCAAAAATCTGAATGAATCGCCATGAAATGTAATTAATATATATATTTATACACTTTGTATAATTTATGTAATATCAAATTAAATAGATTTATACTACAAACACTTACCTCTTCAGTAATTAACAATGTTTATTTATATCACTGTAAGGCTAACAATAAGCTAACCTGATATTACCGAACTCGTAATGACCCAATCTATAGGATTTAGGGGCAATCGTTCATTGGTCAAAACTGCGCATCCTCGTGAATGTTTCACTTTGTATTCTTACATTATGGTGTATAGAATAGTAAGAACTTATAATACTTAAAGAACTTATTTATAATTCGTATATTTAATCGTACTTTTGGAGCTATACGAATGAGAATTCCACTTTCTTCCGTAACATATAAGATAAACAGATCCCGGAAGCATTGTGACACGATCGCGAACGATAAATCAGAATGCTCTGACCCCTTTAGAAGGTCCGATACGTCGTTATCATCGTTATCAGGGAGTTTCCTCCGAGCTATCGTAATCGACGACGTTGTTCATCATGGCGCGGATCGCGCGCACGTGGACGCCCTTCCCCATTCGTCCGATTCTCACAATTAGAAGAGATTCTCGCTCGTATGATGCCCCTTTCGATTTGTCACTCGTCGAAATTGATCACGCGCGTTTGGGACAACAATCAAATTACTTCCTTTTCCAACCACATCTACTATATTCTAGTTTCTTTTTTTTTAAATCAACAATATATCCCGTGAAAGTTCTTTATCGTAGTTAGTTTTTTATTCTTACGCGGAATAAATATATTTATTAATATAAAATTTGTTATCATAATGAAGTTCATTTTTTTTTTAATAATTTGAATTTTTTGAATTCTATTTAGTTTATTAAAAAAAAGATTCTGATTATTAAAATTATAATTTTATATTAATAAATAGATTTACTCCGCGTAAGAATCAAAAACTATAACGGTAATGGTATACTAAACTGTAATGGTAATTTTTTAGTAATTCCAGACAGTGCACGAGGTATATTAATATTTCTGTGAGCTTCTATGAATCTTTCTATGCGAATATTCCTAAGAGAATGTTATAATGTTGTTATGGTAAAGAAAGGTAAGGAGATTATGTAAGGAGTACCCTACGTGAGCTATTGCTGTGAATTCTTAATAAATATCGTTTATCGTTATCTATAAATATTGTTATAAATATCGCTATCTGGAAATAATCTTGACGAATGTTAACGGAATATTTAAGATAGTGAACACTTGAAAGGATCAAAATATTCTCAGATTGTCAATCTTGCTGGGAAGATAATTTATTGTACGTTGTAAAATATTGGGTAAAGGAACATTTTGTAAAAGATCTTCGACAAGGATCTTTTACGGTGTAATAACGAGACTTTTGTAGGTAGTAGGTACTGTTTTTATGCGGTCCTTTTTTGTGCGTTTTTTTTCTATACGATTTTAAATTTATCGCATAAAAAAGTTTTTTTTAAATGTGTTGTAAACGAAAACCTTACGAAGTTACACGATATCTTTTTTTATGCGATTTCTATTATGCGGTCCTTTTTTGTCCGGTTTTTTTTTTCTATACGATTTTTTCATTTAGCGCATAAAAAAAGTCATTTTTTTTAAATATGTTGTAAACGAAAACCTTATGAAGTTACACGATATATTTTTTTTTATGCGATTTCTTTTATGCAGTCCTTTTTTGTGCGGTTTTTTTTCTATGCTGTTTTTTCATTTAGCGCATAAAAAAAGTTTTTTTTAAATATGTTGTAAACGAAAACCTTACGAAGTTACACGATATCTTTTTTTATGCGATTTCTATTATGCGGTCCTTTTTTGTCCGGTTTTTTTTTTCTATACGATTTTTTCATTTAGCGCATAAAAAAAGTCATTTTTTTTAAATATGTTGTAAACGAAAACCTTATGAAGTTACACGATATTTTTTTTATGCGATTTCTTTTATGCGGTCCCTATCTTGTTTGACATTTCTTGGTTGAGAAGATTATTGTTCATTGTAAAATATTGCATAAAAGAACATTTTATAAAAGATCTTCGAGAAGGATCTTTCACAGTGTAATAACGATGAGGCTTATGTAGGTAGTAGGTACTGTTTTTTTTCTATGCGATATTTTCATTTATCGCAATAAAAAGAGTTTTTTTAAAAATATGTTGTAAACGAAAACCTTACGAAGTTACACGATATCTTTTTTTATGCGATTTCTATTATGCGGTCCTTTTTTGTCCAGTTTTTTTTTCTATGCGATTTTTTCATTCAGCGCATAAAAAAAGTTTTTTTTTTAAATATGTTGTAAACGAAAACCTTATGAAGTTACACGATATTGTTTTGTATGCGATTTCTTTTATGCAGTCGTTTTTTGTGCGGTTTTTTTTCTATGCAATGTTTTCATTTATCACACAAAAAAAGTTTTTTTTAAATATGTTGTAAACGAAAACCTTACGAAGTTACACGATATCTGTTTTTATGCGATTTCTATTATGCGGTCCTTTTTTGTCCAGTTTTTTTTTCTATGCGATTTTTTCATTCAGCGCATAAAAAAAGTTTTTTTTTTAAATATGTTGTAAACGAAAACCTTACGAAGTTACACGATATTTTTTTGTATGCGATTTCTTTTATCCCTTTTGTCCCTATCCCCAGCACAAAAAACAGGTTCGATTGTATTTATTTATTGTTACGTATGTCTTTAATATTGATGAAGGTAATGACGATGACGTTGAAGGTGGGTTCGGAAAATTGGGGGAGGAGGCGAAAGGAGATAGAGAAAGGGGCGGACGAGTGGGAGAGAGAGTCGGGGCATTGGACGGCGGACATGCGTAAAATCCAACGATATAGATCACGTAACGTAATGCGGGCAGTCGCGCTCAAACGCCGCCGAGGTTAGGACGTTCCACCCTCGTCCAGTGTGTGACAAACAGTGTGCAAACGTTTCTCTTTCTCTACGGTTAAGAGAACGAACCGGGTGTTTCTATAGTTTCATAAATATCTCGAATCAAAAATAAAAAAGCAAAAGGAACGTCTGGAAAATTTTCAACGATATTAACAACAAACAACGAACGATAAGGAGTCTACAGACACTGTGGAGAAAAATCCACCCTCGTCCAATGTGTGTCAAACCGTGTGCAAACGTTTCTCTATGTTTAAGAGAATTAATCGGATGTTTCTATAGTTTCATGAATATCTCGAATCAAAAATAAAAAAGCAAAAGGAACGACCGCAAAATTTTCAACGACATTAACAACAAAGATCGAACGATAAGGATACAGACACTGTGTAGAAAAATCCACCCTCGTCCAGTGTGTGTCAAACTGTGTGCAAACGTTTCTCTATGTTTAAGAGAATTAATCGGATGTTTCTATAGTTTCATGAATATCTCGAATCAAAAATAAAAAAGCAAAAGGAATGTCTGCAAAATTTCCAACGATATTAACAACATACAACGAAAGATAAGGAGTGTACAGATAATATTTTGTCATCGATACTGTGGAGAAAAATTCGTTATTCTTCACGAGTTTCACAAACCGGTATTTTTTAAGACTTGAAGAAAGAAGTGATTAACGTGAGTGTTGTTTTCGAAGAAACAAAAAAAAAGAAAGCAGGTGGAAATTTGATTTTTTACGAATTATCGTGTTTGGTGAATAGATCGAAAAGAAGGAAGTGAAAAAATGTCAGAACACTTCTCTAGACTCATTGTCAGTTTCCGGTGCAACAGTATCATCGTATAAACGAAGGAACAAACGAAAGCGGGTGGAAATTTGAAAAGAGTCTACAGACTATATTTTGTCATCGACACTGTAGAGAAAAATTCGTTATTCTTCACGAGTTTCACAGTCCGGTATTTTTTAAGACTTGAAGAAAAAAGTGATTAACGTGAGTGTTGTTTTCGAAGAAACAAAAAAAAGAAAGCAGGTGGAAATTTGATTTTTTACGAATTATCGTGTTTGGTTATAGAGGCCAATGGGGTCTAATGAACGGTGAATAGATTAAAAACGATACAGATCTCGAGGTGAAGCTCTCGAAAAGAAGGAAGTGAAAAAATGTCAAAACACTTCTCTAGACTCAGTTTCCGGTGCAACAGTATCATCCTATAAACGATTTTTTAGTCGATTGGATATTCGTGAGTGACTCGGCACGAAAATGTTGCAGTTTACAGGAGCGATATTATTGGATAATTAAGAAAATAAAGTAGAAGGCTTGTAAATAAATAGTGGACTGAGATGGTAGGTGGTTATCAGGAAATGCTCTCGACAGTTACGGCCCTAGATTATTTTTTCGAGAGTAGTTCGTCCTTGTCCTATTGGAGGAAGAAGATCGGCGCTACTCGATCTGCTTGACCGACGAGAATCGATGCTCTAGTGCGTGTTTCCTCTTTCGTGTTTCGTGACTTCATCGACCGTTAACAGAATACGAACGGACAGATAAAATCGTAGATACACAGTAAATGGGTTTTCTCTTGTTCGTATAATGTTCTACTTGTCCGATCGTTTATAAGCAGTTGTTTTCTCGCGCCATTGCTCTTACGATCTCGTAATTAAGATCGATTCCGTTGGTCTCCGTTTCGCGTATAATTGAACGGTGAGAAGAGGTTTCGAATTACGGTGAATGAATTGGGCCGATCGAAGAAGCTTTCCACGCATCCAGATGGACTTGATCTTATCAACGTGAGAGTTCTTACAGGTAAGTTTTATTTGTGTTAGTAAATTTTTTAAGTGAAGTTCTCCATCTTTTTATATGTACCTTTGTATAGTAGATTATTGTACAATTTCATTAATGCAGTGTGCATTTTATGAATTCGTGTTATGGAAAATAGTGTTTTTCGAGAATTTTTCTTGTGTAATGTCTACAATGTGTAGTAACATGTTCGAAGGTTTGTTACTGTATCAATGTTTCTTTTCTGTGTTTCGTAGAATGGAATAGTATTTTAAATCTTTGCACTCGAGGGCTCCGGAGCGGAGCCATTTAAAAGAGGGTCCGAAGAAACACCCCGTTTTTTGCCCGTTTTTCCGCCCTCGATTTTAAAATTGACTCATATGTCAATCGATAGCTTATGATGAGACATTAATAAAAAAAAAGTTTCACGTTGAGCATAAGTCTGGTTTCTGAGATATACCGGGTGTTTCAGCCCACCCGGGTCACCCGATTCTTTCGTAAACGGGACATTTTAGAGAAAAATGTTTCAGACAAAAGTTGTAAGGCTTAAAAAGACGTATTCAACGAGAGTAGTTATTTGACCTAGGACGGCATTGTCAAGGACACGTGAAGGTCAAATTAATTTTTTTAAATGGAATTATATAATTTTTCTTCGATTATATAATTCCACTGACTATTCTGCATATAAAAATATCAAGGTAGAGTTCTCGAAAATTCAATAGTTTGCGAGATATTTTTCACTTTATTGTCGAACATTTCGATATAAAGTACAAAGTATCTCATAAACTATTCATTGTTCGCCACCAAGATCCAGCCAGTGAATGTAAGATGTAAGATTTTTAAGCCTTACAACTTTTGTCTGAAACATTTTTCTCTAAAATGTCCCGTTTACGAAAGAATCGGGTGACCCGGGTGGGCTGAAACACCCGGTATATCTCAGAAACCAGACGTATGCTCAACGTGAAACTTTTTTTTTAATAATGTCTCATCATAAGCTATCATTTGACATATAAGTCGATTTTAAAATCGAGGGCGGAAAAACGGGCACTTTCTTCGGACCCTCTTTACCTTTAAATTCAAGGGCTCCACTTTAGATACAATACAAATCATTTATTGTTCATCGAGTTTATTAAAAGCTTCGAGTGCAAAGGGTTCATAAAAAAATTAGTGGAATATATGCTTTGTTTGTTAAGCAAAAACGTATTATTTTTCGGCGCATTCTATAAGACAGTATTTTAAAAATAAGTGGAATATATACTCTGTTTGTTAAGAAAAAACGTATTATTTTTCGGCGCGTTCTATAAGTCGGTATTTTAAAAATAAATGGAATATATGCTTTGTTTGTTAAGCAAAAACGTTTTATTTTTCGACGCGTTCTACAAATTCACATTATAGAAAATCGTACTGTACGAGAATTTTTCTCGTGTAATGCCTATATAATCTATATTAACATATTCAAACGATTGTTTGTTAAAAAAAAACGTATTATTTTTCGGTGCGTTCTACAAGACAGTATTTTATAAATAAGTGGAATATATGCATTTTTTGTTAAGAAAAAACGTATTATTTTTCGGCGCGTTCTACAAGACAGTATTTTAAAAATAAGTGGAATATACAGGGTATTTCACCTAACTTGACCACCTTAAATATATTGCTTATTTTGTATGATAGAAAAAATGTTAGGGGGAGAAAAATATTCTGTTCGAAGGCGCTAATATGGTGATGGGCCGAATTTTGTTCTCAAGGTCATTTTTTTCGAGATTTCAAGGTCATCGTATTTTTTTTAAATGGGACTACATATTTCCACTACAACGGTCTTATACCCTATAAAAAAACAAATCCAACGAGGTGCAATATGTTGACCTTCACATGACATTTAGCGAGAAAATCATTAAATGTTTGTCAGTAATTTCAGTACGCCTTCAGGGACGGTAAATGAAGGAATTTCAATTTTATTGGAACAGTTTTAAGTTAAATCTTTATTTTAGAAGGTTTTCGAAATGTGCACCATGAATCTGGAGGCGGTAAATAAATTTTTGCTGTACATTTTTCAGTTGTTCTGCAGTAATCGGAGAGACTTAAAAAGTAAAGTTTATAACGATGTTCCCACAACAGCAGAAAAAATGCAACAAAGGGTTCTACATGAATGTAAATCAATTACTGCAGAGCAACTTAAAAATGTACAGCAAGAATTTATTTACCGCTTCCAAAAATGTATCCAGGTTCATGGTGCACATTTTGAAAACCTTCTAAAATAAAGATTTAACTTAAAACTGTTCCAATAAAATTGAAATTCCATCATTTGCCGTCCCCGAACGCGTACTGAGATTACTGACAAACATTTCATGATGTTCTCGCTAAATGTCATGTGAAGGTCAACATATTGCACCTCGTTGGATTTGTTTTTTTATAGGGTATAAGACCGTTGTAGTGGAAATATGTAGTCCCATTTAAAAAAAATACGATGACCTTGAAATCTCGAAAAAAATGACCTTGAGAACAAAATTCGGCCCATCACCATATTAGCGCCTTCGAACAGAATATTTTTCTCCCCCTAACATTTTTTCTATCGTACAAAATAAGCAATATATTTAAGGTGGTCAAGTTAGGTGAAATACCCTGTATACGCTGTTTGTTAAGAAAAAAACGGATTATTTTTCGACGCGTTCTACAAATTCACGTTATAGAAAATCGTACTGTGCGAGAATTTTTCTCGCATAACATCTATAATCTATAGTAACATGTTCGATCGATTGTTACTGTACCGACATTTCTTTTTTGTCTTTCGTCGAATGGAACAGTATTTTAAAAATAAGTGGCATATGTACGTTCTTTGTTTGGAAAAAAACGTTTTATTTTTCGACGCGTTCTATAAATTCACGTTACAGAAAATCGTGTTGTTCGAGAATTTTTCTCGTCTAATGTCTATAATCTATACTAACATATTCGAACGATTGTTACTACACCAATATTTCTTGCCTGTCCTTCGTCAAATGAGACAATATTTTAAAAATAAGTGGCATATATGCTCTGTCTGTTAAAAAAAAACGTATTATTTTTCGGTGCGTTCTACAAGACAGTATTTTAAATATAAGTGACAAATATGTGTTCTTTGCTAAGAAAAAAACGTTTTATTCTTCGGCACCTTCTACAAATTCACGTTACAGAAAATCGTATTGTTCAAGAATTTTAGTCTATAATCTATAGTAACATATTCGAACGATTGTTACTACACCGATATTTCTTATCTGTCCTTCGTCAAATGAGACAATATTTTAAAAATAAGTGGCATATATGCTCTGTCTGTTAAAAAAAAAAGAAGAAAAAACGTATCATTTTAGACACTTTTCACTCGTGGTCTGCGAAAACAGTGGTCGCGAAATTTTTCGGCGCGTCTATAAATTTCCGTTTTACGCACTCGTGTTTTACGGCAAAGCGCCATAACTCTGTGCATACAGCCGTCCACTATATTTGTCCAACGCAAAGTACCATAACTCTGTAAGTTACAGACTGTAACTAATTGTAAATGTCACGGACATTTTTCAGCTTTCACGCGATAAACACTCTTGGGACAATGTGGCAAGTTCTCATTACTCTAATGGCATGCAAAGATTCCTGTACTTAGGACGTCGATCCTGCCGGAAGGCAACTCTCGACACTCCCGGAACCCGAGACGAAGCTGCGCGGACAAGAGACTCGAGTGAGTACTTATTACTTACTACTTTTTTTCTCTCTCTCTCTCTTCCTGTGATGGATTTTAGCTAGATGTATACCAGTACCACAGGCTCTTTGGGTCTGGATTGCTTATTTTAATTACAATAATTAAGATTGGTTCCGGTATCATTAACAGTTCTTTCAAAATAATTATATAAAAATGTAATATAATTATAAGTAAATTTAATTTAGATTGTAATTAATAATATGGGAATTTTAATTATATAATTATATAATTATTTAATTATGTGTTCCTTTTTATGGCCACGGAATAGAGTCTATCCTTAATTCTTTCACTTGTACTGGCGTATATACAGGGTATTTCACCTAACTTGACCACCTTAAATATATCGCTTATTTTGTATGATAGAAAAAATGTTAGGGGGAGAAAAATATTCTGTTCGAAGGCGCTAATATGGTGATGGGCCGAATTTTTTTCTCAAGGTAATTGTTTTCGAGATTTCAAGGTCATCGTATTTTTTTTAAATGGGACTACATATTTTCAGTACAACGGTCTCATAGACTATAAAATAACAAATCCAACGAGGTGCAATATGTTGACCTTCACATTACCTTTAGCGAGAACATCAAGAAATGTTTATCAGTAATCTCAGTACGCGTTCGGGGACGGTAAATGATGGAATTTCAATTTTATTGGAACAGTTTTAAGTTAAATCCTTATTTTAGAAGGTTTTCAAAATGTGCACCATGAACCTGGATACATTTTGGGAAGCGGTAAATAAATTCTTGCTGTACATTTTTAAGTTGTTCTGCAGTAATTGATTTACATTCATGTTGCATGTTTTCTGCTGTTGTGGGAATATCGTTGTAAACTTTACTTTTTAGGTATCCCCTATTACTGCAGAACAACTTAAAAATGTACAGCAAAAATTTATTTACCGCCTCCAGATTCATGGTGCACATTTTGAAAACCTTCTAAAATAAGGATTTAACTTAAAACTGTTCCAATAAAATTGAAATTCCTTCATTTACCGTTCCTGAACGCGTACTGAAATTACTCACAAACATTTAATGATTTTCTCGCTAAATGTCATGTGAAGGTCAACATATTGCACCTCGTTGGATTTGTTTTTTTATAGGCTATAAGACCGTTGTAGTGAAAATATGTAGTCCCATTTAAAAAAAAATACGATGACCTTGAAATATCGAAAAAAAATGACTTTGAGAAAAAAATTCGGCCATCACCGTATTAGCGCCTTCGAACAGAATATTTTTCTCCCCCTAGCATTTTTTCTATCATACAAAGTAAGCGATATATTGGTGGTCAAGTTAGGTGAAATACCCTGTATACGCCCTTATAAAACCATCAATATATGAGCCGTTCAATGCACAAATCGATTAACTGCATAAAACAAAAAATTGAGAAATGCGATGAAATAATGTACATTGTTTTTTAAAATTCCCTTTATAATATGAATTCAAATATACAGGGTGGCCCACGTAAAGCGTTACAGCTAAAAATCTCTAAAACGGCTGAATGGATGTGATTGGTTTTTCTTTCGATTTTCTCGGTTCGATGTGCCCTTTCACGTGAGCTTATTTTCATTTCTCACCATCACCCCCTCGCGGTGTGGGAGGCACCAACTTCGTTTTTTTAAATGGCACCCCCCAAAAATGTTTACATACATGAGTTCTAGGATAAAAGGGGAATTACTTTCACTTGAACATTTTTTTTCTAAAATCATTAATTTCCATGATAGAGCCATTCAAAACTTTTCAAGGTGCGATACTTCAAGCATTCACATCGAGACAAACGGCGCGGTATTTAAACTTTTACGTTCTCACACTACTGTATTTCGAGACAATTCGGGACAAATGCTATAAATTTGGGACCAAAAAACGAGTTGTAAAACATACGAACGGTTTTCAGGATGGCGATTGCATAAGTCACTCCCTTAACGGTCGTGCCTAAAAAACCGAATTCACCGGCCAAAAATCTATAACTTTTGAACAAACAGAGATAAAGTAATATTCATTTTTTCTCCAATGAACTTGAAGTATCCTTCATTAGATAGACACCATTACGGCACCTACTGTGTTGATCGGTTCGGGCACGGGGTGAATTTGCATGGGGTATTGACACGAGCACTCTTAATACGTAATTGGATATAATACATATAATCTGTACACAATTTCTTCAAAATCAATCCACCAGTATATTTGAGTTAAAATGGACCAAAAAAGAGAAATTATTACCCAAGTTGTTATTTTTGGAGTTATTGCAATGGGTTCCGGTTATATCGTTTTAAGTTCATTCAAGAACCATTTAAGTTCAAATATCTTCTAAACTAATGGGTTTTTTATATTAGTGGGTTAATAGTTTTTTATGCAGAATAATCAGCTCGATTGACTGCCAACATAAAAAATATGCAATTCCATTTAAAAAACTAAACTTGACTTGCATACCTCCTCCATGCATAGGTAATTTTACGAACAAATTAATTATGTCAAATTATGCCCCCCCTCGAAACCATTCAACTTTCATTTGAAACATTTTTCAATAGAATTATTATTTACAGAGAAATCGAAGTGGTTCCAGTTACGCGTCTTACCCTGTATAAGAGTCCATAAAAATCTAAATATATAAAAGTGAATTCGGGCAACTAAAAAAAATATGTGTTGATTATTTTCGCTTACTTAACAAGTCTGCTAAGTTTCAGCGAAATCGGTGCCGAACACTTGGATGTGTTTCCTTGTGAGACAGTACCGCATTCGGAGACGGTTACAGACGGATCTGGTTTTTTCCACCGTGATTAGTAACATATAGTGTGATAATATTATATCAACAATTTGATCGTGAAGCATCGTGATTTTATTATATCCTATAATATAATAACTCGAACCCATTACTTGCAGCTAAGAATAAACATCTTTAATTATTTAAAACAGAACTAATTAGGTACTCAAACTTTAATTATTTAAAACAAAATAATGTTGCTCGGTTCGATTTTACCTGATAAATTAAAATTTCGTGATAAGATAGAGGTTAATTCAAAGTAATATCAATTGAAAATAAAAGCTACTAGCCACAAAGTATTTTATAGTTGTCAGCAGTAGATATCTCTCCTTTAGTTAAGTGAATTATATAATTTCTTTGAAGACTTTGAAAAACTGATTTTTGGCCGGAAAATTCTGTTCTTTTCCAACTATGCGTCGTATAGGGTTTAATTCTGAACATTTACCCAAAAATAATAAAGAAAAAAAAACAACAACTGACTTCGATATCATTAATTAAGTTCTTTCAAAACCAATTACATAAGAATGCCTTTCCCTTTTATATCCACAAAGGCAGCTTCTACCCTTAATTGCCAATGGCTTCGTTTCATCTTCTTACCCTATATACTTACCTACTTACTCAGTTTCCCTTCCAGACTCCTCGACGCGACCGCAAATACCCATGTTCTCACCACGAAAACTCGCACCACGCTTGATATTATCGACAAACGTGAAGATGCCACACGGGTATTTGTCTTTCCAATTGGTTTCGAAATTCCAGGAGTACTCCTTCCACCGGACTACTCTGCCACGAGCGAAAGTGGAAGATTACGTGCACGTGTTTACTTACCAAATAAGTATTCACGCGCATTCACGATGCATTCCGTATTTACGAGCAATTCAACCATAATTCTCGTTACACGTTATACGATCACACGTGGGTACTTATCGATAAGAGGTTGCAATAAGCTTCGGTCGAGATTGGATCGTTGGAAAGTAACGAAGCGTGTAACACACCGAGAGAAAAGTATACGATGTATCCACCTATAATGGCATAGTAACAAAATTATAGTCCTTTTTAGATGTAGGGTATGAGAAAGGATGTAGATTTATTTGAAAACACTAACACGGAAGAAGACACTAACTGGACGCGTTTTATCTCTGATTATACGTCTTTCTGTCGAGTGTTGTGTGCTGATTGAATTACAATGTAATTGAATTAATTGTACAATTCAAGTTTTCAATTAATTCAATTATCATTTACTTCAACCGTAAACTGTAATGCAATTTTATTTTTTCACGATTACGAATGACATTGTATTCGAATTGAATGAGAAGTAAAAATTGCAGTGTAATTTAATGCGATGTAATTGAACTACTTTTTAACAGTAATTCATATGACAATTCAAATATAATTTTGCACAACTCCTCGTTCAATTATCCTACAACCGTAATTCTCGTTACACGTTATACGACCACACGCGGGTACTTATCGATAAGAGGTTGCAATAAGCTTCAGTCGAGCTTGCCTCGTTGGAAAGTAACACACTAAGAGAAAAGTATATGATATATTTCACTATAATGGCATAGTAGCAAAATTATAGTTGGAAATATCATATTTATGGTAAATGTTACCACAATGTCGATTATAATCACGATAGAGGCATAATATAACCAACTATATTACGTTTTTATCCAAAATTATGCTTATTTCAACTAAAAATATAGTATGGTTGAAAATATATAATAGTAAGAAAAGTAACGATTTTATATAGTTAATATTACCAGAATATTTCATACACAGTGATAGAACTAACTATATTCACATAGCACATTTTACTATACGTATGGTAACAAGAACAAAGGTAATAGTCACTGATATAACCATTTGTATAAATCGTTCATTCTACTATATTTTGTATGGTTAAGTGAACTATAAAATATAGTGAAATTATAGTAAACCCAATCATTTTTTTCTCTCAGTGCACTATAGAGAAAAGTATATGATATACATATCTAACTATAATCACATAGTAGCAAAATTATAGTTGGAAATATCATATTTATGATAAATGATACGATAATGTCGGTAATGATTATAATAGATGCATAGTATAACTAACTATATTACATTTTTACACAAAATTATGGTTGTTTCAACTAAAAATATAGTATAGTTGAAAATATATAATGGTAAGAAAAGTAACTATTTTATATAGTTAATATGCCCAGAATATTTCATATATAGTGATAGAACTAAATTTATTCACATAGCACATTTTACTATACATACAGTAGCAAGAACAAAGGTAACAGTTAATAATATAACCATTTGTATAAATCGTTCATTCTACTATATTTTGTATGGTTAAGTGAACTATAAAAATATGTTTGACTCCAAATTTAACTATAAAATATAGTGAGATTATAGTAAACCCAACCATTTTTTTCTCTCATTGCAAAATGGAGGTGAAGATCAGTCCCATAGTCCACGAGATTGCACGACGATCTTGTGGACTTTAATTGCGTAATGTAATACTTTTCTAATTGGCCGCTCATCGAGGATGCAATCTGAAAGGAGCGATCGCAGATTAGATAAGTTGTCTCTTGGTAGATATTCGACGATTGGCATCGCAGCTTCATGAGTGAAGGCAAGAAGCATAGGCCCTCCCTGCCGATCTCGATATCGTTTAGTGGCAATCTGTCAAGCGGAGTGGCAGTCACGAGTAGATAAACGGTGCGTAACCTTTGTTCAGTTTACATTTCACAGAGAATACCCATTGTTTCTATGCCACGAGGTGATATTACGCAATCTCACTCTGTCCGAGATTTATGATCTCGCGGGTTTTTTTCTTCGTTGTTCTCCCTCTGTTATGTCGTCGCTGTTTCCGTGACATTCACCGCGATGGAATTTCGCGTCGCCGCACAGTGTTGCATTCAATGGATAGAAATGAAAGGTCAATTGTTGTTTTTTTCCTGGTTTTTTCTTATCATTGTTATTTGCAACCGGAGCGTATAATCTAATATTATCATTGATGCTACGTGGATACGAAACAATGATTAGGTATGCGAGTGGTGATGATTTATGATTTTATATTTGAAGAAAAGCGATTGTCTCTGATGCAGTTCTGTGGAAATTTACGTATTACTAATTAGGAATTGAGATTTGTGAATTAAGAATTATGGAACGGAGGTAATGAAATGAGGGAGATAATACAACGTGAAAAAAGTAAGGGAAAAGTTGCAGACAATTTCAGAAAATTGTTAGATTTGAGTGACGAATGGTGTGATTTGGAAATTCGTATCTGCAGAAAAGTAATTCTGCTTGAATGCATTTTTAGTTAAATTGAAATACATATAGGAACATGGAAACTGCATCTACAATATGTTTGAAATAAATATCAGCAGTTTTCTTGACGTTTGCAGTTCTGAGTTGTAATTCAATTGCCCCGTATTGCAATTACACTTACGATTAAATTAGCAATAAGTAGCAACTGAATTAATTGAAGAAAATGAATTATGCAATTAATTCAAATACGTTGTATTGTAATTACTCTTATTATTCGAATCAATTGCAACTGATGTAATTGAAAAATACTGAGTAACGCAATTGATTCACATCCATTGTACTGCAATTACACTTAGGATAAACTAATTGGTAATTGAATTCATTAAAAAATCTTGTAATTAAATTAATATACAATCGAAGCATAATGCCGTTCCAATTGGAATTCAATTACATTGTATTGCAATTACACTGTTGATTAAAGTAACTGGTAATTGAGTTAATCGAAAAGCTCGAATTATGCAATTTAATTACGTTGCAATTAAATTAATATACAACCGAAGCACAATGCAGTTCCAATTGAAATTCAATTACATTGTATTGCAATTACACTGTTGAATAAACTAACTGGTAATTGAATTAATTGAAAGCTCGAATTATGCAATTGAATTACCTTGTAATTGAACTAGTATACAATCGGAGCACAATGCAGTTCCAATTTGGAATTCAATTACATTATATTGTAATTACACTCACTATTAAAGTAACTGGTAATTGAATTAATTGAAAAACTCGAATTATGCAATTTAATTACCTTGTAATTAAATTAATACATAATTGAAGCACAATGCAGTTCCAATTGGAATTCAATTACATTGTATTGCAATTACACTGTTGATTAAACTAACTGGTAACTGAATTCATTAAAAAACTCGAATTGTACAATTTAATTACCTTGTAAATAAATTAATATACAATCGAAGCACAATGCAGTTCCAATTGTAATTCAATTACATTGCGTTGCAATTACACTCACGATTAAACTAATTTGGTAATTGAATTCATTAAAAAACTCAAATTGTACAATTTAATTACGTTGCAATTAAATTAATACGCAATCGAAATTCAATGCAGTTTAATTACGCAATTTACTTACAATGTAATTCAATTAGCACAACGCCGTCTGGTGCTAACAGCCTCACCGATTACATCGATTCACCGTCGGCCACCAGGTGTGCCCTTAGTCTTCTCGCTATTCTTCGAGATTAAGTCGTTAAGCGAAACATTATCTCAGTTCTCTCCGTACTCTGGATAGCCCAGACAGCCTTGCTCTCTCCGGCGCCGGATCGAAACGATCGTTTCTCCTCCCGTTGAAGTTATTCGAGTGAATGCGCGAATTACATCGTAACGTTTCTATGGCCTGTTGTCAAAACCATTCGTTGTGTATCCTTCACGCGTTCTATTCTCCTCGCTTGAAATGTTCCGCGAAATGATGAGAATGTTTTTCCAAGATAAAAGTATGGATCGAACGAGAATAAGCAGGAGGTTTGTTTTGATCGTTGAGAAACTTCTATTTGCAGCGCTTTCTAAATGTATGGGGTATGAAAAAGGATGTAGATTTATTTGAAAATCTCTTCGTCTTCTCGACACTAACTGGACGCGTTTTATCTCTGATTATACGTCCTTCTGTCGAGTGTTGTGTGCTAATTGAATTACTTTGTATTTCAATTATATATTAATTTAACTGCAAGGTAATTAAATTGTATAATTGAAGTTTTTCGATTAATTCAATTATCAGGTAGTTATTTTAATGGTGAGTGAAATTTGTAATGCAATGTAATAGAATTAATGGTAAGACTTCTGTGTCCGATCCTTGTACCGATCTTAATAAAAATTTACTGCTCGTAGCATTTATTAAATGCAGTCGAACGCCATAAGTGCGAGTTTAACCTTTAACTACACGCGATGGTGTACTTTATACACCACTCGCAGCAACACGCGAATAACCCGTCTATTAAAACATACTTGTTCCTTTTTGTGTTATTTCAATACGAGGATCTGAGAATGTTTTCTCTCAAAAATAAATCAGTAAATAATTTAATTTAGTGTTTTACTCTGAATTAATTTAACCGTTGATTTAATACTGCGAAACTAGTGAAAAACGGAATTTTTATTCTTAGTATTCGGCGTTCTTAAAAATTCAAGATTGTATATCTCAGCTCCTAAAATAGCCAGCAAGACCTTACAAAAAGCCTTTTAAAGGTTCGGATGTCTATTTTTCGAAATTTTGTGTCACACTTATGTCCGACTTTTTTTTTCAAAATGGCAGTTGATAAAGCGAAAATATGCAAAATTGGAAAATTATCGTCCAAGTTTGCGGCGGCACTAAGCAAAAATTAACTGTCGCAACTGAATAGGGGAAAAAGCATGCGATAGTACCGAGTTTCGTCTTTACAATGGTTTTTTCAAAGTTGCAATATGTTAATTTTTCACCGAGTTAATTGCATATGAAAAAAAAAGCTGTTTTTTTTTTCAAGTGCGAATAACTCTGTGAAAAATTATCATATTGCAACTTTGAAAAAACCATTGTAAAGAAACTCGGTACTATCGGATGCTTTATATCCTATTCTGTTGCCACACTTGACTCTCGCCATGTGCTATGACAAAGTCGGAAAAATATTTTTCAATTTTGCATGCTCTTCTTTTGTCATCCGCCATTTTAAATAAATTTATCTCGCTACATTGAAATAAATTAATTCTTTAAGTTGAGGTTTCAAGCTTTCTTATCATATTTTAAACACATTTTTATCTTCATTATGTACGAAGTTATCGTCATTTGAAATTCAGTGATTTTTTTTCAGATTTCAAGTGTATCGCTTTTTTTTCCCCTGAGTGTACATTGTATTTAAATTAAATGAGAAATCAAAATTGCAGTGTAATTTAACTATTGCAATTATATATTAATTTAATTGCAAGGTAATTAAATTGTATAATTGAAGTTTTTCAAATAATTCAATTATCATTTACTTTAATCGTAAATTGCAATGCAATTTCATTTTCTCACGATTACGAGCTACATTGTATTTAAATCGAACGTGAAATCAAAATAGCAGTGTAATTTAATGCAATGTAATTGAACTACTTTGTAACCGTGATTCATATTACAATTCGAATGTCATTCTGCACAATTCCTCGCTTAATTACCAGTGATATCTTTCTTTTTTTCACATCGTGTAGAAGTAATATTTTCCTTATTCTTCTTCTTTTTTAGGCACGACCGTAAAGGGAGTGACTTATTTTATATACTGTTTATATTGTATAAACAGTAGCTTCTCCGAGTGATTTATTATCTCTACGCAATATTTTATGTCTCGCCCTTTCTGCGAAACGCGAATAAAATGCTTGTCTTTAGAGGAATGCGCAGCTGCGTTTTTTTATTTTCATGCGTTCCATCCGGTGCTGCATCCGGTAGCTCGGCAATCGTATTATTAGTACATAGTGTTTTATTAGTAATATTGGATTACGGCTTGACTTTCGAGAACACGGGGCTAACGTGTGTCCATATCCGTGGAAACCACCCACATTTTCGTACCAGTGGCGTAGGCAGTCTCACGAGTTATGACGCAAGGGTGCTTTTTGTTCAGCGCCAAAGGAAAAAAGTATTTCTAGTTTCATTGTGAATCGTGAAAGGACAAATACCAGTTCCGACGAATTGATCCTTAAATGCACAAATTTCTATTTGAAAGTAAAAAAAGGAAAGTTGTTTAATGTTGCTATAAAAGGCTTAATATGGTTTATTAACCCCTTGACATACAATGGGTTACTCATTTTATGTGCTATTGTAGGACTTTGGCGAGATTCACTCTGTTCTTAATAGAGAACTGTCTTTGGTGGATTTCGTACAGTATACTGTGCTTAAACTCTCATGTGACTGTTCAGTTGAGCCAAATTAAATAGTATTTTTCGTTTTATTTTTATATCAAGGGGTCAATGGCTTTTGATATAATTGGTATGAAAATTTATACTTTATGCATTTAGGGATGAAACTAAATTGCGCGTAGTCTAATGCAAATTTCAAATTGAGTCGAATTAAATAGTGTTTTTCGTTTTAATTTTATATCCAAGGGGTCAATGAATTTTAATATAATTGGTATAATAATTGATACTTTATGTGTTTAAGAGTTAAACTAAATTGCGCACAGTCTAATGCAAATTTCAAAATAACACCAAATTTCATTTTGAGTCAAATTAGTATTTTTTGTCTTATTTTTGTGTCAATGCGTTAATAGGCTTTAATATAATTGGTGTAGAAATTGATACTTTATGCGTTTAAAGGTTAAACTAAATTGCACGTAGTCTAATAGAAATTTTAAAATAAAACCAAATTTCAAATTGAGCCAAATTAAATAGTATTTTTCGTTTTATTTTTATGTCGGGGGTTAATGGCGTTTAACATAATTGGTATGAAAATTCATACTTTATGTATTTAAGGATGAAATTAAAATGCGCGTAGTCTAATGCAAATTTCAAAATAAAACCAAATTTCAAATTGCGCCAAATTAAATTGATTTTTTCGTTTTATTTTGATATAAAGAGGTCAATAGCATTTAATATAATTAGTATGAAAATTGATACTTTATGCATTTAAGGATGAAACTAAATTCTGCGTAGTCTAATGCAAATTTCAAAATAACACCAAATTTCAATTGAATCAAATTAAATAGTATTTTTCGTTTTAATTTTATATCCAAGGGGTCAATGGCCTTTAATATAATTAGTATGAAAATTTATACTTTATGCATTTAAGGACGAAACTAAATCGCGCGTAGTCTAATGGAGATTTCAAAATAAAACCAGATTTCAAATTGAGCCAAATTAAATAGTATTTTTTGTTTTATTTTGATATAAAGGGGTCAATAGCATTTAATATAATTAGTATGAAAATTTATACTTTATATGTTTAAGGGTTAAAGTAAATTGCATGTAGTCTAATGGAAATTTCAAAATACAACCAAATTTCGGATTGAGCCAAATTAAATAGTATTTTTCGTTTTAACTTTATATACCAATCAAGAGGTCAATAGCATTTAATATAGTTAGTATAAAAACTAATAATTAGTATAAAACTTCCTGTGTTTAAGGATTAAACTAAATTATGTGCAGCCTTGCTTTTCGTTTAGTCTCTTGGCGCGAGAGTATTCGAGGACACAGTGTATTTTGGATTGGAGAATTGACGGATCGACGCCGTTGAATGTCGCGCGGCTCGCTAATGACAAGCAAATTTACTCGTACGCGCGTGTCCACGCTCACATGGGACGCATTCCATCGGCTGTGAGAGCATATTCCTTTCGAATTGTGTGTCCAGGACAAATAATCTTCTCTGAAGGTCCCGCGTCTCGAGAATCATCCTGCAAGATTAGACTCCGAGATCCAACGTGAGATTTTGCGCATGATTTCTCGATTTGCATCTGCGGAAATAAAGTTGTGGCATTTGCGCGTTACAACGATTTGTATTGTGCAGCGCGATTTTTTCTCTTCTTCAAGTGTCCATTATGCGATTCTTGTAGATTTTTTCTTGAAAACCAAATTGCACTGTCAGGGTTCAACTTCGAGTTTGAAGTTTTGAACAGTTTAGAATAACATTTTAAATTATTTTGAGAAATTGCGTCGGTGAGTTGGTGTAAGAGATGTGACGTCGAGTCAGACTCGACGTAGGAGAGCGCAAAGGGTTATGATTGGTATCAAAATTGATAATTTATGCATTTAAGAGTTAAATGTTATATGGTGAGATTTAACTCTTGAATGCACGAATTTCTATTTGACCAACAAAAAGAAACCATAGAGTCGAAGCAAAAAGTAGTATATAGGTTCTTTTAAATGGCCTTTAAACCTTTTGCACTCCTCAATCAAATTTAAACATTCTAAATTATTTTGAGAAATGGCGTCGGTGAGTTGGTGTAAGAGATGTGACGTCGAGCCAGACTCGACGTAGAAGTGCAAAGGTTTAATATGATTCGTATCAACATTGATACTTTATGCATTTAAGAGTTAAATGTTATACGGTGAGATTTAACCCATGCACGAATTTCTATTTGAGAAATAAAAGGAAACCATAGAGCCAAAGCAAAAAAAAAGATAGCTGCTTTCCAATTGTCCTTAATCCTTCACCCTGCTGAATAAAATTTAAACATTCTAAATCATTTTAACAAACTATACGTTCTATAATGGTCGAGTCCATAAAATATATAATGTTCAGTCACACTTGACAAAGGATTAATATGATTAGTATCAAAATTGATAATTTATGTATTTAAGAATTAAATCTCACCGTATATATTCTATTTGACGAATTTCTATTTGACGAATAGAAAGAAACCATAGAGCCAAATGAAAAAAAAGATAGCTGCTTTTCAATTGTCCTTAATCCATCACACTGCTGAATAAAATTTAAACATTCTAAATCATTTTAACAAATTACGTTCTATAATGGTCGAGTCCATAAAATATATAATGTTCAGTCACACTTGACAAAGGATTAATATGACTAGTATCAAAATTGATAATTTATGTATTTAAGGATTAAATCTCACCGTATAATATTCTATTTGACGAATTTCTATTTGACGAATAGAAAGAAACCATAGAGCCAAATGAAAAAAAAGATAGCTGCTTTTCAATTGTCCTTAATCCTTCACACTGCTGAATAAAATAAACATTCTAAGGGCGGAATTCATAGACGTGACGGACGTGACTTGACTCTCTAGATGGTCTTAAGTTAGTACTCAAGACTGTGATTGCTTCATAGACATTACTTGAGATCAAATTTTAAGACGGATCTTAAGTTTATACTTAGTGAAGTAAATATCGTTTCATAGTAAAATCTTAAGTAAAAACTTAAAATTATTAGATGCATAGAATTTGCTTAAGCTCTACCTAAGGTATGCTTAGCCAAGACCAGTAATTTGTCGCTTTGAGACGATAATATAAAAGATCGTCACCCTGAAAAATATAGTTAGGTTACTTGGTTATGTTAGGTCATAGTAAATTCACTGTAAACATTTAATAACAGTAACATTACATCAATATCAATAATTTTTCACTCACAATATACTGTTATACTTACACTGTTAAGTAGAAAATTACAATATTGATATAATGCCATTGTTATATGATGTTTTCAGTGACTTTACTTATGACCAGATTTTCTATCAATTAAAATCACTGTAATTATTTGCACCAGTTCAGCGATGCAACTAAATGCAACAAACAGTTCGCTACACTGAGAGAGAAAAAAATGTTTGGGTTTACTATAATCTCACTATATTTTATAGCTAGATTTGGCGTCAAACATATTTTTATAGTTCACTTAACCATACAAAATATAGTAGAATGAACGATTTGTACAAATGGTTATATTATTAACTGTTACCTTAGTTCTTGTTACCATATATATAGTAAAATGTGCTATGTGAATATAGTTAGTTCTATCACTATGTATGAAATATTCTGGTAATATTAACTATATAAAATAGTTATTCTTCTTATCATTATATATTTTCAACCATACTATATTTTTAGTTGAAAGAACCATAATTATGGGTAAAAACATAATATAGTTGGTTACACTATGCCTCTATCGTAATTATTACCAACATCATGATAACATTTACCATAAATATGATATTTCCAACTATAATTTTGTTACTATGCCGTTATAGTTAGATATATCATATACTTTTCTCTCAGTGTACGTATGTACATACTTATAAATCTTTCATTTCATTGGTAGTTTGGTTAAGAATCCCAAACATATTCGAAGTTGCATGCTAAGCTCGTGCTTCCTAAAGGTAGTCTTAAGCTCAAACTTGAGTATTTTAATTGTAACTATGCATGTGAAGCTGTCTTAAGATGATCTTGGGTCTTAAGTTGAACTTGGTAAAGCCTATGCTTAAGACCGCTTTCAAGTAACATTTATGAATTCCGCCCTAAATTATTTTAACAAACTACGTTCATTAATGTTCAGTCACACTTGACAAAGGATTAATATGACACGAAAATTGATAGTTTATACATTTAAGGGCTAACGATAGAAGGCACGTTTATTCTGACTTTTTTCACAGGTAGAACAGGTCGAAGGTAGGACGGAGACAATAAGTATACCGATGGTAGAGGTCCGCTCGAAACTCTGCGCCTTTGTTGTCCCTTTGACGCATTAATTAAGTGACGACACTTGACGAAGTAAACCAATTAGCCGTGTTGTACGATCGTGTGAAGTCGTGTCGCACACTTGCGCAGGTCTGTCGTCGACAGGATCCATGAATCGAGCTACTTTTTCATGTCGCATTTCGATAAGCAAAAGGGCCTCTTTGTTTAGCTACCCTCAGTTTCCCAGTACCCATGCAACCCTCGACAGAAACTACCTCGTCAGCTGACAGTTCTCGTTTCATTTTAAAGGGTATGACCGATGTAACCTGCAGTAGTAAAATAGGATTTTTTTTAACGTGAACTAAAGAAGTTACAAGATTTCTATTTTGCAGTTTGCTTTGGTGTGTAACGAAGGTTCGAAAAAATTTATAAGAAGAGAACAGATAATAATTAAACTATTGTTTATTAAACATAGTGTTGCACTCTGTCTATTCAGACGACACATTGGATGATCCGAAATAAATAGTAAAGAAGTTACAAGATTTCTACTTTGCAGTTTATTTTAGTGTGTAATGAAGGTTCGAAAAAATTTATAAGAAGAGAACAGATAATAATTAAACTATTGTTTATTAAACATAGTGTTGCACTCTGTCTATTCAGACGACACATTGGATGATCCGAAATAAATAGAAATAAAAATATTGCTGAAGTTTATTGTATTATTTAAGCATTGACCGAGGTGTTTGGTAAATTTGTTGAGATTTGCCCGAAAACAAAATTGTTCAATGTCCATTATGAGATTTCGCGAAAATGTTGCATCATAAGGTTGTTAATTTTTAATAGTGTCTAATCGCCAAGACAAGCGGGCAGTGCAATGAAAAACACTATGTTTAAGACATAATAATTTTATTATTATCTGCTCGCTTCGTGTGCATTTCTCGAATTCTCGTGACATACTAAAATACAATGTTAAAGAGCAAATTTTGTAGTTTCTTTAATGAAAACATGATTAGGTACAGTTGGTGAATGGTATGATTTAGAAATTCATATCTGAACGAAGGTAATCTTTTTGGATGCATTCTCAATTAGATTACAATACACTTGGAATAAATATTAACCGTTTTCTCACCTGTCACAGGTTCCAAGTTGTAATTTAATTACATTGCATTGCAATTAGACTAGGATTAAACTAAATAGTAACTGAATTAATTGAAAAAAAACCTTGAATTATGCGATTCAATTACACATTGTAATTAAATTAATATATAATAGAATTGCAACGTAGTTCAATTACCATTCAATTGCAATTACATTTACGATTAAACTAAATAGCAACAGAATTGCTTGAAAAAAAAACCACTTGAATTATACAATTCACCTCCACATTGTAATTCAATTACCATTGTATTGCAATTACATTTACGATTAAACTAAATAGCAACTGAAATAATTAAAAAAAACTTCTTTAATTATATGGTTCAATTACACGTTGTAATTAAATTAATACATGATTGAATTGCAACGTAGTTCAATTACCATTGTATAACAATTACACATACGATTAAACTTAATAGCAACTGAATTACTTGAAAAAAACCCTTGAATTTTGCAATTCCATTACAGATTGTAATTATATTAATACATAATTGTATTGCAACGTAGTTCAATTACCATTGTGTAACAATTACACATACGATTAAACTAAATAACAACTGAATTACTTGAAAAAAACCCTTGAATTTTGCAATTCCATTACACATTGTAATTATATTAATACATAATTGAATTGCAACGTAGTTCAATTACCATTGTATAACAATTACACATACGATTAAACTAAATAGCAACTGAATTACTTGAAAAAAAACCCTTGAATTTTGCAATTCCATTACACATTTTAATTAAAGTAACACATAATTGAATTGTAACGTAGTTAAATTACGCAAATCAGTTACAACGTAATTCCAATTAGCACAATGCTGCGTAAAACGAATCGATTCTCTAGTCGTAAGACGGCCAATTAGAGCGACGCCGGACGATTAAAAAGAAACGAAGCTTGGGTGGATTACGAGAGCGGAGAGATTCGATGGTCATGAGACAGCAACGCTGATTTTTACGCTCGTTTCGCTCGTATTCTGCCTTTCTACCATTCTCTCTTGTTTTCGTCTCTGCTGAACTAACGCCACCCTTTCCTCCTTAATTAACCCTTTTTCCACGCGAGCCACCTGCCCGAGTTGACCACTCGAGGTCGAGGTCGAGGTCCTATGGTTCGTGCATTTACATTTGCTCGCTATACAAATAGAAAGGAAGATTTAAAAAGGTTTTCATATCATTGATAGTTCTATTGAAATAATTTTATACGAACGATCTTTTCTTTTATGGTGATAAAATACGCGGTACTCTTAACTCTTAAATGCATAAAGTATGGATTTTGATGCCAATTGTATTAACATTATGATTGTCGTGTTATTCGAATTCTTGGATGACATTTATCAGTGTCTGTTCGTGAATGATCCAAATAGATATTTGGAAGAATAATTAATTCTATCAATAGTTAATTAAACAATCATGAAAATTGAGGTTACGTGCTGTGACCAACGTGTTAAAGGCCTTTACAAACGATTTATTTTCCTTTTTGCATTGACTCTATGGTTTTATTTAGTTTTAAATAGAAAATCGTTGATTTAACGATCAAATAGAGAAATGTGAATTCGTAATTAATCCTTAAAAGCATAAAATATCAATTTTGGTATAAATTATATTGAAGGCCATTACAAACAAGCTATTATTTTTTGCTTTGGCTCTATACTTTATTTTCATTTTCAAATAGAAATTCGTACCGAATTTCGTACGAAAGTATCAATTTTTGATACGAATCATATTATCATTTTGACCACCGTGTAACCCGTATTCTCTGATAAAATTTGAGCCGTTCAGTGCACAAATCGATTAACTCCACTTTTTGCATTTTTCATAAATTTAAGCATCGAAGTATTTCACTAAGTCCCTACTTTTTATATTTGTAACATAATTTCGAACACAATTTACGGATTTAATCGATTTGTGCACTGAACGGCTCATTTATCAGTGCCTAAACATGAATGATCCAAATAGATATTTGGAACGATAATTAATTCCACCAATAGTTAATTAAACAATGACAAAAATTCAGGTAACATGGCGGGGCCAATGTGTGAAAACTCGTTACAAACAATCTATCTTTCTTTTTGCTTTGACTATAAAATCTTCTTTTACTCTCGAATAAAAATTCATTTAAGAGGATTAAAAGAAGATTCTTCTATCCCTCTCTATCCATCTGGATGATTATAATCGTTTCAAAGGATCTTTGCAAGATCCAGCTGTCCTTCGACGACTCGAAAGGTGAAAGGAGCCTGGCGCTAGGGGAGTCGACGACCAATTAATAATTTAATTCGATCTGACGAAGGCACGCGCCGTGCCCTTAATTAACAAGTTAGACGAGACACGGCGTCCCGCCAAGAATCTCGTTCTCGAGACGAAATGACTTTTCCACTTGTCCACTGCTGGAACGAATATCGCGTAGAAATTGGGCTTGATCTGTCCGTCGATCGTTTCGTGGGTGCGTGTACTCGAAGATTAATCGAGTAGACCTCCACTACCGATCGTTGACACACGTTTGTCAAACGAGTTATCGTTTGCTTGCGCTTCAAATAACAGAGTTATCGTTTGCTCGCGGTTACAGTAACAGAGCGGTGAGGTTGTCGGTAGAATCAAAATCGTAATAAAGATGAGTATCGTAAAAAGATCGTTTGGATCGAGGTTTTTATTGAAACTTAGAAAGTGAGTGGAATTTATAAAATAGGATGAGGAATTCTCTTGCACGAGGCGATTCAAATTCCAAAGCGAAATTTGGTCTTAATCCTTTAACAGTGTATGTAGCATATATGCAGAGAAAAGTCGTGTCACTGGAGTGTGATGTGCATATACATATGCGCATCTGAAAAAAAATCGATTTACACTTGTACGATTTGTACAAATTATGGTGCCCTACGGTTATTAAGGTTGTTGAATTCGAGTATGATATCAGAATTTCAAAATTCAAAATGGCAGGTCCAAAATGGCGACCGAAAAGATAAGAATTTTGTTCGATTGTTATGAAACTCGGTATCCGGGGGTTTTTCGAGTCCCTGAATACGAATATGATATCACAATTTCAAAATTCAAAATGGCAGATCCAAAATGGCGAGCGAAAAAATAAGAATTTTGTTCGATTGTCATGAAACTCGGTATCCGGGAGTTTTTTGATTCCCTGAATACGAGTATAATATTGGAATTTCAAAATTCAAAATGGCAGATCCAAAATGACGACCGAAAAGATAAGAATTTTGTTCGATTGTTATGAAACTCGGTATCCGGGAGTTTTTCGGGTCATTGAATACGAATATAATATCAGAATCTCAAATTAAAAATGGCGAACAATTTTGACAATTTTATTGTTATAAATGGCAGGTAAAACTTTGCTAATAGAAATGACTTGAAAATAATAAAGAATTCATTTAAACTATGACAAATATTATATAGATAATAGATAAACCGTTTATATAAACTCCAGTGTCCCCTGATCCCAGAGTCACGAAACAAGGACTTGGCAATTTCGATCTTTTTTCAACATTAATCCGTTACTTTAGATCCGCCATTTTTAATTTTAAAATTCTGATATCACATTCGGATTCAGCGACCTCCCAAATATGGATACTAAAATCATTACAGAAATCTAACAAACTTATTCTTTCGCACACTGCTGGCAAGTAAACCTCACTTTCGTTACATTGTTAAGGGGTTAAATACGCTTTGGGTCAAAAATGACTTAACATTCTTTCCAGAAATGGTCTACAAATTTAAAAAAAAAAAATCTTTTTTTCCCTTCAATTTAACGAGGAACTAATGCAAAGTTGTGACAAAATCGAAAAAAATCGAGTTTTTACTTTTGATGACGATTACACAATGTTTAGGAACACTACATTTGTTCCTTTAATTGTTTTGAAAAACTTGACGATACGGTCCGGAGAAACGGTGCGATGGATCAACTTGCAAATTTACAGGGTTATTGGGGGTACATTAGGCTGTAAAGAAACCTGGCAACATTAGTCTTGCTATCAACATTTGCAAAGTAGCGGCAGATTTACTAAAGGACGATAAAAAGTGATTTTTTGTACCTTTTCCAAAGTAATGTTGAGGATTCAAAAAATTTTTTTTCTCAAAAAGCCATCTTATAGAGAATTTATTCAAGTTTTTAAAAAGATTTTGAAATTTTCTGTGCGCTTATTGGTTGCTGAGATATTGATAATTAAACGAAAACGGCCGTTTTTCATTCAAAGTCAGATATCTCGGTGAAAAATTGACGTACAGGGACCAAACAAAAACCAAATTGAAGCTGAATAAACAGACTAACTGTCTTATGCATCTGTTTAACTGAGAAAAATTTTCCTAAGCCCGGGGACCTTTGAAAGGAAGCAGAAAATTTTGTATATTTTTGTCTCGCGCTATTTTTTATGATTGTGCGATAACCAGGGTACACACGATTTTCCTGTCTAAAGATCTCGAAACTAGAGACTTAGAGCTTCAAAATGCTTTTTATCGCATCCCGATATGATCATTTTTCACGAAGGTATAGCTCTTCAAAAAACACTAAAAAATTGTGTTACGTTTCTTGTTCCTTTAATTTTTTGGATTAGTGTAGTATGGTTGAAAATATATAATAGTAAGAAAAGTAACTAATAACTATGTAAGAATATTTCATACATAGTGATAGAACAAACTCACATAGCATATTTTACTATACATATGGTAAGAAGAACAAAGGTAATAGTTAATAATATAACCATTTGTATAAATCGTTTATTTTACTATATTTTGTATGGTTAAGTGAACTATAAAAATATGTTTGACGCCAAATTTAACTATGAAGTATAGTGAAATTATAGTAAACCCAATCATTTTTTTTCTCAGTGCACATCAACAGCTTGTCATTAGGTGGAAAACTTGAAATTCAGATATTTCATTGCATTCTTATTTCGCATTTATTTCTACTTTTTAACTTTTCCCAAATTACAAGAACCACTATTCTCCTAAAGTAACTGATATATTTAATTTATAAAATATTTCTTAAAAAATCTCTTACTAGTTTACTACATTGTATATATTAAATACCAATAATCTAATTTTCTATATAAATATATATATTGTTTAATTTGACTAAGACAAACAGACCTTACTATACACAATAATTATAAATACCATTATTCAAAAAGTTTAACCGTGAAAGGGCTCGAACTGTCTTCCAGATGTCTCGATTGATTTCTTCTGGAAAACTCGAACGGTGGAGTAGTAGAGAATATAGAATACAAAATATAGAGGAACGTCTCTCAGGTATGAACGTGGACATGTGACCCACTTTTGGTTGAGTGTGACACACGCGAGGCCGAAAGCCCAGAAGTGTACATCGGCGGCTTCGCGAATACACTCCTCGCAAATCCCAGCAGATAATACGAGATTTATTTGATTCATAGACCCTACGTGAATACCACGGTCACTGGGACTTAACTTAAGTCGTCCCACTGGGCGCTTGCTTTCTATTAGTGGAAAACTGTTGCGCGAATATCACGAGGTAGAATTGTTCCACGATGCTCTCCTTAATTCAACGAACCGTAGCTCCACGTTACCTTTTGCTCTTCCGCATTTTCTATGATTTTAGCAAATTTTTAGATTTAATCTTACAATTTGTAGATATATATAGTTGCTTCTTGTGAGCAGTCTTTTTTTGGAAAAAAATTTCGAGTTTAGTTCAGATCCAATCAATTACAGTGATTTGCGAGTATTTTAATTCGGCAAAAATTTATTCTGATCCTAGAGCGAATGTCGATTCGCGTGAAGAGCGGAGGTGGATGAAAGGAAAGAAAGCATTTCTACATTTCTTATGATTTTTCTAAATTTTAAGATCTAATCTTATTAGATACGTAGCTGGTTCTCGTGAGCAGTATTTTTTTTGGAAATAATTTCGAGTTTAGATCAGACCCAATCAATTACACTGGTCTCTAAATATTTGAATTTGAACAATTACAGTGTTCTAATCCTAAACAGTAAATCTAATCCTACTAGATGCGTAGCTAATTCTCGTGAGCAGTCCTTTCTTGTAAAAAATTTCGAGTTTAGATCAGATCCAATCAATTACACTGGTCTCTGAATATTTGAATTTTTCGAAAATTCATTTTGATCCTAGAGTTCGCTATATTCGTATTGGTTCGCGAAGGTGGATGAGAGGAAAGAAAGCATTTCTGCACTTCCTATGATTTTACTAAACTTTTAAATCTAATTCAACTAGATGCGTAGCTGATTCTCGTGAGCAGTCTTTGTTGGAAAAAATTTCGTGTTTAGATCAGATCCGATCAATTACAGTAGTCTCTGAATATTTTAATTCTTCGAAAATCCATTTTGATCCTAGAGCGAATGTCGATTCACTCTAGGAGCCAAAGGTAGGTGAGAAGGAAAAGAAGGTAAACGTAATAAATGGCGTAAGGAAAGTGTTTCTATATTTCTACGATTTTACCAAATCTTCGATCCAATGTTATTACATAGCTGCTTCTCGAAAAAATGTCAATTTCAAGTGAGATCCAATCAATTACAGTATTCTCTAAACATTCGAATTCTTCGAGAATCTATCCTAATTCTAGAGCGGATATCGATTCACTCGAAGAGCTGAGGCGGATGAGAGAAAAAAAAGAATTTCTGCATTTCCACGATTTGACCAAATTTTCCATCTAATCTTCCTCGATACGTAGCCGATTCTCGTGAACAATCTTCTCCTTTTCTCTTGAAAAAATTCCGACTTCAAGTTAGATCCAATCTATTACAGTGGTCTCTAAACATTCGAATCCTTCGGAAATTGATTCTGATCCTAGAGCGTAGGTAAAGAGGGTAAACGTAATAAATGGTGTCAGAAAAGCGTTTCTGCATTTCTACGAATTTACCAAATTTTCCATCCAATCCTACTAACCACGTAGCATCTTTTCGAAAAAATTCCGATTTCAAATCAGATCCAATAAATTACAGTATTCTCTAAACATTCGAATTCTTCGAAAATCTATCCTAATCCTAGATAAAATATCGATTCACTCGAAAAGCGGAGGTGAATGAGAGGTTTCTGCGTTTCCACGATTTTACCAAATTTTCCATCTAATCTTCCTCGATACGTAGCTGATTCTCGTGAACAATCTTCTCCTTTTCTCTTGAAAAAATTCCGACTTCAAGTTAGATCCAATCTATTACAGTGGTCTCTAAACATTCGAATCCTTCGGAAATTGATTCTGATCCTAGAGCGTAGGTAAAGAGGGTAAACGTAATAAATGGTGTCAGAAAAGCGTTTCTGCATTTCTACGATTTTACCAAATCTTTCATCCAATCCTACTACTTACCTGCTTCTCGAAAATATTCCGGTTTCAAATCAGATCCAATCAATTACAGTATTCTCTAAACATTCGAATTCTTCGAAAATCTATCCTAATCCTAGATAAAATATCGATTTACTCGAAGAGCGGAGATGGATGAGAGAAAAAAAAAGCATTTATGCATTTCCACGATGTTAGCAAATTTTCCATCTAATCTTACTAGATGCATAGCTGATTCTCGTGATCAGTCTGTTTTTGGAAAAAAAGTCCGAGTTCACATCTAATCTAATCAATTACAGTGTTCTTTAAATATTCGAATTCGCCATAAATATATTCTAATCCTAGAGGGAATGTCGATTTACTCGAAGAGCGAAGGTGGATGAGAGGAAACAAAGCATTTCTGCATTTCTACGATTTTATTTTATTTTACCAAATCTTCGATCCAATCCTACTACGTAGTTGCTTGTCGAAATAAGTCCGAGTTCAAATCAGATCCAATCAATTACAGTGTTCTTTAAACATTCGAATTACAGTGTTCTTTAAACTTTAGAATTACAGTGTTCTTTAAACATTCGAATTCGTCAAAAATGTATTCTAATCCTAGAGCGAATGTCGATTCACTCGAAGAGCGGAGATGGATGAGAGGTTTCTGCGTTTTCACGATTTTACCAAATTTTCCATTTAATCTTCCTCGATATGTAGCTGATTCTCGCGAGCAATATTCTTCTTTTCTGTCGAAAAAATTCCGAGTTCAAATAAGATCCAATCAATTACACTAATTACAGTATTTTCCAGAAACATTCGAATTCTTCGAAAATGTATCCTAATCCTAGAGCAAATGTCGATTCACTCGAAGAGCGGAGGTGGATGAAACGATAGAAAGCATTCCTGCATTTCCACGATTTTACCAAATTTTCCATCTAATCTTCCTCGATACGTAGCCGATTCTCGTGAGCAATCTTCTCCTTTTCTCTTGAAAAAATTCCGACTTCAAGTTAGATCCAATCTATTACAGTGGTCTCTAAACATTCGAATCCTTCGGAAATTCCTTCTGATCCTAGAGCGAAGGAAAAGAGGACTAGGGTGCAGACCCCCTGCGCTTTCGCTTCGCTCAAGCGCCAACCCCCCCAGATTCGCCTTTGCTCTCGCTTCGCGCTCGCCTTAAGGGGATTAGAGAGGTTTGCAATTTCAAAAATGAACTCGCGTTAAATTGTTTGTAACGAGACCTCGCATAAATATAAAGCTTTGTTATTTTACAGGGTGTTACTTACAACATTATAAAATAAGAAAATCCGCTCCAAGCCATTCCCTGGTCAATAATATCGGCGTTGCAATATAATCGGGCAAATGGTTAAATGTACGGTTTTGCCACGATTTCAGTCGAACGGATGAACATTTTGGGAAGCCCAAAGACGATTTCTTATCGTTAGGCTTCCCTCTATTTATTATACCTGAAATCAAATTAAAATAAAATATTGTTACAATTTTATAGTAACAAATAAAGTCAAAAGATACCAAATTTTTCGTTTTCTTAACGCCATTTTGATAATTTTATTGTTATTATTAATTTTTCAGGTATAATAAATAGAGGGAAGCCTAACGATAAGAAATCGTCTTTGGGCTTCCCAAAATGTTCATCCGTTCGACTGAAATCGTGGCAAAACCGTACATTTAACCCTTTGCCCGATTATATTGCAACGCCGATATTATTGACCAGGGAATGGCTTGGAATGGATTTTCTTATTAGGCACGACCGTAAAGGGAGTGACTTATGCAATCGCCATCGCGAAAACCGTTCGTATGTGTGTGTGTGTGTGTGTGTGTGTGTGTGTGTGCGTGCGTGCGTGCGTGTATCCGTGTAGATCCTCGATTTCGGAAAAACGGCTGAACCGATCGGGACGAAATTTGGCACAAAAATCAAGTACACTACTGTGAGTTGACAATAAGGTTTGTGAGCCGCCATCTTGAATCGGTACAAGATGGCGGGAGATTCAAAATTTGAAAAAAATGTAATTTAAATTTAATATTGCTGCCATTTCTAAACGGCTGAAGATAGCGATACATAAAGTTTGCTGGCACAAGCCAAATTTCGTTGCGATTCGTTCAGCCGTTTGGCCGGAATACTGCACTAATGAAAATAGTGCAAAATTCATTAATCCATTAGTGCGGTATTCCGGCCAAACGGCTGAACGGATCCGAACAAAATTTGGCATGTACATCGAGTATATATCCATTTGGTGCCACGAAACTTTATGTATGGCCATTTTCAACCGTTTCGAAATGGCGGCAAATTCAAATTTTGTATCCACTATTCCAGTAAAACGATTGATTAGTCCACTATTCCGGCAAAACGGCTGAAGGGATTCGGACAAAATTTGGCATGCACATCAAGTATATACCCATTTGGTGCCAGGAAACATTGTGTATGGGCATCTTCAACCATTTCGAAATGGTGCCAGTTTCAAAGATTTAAATTTGTCGCAATTTCTGAATGGTTGAAGATAACCATGCATAAAGTTTCACCGCAGCAAAGGTGTATATACTCTATGTACATGTCAAATTTTTGTTCGGATGCATTTAATTGTCCGGTTTTGATCACTTGGGCCTATTGCAGAAATGCTGCATTTCGTGGGCGAGCGCGAAGCGCGAGCACCCGACGACCTGGGGGGGTAAAGCTTCGCTTTCTGCAATAGGCACGACCGCGGCACTCGCGCTTCGCGCTCGCCCACGAATTTCAAACCGTTTCGAAATTGTGGAAAATTCAAGTATTGAAATCTTAAACTATGGAACAGAATCTTCTGCGCTTTCGCTTCGCTCAAGCGCCATACCCCCTGAGATCGTCGGGTGCTCGCGCTTCGCGCTCGCCCGCGAAATGCAGCATTTCTGCAATAGGCCCAAGTGATCAAAACCGGACAATTAAATGAATCCGAATCAAAATTTGACATGTACATCGAGTATATACACCTTTGCTGCGGTGAGACTTTATGCATGGTTATCTTCAACCATTCAGAAATTGCGGCAAAATGAAATCTTTAATCCAGTATTCCGGCCAAATGCTTGCACGGATTCAAACAAAATTTGGCATGTAATTTAAAAATATACCCACGTGGTGCCACGAAATTTTATGCATGGTCATCTTGAACCGTTTCGAAATTACGGGATTTTCAAACTATAGTTATAAAATAATGGATTAAAGATTTGAAACCGGCACCATTTCGAAACGGATCAAGATGGCTATACATAAAGTTTCCTGGCACCAAATGGATATATACTTGATGTGCATGCCAAATTTTGTTTGAATCCGTTCAGCCTTTTTGCCGGAATAGTGGACTAAGAAATCGTTTTTCTGGAACATCCTTTACGGTCGTGCCTAATAAACGTAATAAATGGTATAAGAAAAGCGTTTCTGCATTTCCATGATTTTACCAAATTTTCCATCCAATCCTACTAACTACGTAAATTCTTTTCGAAAAAATTCCGAGTTCAAATAAGATCCAATCAATTACACTAATTACAGTATTTCGGAAACATTCGAATTCTTCGAAAATCTATCCTAATCCTAGATAAAATATCGATTTACTCGAAGAGCGGAGGTGAATGAGAGGTTTCTGCGTTTCCACGATTTTACCAAATTTTCCATCTAATCTTTCTCGATACGTAGCCGATTCTCGTGAACTATCTTCTCCTTTTCTCATGAAAAAATTCCGACTTCAAGTCAGATCCAATCTATTACAGTGGTCTCTAAACATTCGAATCCTTCGGAAATCCATCCTAATCCTAGAGTGAATATCGATTCGCTCGAGGAGCAGTAGACGAGAGGAAAGAAATGGTAAACGCAACAAACGACATAAGGAAAGGATCTCCGTAGCCTTCGAGGTGATCTTTTATCCCGCATCGTGAAGGTACGATTCAGTTCGAGATCCTAAGCGAATATTTGCACTCGCTCCGATTGAATTTCTATTTCTACACGTGTCCACTATCATCGTGCTTTTTTTCTCTCTCTTTCGTTAGACTCTCTCTTCTGCTCTCGAAGACGTATTTTGGTGATCTTTCACATGGAGAATTGCAAATAAGTCGTGAACCAAAAGATTGGCACACGTGTACATATGTATGTAGGGCTATTTTAGATCCTTAACTCTCAAATGCATAAAGTATACATTTTTATACCAATCGTATTAATCATCTTACCGATCATTACGAATAATTTATCTTTCTTTTCGCTTTGGCTGTTGAATTTCTTTTTGTATTTATTTAGAAATAGAAATACACGCATTGAAGGGTTAAATAGAGAAAAGTGAATTCGTAGTTAGTTCTTAAATGCGTAAAGTATCACTTTTGATACTAATCGTATTAATGGCCATTACGAAGAATCTATCTTTGTTTTTGCTACGACTCTAGAATTTTGTTCATTTTCAAATGTGGAAATTCATGCATTTAAGAGTTGAGGGTAAAATAATTATTAGTCATTAATTTTTGCTATGGCTCGAGAATTTTGTTGATTTTCAAATTGAAATTCATACATTTAAGGGTTAAATTTGACAGTATAATTTAACTCTTAAATGCATAAAGTATCCATTTTGATACCAGTCGTATTAAAGGCCATTACGAAGAATCTACCTTTGTTTTTGCCGTGGCTCTAGAATTTTGTTTATTTTCAAATAGAAATTCATTCATTCAAGAGGTAAGGGTGAAATAATTATTAGTCATTAATTTTTGCTATGGCTCGAGAATTTTGTTGATTTTCAAATTGAAATTCATGCATTTAAGGGTTAAATGTCATCGTACATCATTTAAATCTTGAATGCATGAAGATATCCATTTCGTCACCGTACAACATTTAACCTTAAATGCATAAAGATATCCATTTTGATACTAATCGTATTAACCCCTTCCGGTGAAATGACGAGTCTACTCGTCATTGGTTTTTCATGCCATACCGCACAATGACAAGCTACACTCGTCATGCGACTAAAGTTACTGTTGAATATGATAATTAATTTAGTTTAAAATTTCTAGTGTACTGAATTTGGCAACACTTTTTTTTTTTTTTTTTTTAAATAAAAATTAAATAGTTATTTCATGAACAGTTTTTCATTATTAAATCGTACTGGAAGGGGTTAAAGGCCATTACAAAAAATCTATCTCCCTTTTTGCTATGAATTTAGAATTTTGTTCATATTCAAATGGAAATTCATGTCGATGATAACAGACGACCTCGTCGAGAGAAAATTCGTGGATGAAAGTGCAGGTTTCTATCGACGATGCGCTTGGTAGATAGTGAAGCCGCGTGGGGCGTGAGAAAAATTTCAATCTCGAGAAAACATGATTAGGTATGAGTAGATGGTATGACTTACAAAATCATATGTGAACAAAAGTAATCTTTGATGCACTTCTATTTAAGTTACAGTACACTTAGAATAAATATTAGTAGTCTTATCGCTTTTCACAGTTCTGAGTTGTAATTTGATTACACTTACGATTAAAATAAATAGCATCTGAATTCTTAACATTAATATTCGGTTGATAAAATAAGTTACAGAAAACTTAATTATTAATTATTTAGATACTCCAGCATAAGTTGCATAGGCTCGTTGCTCGCTAAGTAACAGCTCGTTGTTAAAAATCAATTTTATAATCCGAGCAGTGTGCTGAATCTGTTACACTTGTATGCGCAGAAATAGGGGCACGTTGTGAGTAGATAAACGGACACTACGATTTTTGCCGAGTAGAAATACGTTAATTTCTTGCATTACATTTAATTAACAATTGTTCATAATAAAAGTCTTTGAAATGATATTTTTTTAATCTTATATGCAGTACGAATCCTGACGCGATAAGCGATCCATTTGTTCGCTAATTGTTACTTAAGATAATAATTTAAACTACTACAGTAAATACTAATACATTTAGTATCATTTGTCTTAAATGAGTAGAAATAGGGATATTGACTTTATGCCCATAAGCACGATTAACCATATTGTGTAAATTACGACAGTTTTATCTCGCTCTTTTCCGGACCCATCAGGTATAATTGACGAGGAGGTTAAAAAGGAAGGAAGCTCGAGGAATTTAAAAAAATGCAATAAAATATAAATAAAAGAAAAGTAAGAAATAACAAAAAAAAGGCATTGGGAATAGACTCTCGCTACGTCCTGAATATGTGGGGACTCAGTGGTAAACAAATTAAATGAAGTAATTAAATGAAGTAATTTAGTCTTAAGTGAGTAGAAATAGGGACATTGACCTTATACTAAATAATAATTTTATAATATAAATCTAATAACAATGTACTGCACGAGGTCCACCGAAGGTAGTTCTCGATTAAGAACAGAGTCAATCTCGTCAATGTTCTAGAATGGTACATGAAGTGACTAACTCCTTATATGTCAAAGGATTAATAACCATATTAAGCCTGTAATAGCAACATGAAACAGTTTTTTTTTTACTTTCGAATAGAAATTCACACATTTAACATTAGAGTTACGGAAACGAGTCAATCTGATGCTTTCAAATGGGAAATCGTGCGTATGAAAAATGTTCCGTAAATCTAGTGTTAATTAGTTCGAATGGAAAAGTCGTGGTTGATGAGAAATGTTTCTTAGATCTAGTGTTAAGGATTGTTTAAAGCAGAATTTTCGGTGCAGGTTGATAAAGTATTGGATATGCAAGTTTTGGGGGTAAGTACCATGCATCGAGGCTGAAATGTTTGTTCGAGCCTCATAGCTTGCTATTGTAAATATTTTGCTCGAGTGAGAAATGCTCGCTTACACGCGTGTTTTTACAGTAAAGAGAAAAATCGACATTTCTTAGATATCGAGAGGTTGAAATTTTGCCACACGGCCCACGTGGCTCATTCGTTGCCAGATGCATCGTTGATCGAAGGCTCCAGTTTTTTCCACGAATTTCCTCTCGGCGCGGTGCGCCTGTTATTGTCGAATAATAATTCTTACTTTAATCGTAAGTGTAATTGCAATACAATGTAAATTAATTGATTACATAATTCAAATTTCTTTCGACTAATTCAGTTGCTGTTTACTTTAATTGAAAGTGTAATCACAATGCAGTGTAATTGAATTGATTGGATAATTCAAATTTCTTTCGACTAATTCAGTTGCTATTTATTTTAATTGAAAGTGTAATTGCAATGCAATGTAAATTAAATTATTGGATAATTCAAATTGTTTCAATTAATTCAGTTGATATTTAGTTTAATTGAAAGTGTAATTGCAATACAATGTAATTGCATTTATTGCGTAATTCAAATTTCTTTCGATTAATTCAGTTGCTGTTTACTTTAATTGAAAATGTAATCACAATACAGTGTAATTGAATTCAATGGATAATTCAAATTGTTTCAATTAATTCAGTTGATACTTAGTTGAATTGAAAACGTAATTGCAATACAATATAATTAAATTGATTGCACAATTCAAATTTCTATCGACTAATTCAGTTGCTATTTACGTTAATCGTAAGTGGCATTGCAATACAATGTAATTGAATTTATTGCATAATTCAAATTTCTTTCGACTAATTCAGTTGCTATTTATTTTAATTGAAAGTGTAATTGCAATGCAATGTAATTGATTGGATTGGATAATTCAAATGGTTTCAATTAATTTAGTTGCTATTTACTTTAATTGAAAATGTAATCACAATACAGTGTAATTGAATTGAATGGATAATTCAAATTGTTTCAATTAATTCAGTTGATACTTAGTTGAATTGAAAGTGTAATTGCAATACAATATAATTAAATTCATTGCATAATTCAAATTTCTTTCGATTAATTAAGAACAGTTCATAGTGAGTAGAAATCAGTACATGAGTAGAAACTGGGACATTGACCTTATTATTAGATCGTTCGATTATTTCTGCTATAGGCAAGACATCAGGCACAAACATCCCCGAGGCGAAATTATTATTACGATCTCACGCTTATAATTATTATAATTATCATTGTACCTTCACCGTGTAACGATGAAGAAGAGATCACAGGCCCGATGATGGCCACTTTGTCACTCACCCCATGGAGGTCTCGTGTTCGGGGGTGAGAATTCCTATCCAGCAGGTACCTTTCTATCTAATTGTTTGCTCGTGAGGACGCTCCTGTTGTCTTTGCCTCGCCCGCGTAAATTATTCCTCGCTCGCGCGTCACTCTAATCGAGACAGGCCACTGGTAGGTAGAGGGATGATAAAAAGGCCGATGTAGAGAATGATGAGGGCTCGGTCAAGCGCGTTCATCGTACGAGCAAGGGATATTTTTGCACGAGGCCAAGTGAGAGTAGAAATGTGCCATGAGAGAGCAGCAACAGAATTTTCCGCGCCTCTCGAGACCACTCGAGAATTCTCGAAATAGTAACGCGTTTGATTTATACGCGGGAGGGTGACCGGGGTGTTGTTGTAGCTGGAAGATACAGTGGTGGTCGAATATCGATCGACGAAAGGATGGTGAAATTGTGCGAGGAAATTCGCGTGGGGACGGAAACTGAACGAAGGCGCATTCCCTCCGAGGGAGATACCTTCTACTTTATTGTAGGTGTTGTGCCAATTCAATTGTATTGTAATTGAATTGAGTAATTGTGGTACATGGTGTTCCAATTGTATATTTATTTGCAATTGTATATTAATTTACAATTACATGATCCCTTGTACTTCATTGTAGGTGTTGTGCCAATTCAATTGTATTGTAATTGAATTGAGTAATTGAGGTACATGGTGTTTCAATTGTATATTTATTTGCAATTGTATATTAATTTACAATTACATGATCCCTTGTACTGTATTGTCGGTGTTGTGCCAATTCAATTGTATTGTAATTGAATTGAGTAATTGTGGTACATGGTGTTTCAATTGTATATTTATTTGCAATTGTATATTAATTTACAATTACATGATCCCTTGTACTTTATTGTTGGCATTGTGCCAATTGAATTGAGTAATTGAGGTACATGGTGTTTCAATTGTATATTTATTTGCAATTGTATATTAATTTACAATTACATGATCCCTTGTACTTTATTGTAGGTGTTGTGCCAATTCAATTGTATTGTAATTGAATTGAGTAATTGAGGTACATGGTGTTTCAATTGTATATTTATTTGCAATTGTATATTAATTTACAATTACATGATCCCTTGTACTTTATTGACGGTGTTGTGCCAATTCAATTGTATTGTAATTGAATTGAGTAATTGTGGTACATGGTGTTTCAATTGTATATTTATTTGCAATTGTATATTAATTTACAATTACATGATCCCTTGTACTTTATTGTCGGTGTTGTGCCAATTCAATTGTATTGTAATTGAATTGAGTAATTGTGGTACATGGTGTTTCAATTGTATATTTATTTGCAATTGTATATTAATTTACAATTACATGATCCCTTGTACTTTATTGTTGGCATTGTGCCAATTGAATTGAGTAATTGAGGTATATGGTGTTTTAATTGTATATTAATTTACAATTATATATAAACTTATAATATCAATTTTCAATTATGTATTCAGTTATATGTATTGTTCAATTACAAGGTAATTGAATCGCGTAATACAGGTTGTTTCAATTAATTCGATTGTTACATTGTTTTTTAATTGTATTTCAATTTACAATTACATGATTCCTTGTATTTTATTGTCGGTGTTGTGCCAATTGAATTGCATTGTAATTGAATTGAGTAATTGAGGCACATGGTGTTTCAATTGTATATTAATTTACAATTGTATATAAACTTATAATATCAATTTTCAATTAATTCAATTGTCACATTGTATTTTAATTGTGTACTAATTTACAATTACATGATACCTTGTACTTTATCGTTGGCATTGTGCCAATTGAATTGAGTAATTGAAGTATATGGTGTTTTAATTGTATATTAATTTACAATTATATATAAACTTATAATATCAATTTTCAATTATACATTGTTGTTCATTTACAAGGTAATACAACATTTTCAATTAATTCCATTGTTACATTGTATTTTAATTGTGTAGTAATTTACAATTACATGATCCCTTATACTTTATTATTGGCATTGTGTTAATTGAATCGCATTGTAACTGAATTGAGTAATTGAGGTACATGGTGTTTCAATTGTATATTTATTTACAATTGTATATAAACTTATAATATCAATTTTCAATTGTCCATTCAATTATATTGTTCAATCACAAGGCAATCGAATCGCGTAATACAAGTTTTTCAATTAATTCGATTAGCGTTTGTAAGCTTTATATTTAGAACTACGGTACGAGAGTATCGTACTCAAGATAGGTAGAGACTTGGGGTGGAGAAGGCGTTAAGCCAGTGCAGCCACAGGTAGCCGCTTAGTTGCTTAGTAAACAGAAAGAGGTTTCCTTATTTGAAGGAGCCAGTTTTATGCGGTAGGACGAACCGATCGGGCAGTGTCAGTGGACAATGTAATTTAATTAATTGCACAGTTCGACTTTTTTTTATTAATTTAGTTGCCGTTTATTTTAATCCTGAGTGAAATTGCAATACAATGTAATTGAATTAATTGCACAATTCGATTTTTTTATTATTTTAATTGCTGTTTATTTTAATCGTAAGTATAATTGCAGTACAATGTAATTGAATTAATTGCACAGTCCGATTTTTTTTATTAATTTAGTTGCCGTTTATTTTAATCCTGAGTGAAATTGCAATACAATGTAATTGAATTAATTGCATAATTCGATTTTTTTTTATTAATTTAGTTGCTGTTTATTTTAATCGTAAGTGTAATTGCAATACAATGGAACTGAATTACAGGTCAGAACTGCGAAAGGTGAAAAAACTGCTGATATTTATTATCAGCATTTTAGTATTGCAGATGTATTTTCCTTTTTTTCTATGTTCAAATATAAATCCATCGAAAAAGATTTCTTTTCTTCAGATATGAATTTTTAAATCATACCATCCATCACTCATGCCTAATCAGTAGTTTTTTTAGCCCATAACTTCTCCGTTGTTTTTTTCCACGTCATGTGGTTTTTCCGTTTGATTACTTTTTATTTGTAAATATTAATTCGTAATTCGGAAATGTACTAGGGTTTTTAACATTTTTTAACTGTAATGCATTTACATCGTATCCTGTAATTTTATCTTGCTACGACTACGAACCACATTTTAATTGAACGGAATGAGAAGTCTGAATTACGAATTACAGTATAATTCAATGCAATGTAATTGACTTACCTAATTTGTCGAATAATTAAAATCTAATTCTGCACAACTCTGGTATTCGGGACAATTGATGCGAGAATTTCGATATTGCCGATCATACATTACATCAGTCGACATGATCAGTTCAAATGATGGACAGTCCTCGAACCTATTCTATTCGTCATTGATTCCTCTTCAGATATGAAATGCATTTGTCGAGATGTTAATAACAAAGAAATTTTATAACAATTGAAATTGTAATAATAAATAAATTTTAATAACAACCGAAACTTTATAACAGCTGCAATTGCAATAACAAAGAAATTTTAATAACAACCGAAACTTCATAACACTGGACATTTTAATAACAATGTCCATCTTACGATAAACATTATCAGAAAAAAAATTGTAAATCCAGCAAACAACATAAGGAAAACATTTCTGCATTTCCACGATTTCACGAAATTCTCCATCTACTCTTACTAGACACGTAACTAATTCTCGTGAGCAATCTACTCTCAAAAAAAAAATCCAGAAATCTAAATTGCTAAAATCGAAATAATCTACTTTCGAATCAAATCTCACGAATTCGAAAATATAGAATCAATTCGATCCACAAAACGGATATCGATTCACTGGAGGAGTAGGAGTTGGTAGATGATCAGAAAAAAAAGATAAATGCAACAAACAACATAAGAAAAGCATTTCTGCATTTCCACGATTTCACGAAATTTTCCATCTACTCTTACTAGACACGTAACTAATTCTCGTGAGAAATCTCCTCAAAAAGAAAAAAACAATCCAAAAATCTAATTTGCTAAAACCGAAATACACCCAACTCTTTTTTTGCACGTTCCTTAGAAAACCGTGCAAACAAAATCGTGTAAAAAAATACATGCGACATACGGTAAATTTGGGGATATGTTCCACAACTTTAAAAAATCGTGTATTTTATTATTATTGTTTTTGTGGTGCAGGTGGAGTGTAGGTAAATAAACATAAATAATTTGGAGTGTTGATATAAAACACTATGTATAAACCTAATTTATATGTTTGTTCAGATGAGGTTTTTAATATATATTATATGTAGACATTAAACGCATAATAATTTGAGGAAACAAGAAATTACTGCATTTTAGTAGCTCTACTGTGTCATGTTTTGAGGTATATCATGTAGAAAGTAAATGCAACTGATTTTAACGAATTAATGAAAATTCTATTTCTTTCCTTCTTTCAGTCCTATGAATTAAATTGTTCGTAAAATATATGCATAATTTATAGTTGTTGAATCATTGATGGGTAAACGGGTAAGATTTCTCATGAAGAATATTACCACGTACAAGCAGATTGGTTGAATTTGAAGTAGTGTTGATATAAAACACTATGTATGAACCTAATTTATACATATGTTTGTTCAGATGAACATTAGACAAGAGGTTTTTAATGTATGTTACACGTAGACACTAAAAGCATAATAATTTGAGGAAAAAATAAAATACCAACTCTTTTTTTACGCGGTAGATACGTTCCTTAGAAAACCGTGCAAAAAAAATACATGCGACATATGGTAAAAAATTTTAATTAGAACAATTTGTAGAAATGCAATTTAAAGTTTTAAAAAATCGTGTATTTTATTATTATTGTTATTGTGGTGGAAGTGGAATGTAGGTAAATAAAAATAAATAATTTTTTTTTATCTTTTAATCGCGCATAGCGACTCGCGGCATCGCTCACTTGTCGACAGCCGTCCTCGCTTACAATATATGCATTTAAACTTTTACGTTCTCACACTACTGTATTTCGAGACAATTCGGGACAAATGCTACAAATTCGGGACCAAAAAACGAGTTGTAAACTAGGGGCCAGACCCCCTGCGCTTTTGCTTCGCTCAAGCGCCAACCCCCCCAGATCGCCTTTGCTCGCGCTTCGCGCTCGCCCACGAATTTCAAAACGTTTCGAAATTGTGGAAAATTCAAGTATTGAGATATTAAACTATGCTACAGAGTCCTCTGCGCTTTCGCTTCACTTGTTACGTAGAGAGTCAGGATGGAAGGAGTCTAGTAACAGATTGATTGGAACGTCAGATCGAACCCGAGCGGTTGAGTTCAATCTTTCGGTTGTTAGTAGTTCCGATAGGAATGGTCTAAGGGTCGTTAATTCAGAACCCCACTGGGATCTCGTGATTAACTAATAATGAAATCGTATATTGTATCAGATGGTAAATACAAGAAAGATCGCAACCCAGGAGTACAATATGATTGGGGGCGATCGATTCAATCACAAGAATGTACAATTTCGTTCCGCGGTTAACAATGGTTGTTTCGCTTTAAAACTAACTCACCGCGGAGGAGACACATTTACGCGTTCGCGACGTGAATTTACTATTAATTATACTTAACACTACAGCTCCAGGCTCATGCGTGGACTGGCAAAGAATTATTAGGTTCTACGCGGTTGAGTCTACACGTAACCAATCCGTGGTCTACGCTTCTCGAGAGTCAAGTGCTCCGCGGACCCTTCCCGATTCTAAGTGGCAAAGCGACTATTGCGCGGTGCTGTACTGTAGAGGTACGGGACTCTGTCCTTACCCGAATTGCAATGAGCAGTGTGGAAGAACGGAGCAGAGTGACAGCGTTACGACGTCTGATACTCTAAAGGCGTGATTGATTGAAATCGCGGGTCTTTTATTGGAAATGGTTTGGTGATCATTCGGAGGAGCGGCGTGTGGTGCGAGTCCGCGCTAGAGGAGTCGACGCATTCCTCGGCTGGGTCGATGTGCGGTGTCGAAACGCTGACGCGTCTTCTTCGCGGCGAGTGCTATGCATGGGACGCGATACGAGCGTTTGATTATTTATAAAAATATGAGGTAGGTACCGAGTATGTAACACACTCAAGCGCCATACCTCTTGAGAACGTCGGGTGCTCGCACATCGCGCTCGCCCGCGAAATGCAGCATTTCTGCAATGCGCGCAAGTGATCGAAACCGGACAATTAAATGCAACCGAACCAAAATTTGACATGGACATCGAGTATACACACCTTTGCTGCGGTGAGACTTTATGCATGGTTATCTTCAATCATTCAGAAATTGCCCAAATTGAAATCTTTAATCCAGTATTCCGGCGAAACGCCTGCACGGATTCAAACAAAATTTGGCATGTATGTGTAGTATATACCCATTTGGTACCACGAAACTTTATGCATGGTCATCTTCATCCGTTTCGAAATTACGGGATTTTCAAACTATAATTATAAAATGGTGGATTAAGGACTTGAAATTGGCACCATTTCGAAATGGTTGAAGATGACCATACACAATGTTTCGTGGCACCAAATCAGTATATACTCCATGTACATGACAAATTTCGTCCGAATCCGTTCAGCCGTTTTGCCGGAATACTGGATTAAATACTTAAATTTGCTTAAAAATTTGCTTAAGAAATTTAAATTTGTCGACATTTGGAAACGGTTGAAGATGGCTGTACATAAAGTTTCGTGGCACCAAATAGGTATATACTACACATACATGCCAAATTTCATCCAAATCCGTTCAGCCGTTTTGCCGGAATACTGGATTAAAGACTTAAATTTGCTTAATAAAAATCTTTAATCCAGTATTCCGGCCAAACGGCTGAACGGATTTGGATGAAATTTGGCATGCACGTGGAGTATATACTCATTTGGTGCCAAGAAACTTTATGTATAGCCATCTTCAACCGTTTCGAAGTGCCGGCAAAATTAAATTTTATTGGAAATTTGAATTTCCCGCCATTTTGTACCGGTTCAAGATGGCGGCTCACAAACCTTATTGTCAACTCACAGTAGTGTACTTGATTTTTGTGCCAAATTTCGTCCCGATTGGTTCAGCCGTTTTGCCGGAATCGAGGATATACACGGACATACACACATGCACACATACATACACACACGAACGGTTTTCGCGATGGCGATTGCATAAGTCACTCCCTTTACGGTCGTGCCTAAAAATGGGGATAGGGTCTGAAAATTTGGGACTGTCCCGGGAAATTAGGAACGTATGATCACCTTACATAAACCGACCGTCTTCTGATTACACTGTGAAAATTAGAATTAAGAAAAATTTTTTGTCGGATTCGTACCAGAAGAAAAAATTCGTGCATGTATTTTTGGTGAATCCTGTTATTTCAACATCGTGTAAAAAAGGAGTTGGGTGTAATCTACTTTCGAATCGAATCCCACGAATTCGAAAACATAATGTCATTGTCCCAGTTTCTACTCAAGTCCTGATTTCTACTCACTATAAACTATTCTTCTTAACCCTTTCGCTCCGAGCGTCGTCTATAGACGACATCCGCATGACGACTTGTGTGTACGAGCGTCGCCTATAGACGGCATCCGCGCGACGACCTGTGTGTACGTGCGTCGTCTATAGACGACGTCAGCGTGATACCACATGACCATGAGCCCCGCGATGTTTTTATTTTTGGGCATACTGCACATCGATGGCATTCCCTTGCTTCAAAATTTATCACTCTGAATTAAATTATTGAGAATTTTAATTTGTTATTGTAAAGTGTAATTTTTAATTTCTAAATATATTTTTATTGATAATAATTGCAAAATCTCCAAATATGTTGTTGTGTAACACTTAATGTTGGATGTACACGTGGTCTTAACAGATTTGGAGCACACCATTTATGCGAGATATTTCCTTTATTATTAAATACACCACTTGAACATATTAGTTAATTATTTAAGCGATGATTACGACACAGTTCGGATAAACACAAATATAAAAATATGAAAATATAAACTTGACGAGCTTGATCTCAGACTATTTAACCACACAGGCATCGACGCACGGAAAAAAACCTAGAAGTGTGTCGCTTGCTCGGCTTCGCTCACTTTGTTTGTTTATGATCGGCATGAAGTATATGTAGACCTGTGACCCTCTTGCCCGGTTTACCTATACCATGTATATAAGCCTATTCGGCGGGAGATTTGAGCGTTTCGTGTCTACACTTAAAGAAGTGTACGATCCGAAGAATGACAAGGCTGCAGCAAAAGATGTATGTCCGAACACCAGTTTACTTAAGCGCAACATGCACACTTTGCGGCGCAGAGCTCTGTTGTTCAGTGGCGCTATTCGGCGGTACCGATGGCGCGTTCAGCGGTGCCACTCCGACGGAGCACACTGCCGGAGCGAAAGGGTTAACATTAATATTCAGTTGATAAAATAAGTTGCAGAAAGAAGAATTATTAATTATTTAGATACTCCGGCATAAGTTGCATAGGCTCGTTGCTCGCTAAGTAACAGCTCGTTGTTAAAGATAAATTTCATAATCCGAGCAGTCGATGTAGTCTTAAATGAGTTGAAATAGGTACATCGACCTTATTGATATCGATAAACCGAAACTGAATCTGTTACACTTGTATGCGCAGAAATAGGGGCACGTTGTGAGTAGATAAACGGACACTACGATTTTTGCCGAGTAGAAATACGTTCATTTCTTGCATTGCATTTAATTAACAATTATTTATAATAAAAGTCTTTAAAATGATATTTTTTTAATTTTATATGTAGTACGACTCCTGACGCGATAAGCGATGAATTTGTTCCCTAATTGTTACTTAAAATAATAATTTAAACTACTGTATTTAGTATCATTTGTCTTAAATGAGTAGAAATAGGGATATTGACTTTATGTCCATAAGCACGATTAACCATATTGTGTAAATTACGACAGTTTTATCTCGCTCTTTTCCGGACCCATCAGGAATAACTGACGAGGAGGTTAAAGAGGAAGGAAGCTCGAGGAATTAAAAAAAATGCAATAAAATATAAATAAAAGAAAAGTAAAAAATAACAAAAAAAAGGAATTGGGAATAGACTCTCGCTACGTCCTGAATATGTGGGGACTCAGTGGTAAACAAATTAAATGAAGTAATTAAATGAAGTAATTTAGTCTTAAGTGAGTAGAAATAGGGACATTGACTTTATGTCCATAAGCACGATTAACCATATATTGTGTAAATGACGACAGTTTTATCTCGCTCTCTGCCGAACCCAGGAATAACTGACGAGGAGGTTAAAAAGAAAGGAAGTTCGAGGAATTTAAAAAAAAAACGCAATAAAATATAAATAAAAGGAAAGTAAGAAATAACAAAAAAAAGGAATTGGGAATAGACTCTCGCTACGTTCTGAATATGTGGGGACTCAGTGGTAAACAAATTAGTTTGGACTACTGGATTTATTTGTTTTTAGTGATCGTTTTCGTTGAATGGTTTCTTTCTTTAATGGCAATTTGTTTCTTCAGTGGTAACTACTGTTTATAGTATCATTTGTCTTAAATGAGTTGAAATAGGGACATCGATCTTATTGATATCGATAAACCAAAACTGAATCTGTTACATTTGTATGCGCAGAAATAGTGACACGTTTTGAATAGATATATGGACACCGCGATTTTTGCCGAGTAGAAATACGTTCATTTCTTGCATTGCATTTAATTAACAATTATTCATAATAAAAGTCTTTAAAATGATATTTTTTTAATTTTATATGTACTACGACTCCTGACGCGATAAGCGATGAATTTGTTCCCTAATTGTTACTTAAAATAATAATTTAAACTACTGTATTTAGTATCATTTGTCTTAAATGAGTAGAAATAGGGATATTGACTTTATTTATGTCCATAAGCACGATTAACCATATATTGTGTAAATGACGACAGTTTTATCTCGCTCTCTGCCGAACCCAGGAATAACTGACGAGGAGGTTAAAAAGAAAGGAAGTTCGAGGAATTTAAAAAAAAAACGCAATAAAATATAAATAAAAGGAAAGTAAGAAATAACAAAAAAAAGGAATTCTGAATAGACTCTCGCTACGTCCTGAATATGTGGGGACTCATTGTCAGTGGTAAACAAATTAGCTTGGACTACTGGATTTATTTGTTTTTAGTGATCGTTTTCGTTGAATGGTTTCTTTCTTTAATGGCAATTTGTTTCTTCAGTGGTAACTACTGTTTATAGTATCATTTGTCTTAAATGAGTTGAAATAGGGACATCGATCTTATTGATATCGATAAACCGAAACTGAATCTGTTACACTTGTATGCGCAGAAATAGTGACACGTTTTGAATAGATATATGGACACCGCGATTTTTGCCGAGTAGAAATACGTTCATTTCTTGCATTGCATTTAATTAACAATTATTCATAATAAAAGTCTTTAAAATGATATTTTTTTAATTTTATATGTACTACGACTCCTGACGCGATAAGCGATGAATTTGTTCCCTAATTGTTACTTAAAATAATAATTTAAACTATTGTTTTTAGTATCATTTGTCTTAAATGAGTATAAGTTGGGCTAATACAAGAACCAAGCGCAGGATCTTTTTAGATCTTGCATGTGCCAACAAATTATCAACATCGATAACTGATAAAAATCGACGAATTATCGACATCGATAACTGATCAATACTGTGAAGAAATAAGGACATTCACCTTAGAATCAATTCGATCCACGATACATCATCGGTCGATTATTACACCGTCGACATTTCTTTCCTTTAGTCTTCTCCACCCTCGTAAATTGATCGTTCTCCAAGTAGACCAATCGATCCTCCCTAACGATCACCCTTACGATAAGGTGATAAATCGAAGGAGACTACGAAGAGGGCGAGCGAACGACGGCGCACGAAAGAGACAAGGGTCATCCGCGTCGATAACGCGCGTCTAATGAATCGTTAAACAAAGGCGCGTCGAATGAGATAAGGTCGAACTATGGGCACTAATGAAAGCAACAAAAATAAGGAGAAAGAGAGAAGTGTGAGAAGTGTGTTCGGCCTCGGTCAGCATGGTGATTAATTAGTGGCACGCGATATGTTTCAGAACTGAAGAGAGCATAAACTGTGAAGAGACGAGAGGAGGAAGGAGAGTCTCTACTAATGAAGGCCAGTTGCAGCTGGTGAACGACACGATAAACGACAAGGAGGCCAAGACAAGATGGAAAGTCACGTAAGTGTCGGACATTTTCCATTTATCTCCAAACTGCACGCAGGTAGCTAATTAAATTTCCTTCCTTCGCAATTTACACGCGGAGTTTTCGAAGGATCGTGCTTTAATGTGCATTCGCGGAGAGAACACTGCAGATGTTACTTGCCTAACTATGATTGCCACAACAAAATGTGAATGTTATTTTTCGCTTATGCATACGCGGAAAAAAAATGTTATTGTATCAATAACATCGGTGTAATTGGAATAAATCTTATTGATTCAAAAAGAATGATATTGAAACATAAGCGCCATATTCTTGTTTTAATAATCGAGGCTTTTCATTCAATAGCACGATCATATTATTGATCCTTAATGGTGTGAATTTTATATGCAATCTCTTCGAACAAATAAATTATTATTTTGATAGCATATGTAATTAAAATGTGTAGTGTAATGTAATTGAAATAATTTAGTCTGTACAACTATTTGTTCTATCAATTCAATTGCATGAAATAATTAACACAATTATACGATACGGTCAATTTTATTAGGATTGATTCAAATGCGCATTCTTATTCATTGAAACATATTAGTCATTGTAATAATTGAATTTTGTATATTATGTACGGATTAAATTTTTTACATTATTGTTTAGTTTTATTTTATGTTCAGTGTATACGATGGTTATAAGAACCATAATACTCTGGTTGTGACTTGTACGGTTACAACCTTAGTAATAGTAGTCGAGGTATAGATATTACAACCGTATGATACTAATAAGATATCTATAACCTTACAGATATAACAACCGTGTAATATTGATCATGCATCAATTAGAATTTAAAAATAATATTGATAAAGTATACTTGGGAATGAAAAATTTTCTGTAGCATTGATTTAGAAAGAGAAGAAAAATGATAACAGTAATTAAATAATGGATAAATTTTATATAATTAATATACATATACATATACATGAAATTTTGCTTTGCGAATGTTATTTTTCGCTTATGTACACTCAGTGCAAAAATTAAAGGATCACTTAATTTTTCTTCAAAAATATGCAAAATTGACGTGGCTGTAACTTCGTCAAAAATGAATGGAATTTAAATTTTCAAAAAAGGTTTTAAAGATTGAAACCTCTACTTTCGAATGAACTATGTGTTTTTTCGGTTGCCGTGAGTTTCATAATTTTTACATACAGAAAAGTACACACTGAACAAAATCGAAAATTTTCTTCCCACTTTGTGGATCTGTATCTTGTGTAAAAAAAATCTTCCAAAGTTTTCGACTTACTGGTGTGAAAGCGTGAAGCTTTCCCTACAAAATCATTTTTTGAAATTGTTTCTACGATTTTTTGTTACTGAGTTACCGTGGATTAAATAAAAAGTGATCGTTCCGAATCTGATTGCTCATAACTCCGTTAAAAATCATCGTACCGCAATTGTAAAAACAGATTTTTAAAGCTGAAAGTTTACTCTATCGAATGATAGCATTGAATTTTTTTTTGTAAAAACATATAGACATGAGACATCTGAATAAAAATAACATAAAAATTAGCGATTTTTTCCTTTTTCATTTGGACCCAGAAAACAATTGTGTAAAACAAGAAAATAAATTTGTTCTCCATATTTTTTTGTACCTTTAGGTACCGTGAATGTAAAAAAAAAATTGCCGAATAGCTGTGACATTTTTAACATGATGGCCACTATGGTTTTATGCAAAGCACTCATAAAATAATGAATTCTTTTCACTGAATAAAAAGAAAGAATGAAAAATAAAGTTAAATTAAAGAAATTAATGAATGCAAAATTAAAAAAGTTTATTTCAAAGAACCGTCGATCACAAAATCGTATTAAAATTCCTATAAAATAAACCAAGAAAGAAGGGTTATGTATTCAATGTGTGAGTAACCTGACAAGCTACACGTAAAAAAGTCAGCGTAGCATAATTGGAAATCAATTTTCAACATTAATTAAACTTTATTTTTCATTCTTTCTTTTTATTCAGTGAAAAGAATTCATTATTTTATGAGTGCTTTGCATAAAACCATAGTGGCCATCATGTTAAAAATGTCACAGCTATTCGGCAATTTTTTTTTTTACATTCAGGGTACCTAAAGGTACAAAAAAATATGGAGAACAAATTTATTTTCTTGTTTTACACAATTGTTTTCTGGGTCCAAATGAAAAAGGAAAAAATCGCTAATTTTTACGTTATTTTTATTCAGATGTCTCATGTCTATATGTTTTTACAAAAAAAAATTCAATGACGCCATTCGATAGAGTAAACTTTCAGCTTTAAAAATCTGTTTTTACAATTGCGGTACGATGATTTTTAACGGAGTTATGAGCAATCAGATTCGGAACGATCACTTTTTATTTAATCCACGGTAACTCAGTAACAAAAAATCGTAGAAACAATTTCAAAAAATGATTTTGTAGGGAAAGCTTCACGCTTTCACACCAGTAAGTCGAAAACTTTGGAAGATTTTTTTTTACACAAGATACAGATCCACAAAGTGGGAAGAAAATTTTCGATTTTGTTCAGTGTGTACTTTTCTGTATGTAAAAATTATGAAACTCACGGCAACCGAAAAAACACATAGTTCTTTCGAAAGTAGAGGTTTCAATCTTTAAAACCTTTTCTGAAAATTTAAATTCCATTCATTTTTGACGAAGTTACAGCCACGTCAATTTTGCATATTTTTGAAGAAAAATTAAGTGATCCTTTAATTTTTGCGCTGAGTGTATATACAATGGTTATAGGAATAATTTTGGTGTTCCAAAAACTGCACTGTCCAACAAATTTTGACTTTTTTTTTCTGTCCATGAAATGACTTTTGTTAATTTCGAAAGTATTTTAGGACTAATTCCACCTTCGAGTTAGTTGGAGGTTCTTTTGGATTTTAATTAATAAGATTTGACTGTATTTTCTTCATTAAGAAACTAGTGCACGGTAAAAATATTGTTTTCCAAATTTGTATAATTTTTTTCCTCTATAGCTGATCATCTTAGGAATATTTAAAATCCAACACGAAGTTAAAAAGTGACTGAAAACAAAATTTGTTCTAATTGAAATGCATGTTGTTTTTAGGAAAATTCGAGATTATATTTGCTAATAACTTTTCAACGAATAAATAATACTCCAAAATACTAAGTCAGTGCTTAGATGATAGATGGAAGATAATCGAGGTATTTTTCTTTTTTTGTTTCTAATTATCCAGAATCCTGCAATCGTCAACACCGTTCACAAAATTCACGTATTCGGTGATTGATTTTTTTATTTATAATTTCTGAATTACTTTGTTCAAGGCGCATTTTATACCTCTTAATGCAAAGTGTACACTGAAAAAATTGTATTCTTATCTTAAGAATTTACCACTTAAGTTTAGAATATTTCCTACTAAAATAAGCAACAAGAGGATCTTCTTAATTTAAGAGTAGAATGCTCTAAACACATTCCTCTAATCAAATATTCTTAACAGATATTTTTATCAGATATTCTTAACATAACCTGGTAAAAAATTTGTAAGGATATATTTCGTATATATTGGAAACAAAATTCTTAATGAAATGCTTCGCTTTTTATATTGTCGAAAATTACATTATCCATATCTTGAAATCAGAATTGGTTGAGAAATATAGTCACGAGAGAAGATTACAATTCATATGTATCTCTATACTGAAAAAATTGTGTTCTTATCTTAAGAATTTGCCACTTAAATTTAGAATATTTCCTACTAAAATAAGCAAAGATGATCTTCTTAATTTAAGAGTAGAATGTTCTAAACAGATTCCTCTAATCAAATATTCTTAACATAACCTGGTAAAAAATTTGTATGGATATATTTCGTATGTAATTATTGGAAACAAAACTGTTAATGAAATACTTCACTCTTTATATTGTCGAAAATTACATTATCCATATCTTGAAATCAGAATTGGTTGACAAATGCAGTCACGAAAGAAAGTTACAATTCATATGTATTTATATTACTTGTAAATATCTCCAATAAATCGCCCAAATCCTCTTCTTCTAGCCACCTCGTCATTTCCTTATCCATGCTTTTTGCACAACACAGCACACAAAATAATATAGTACTTAAAATTACGCAGAATTGCAAGAGGAACAAGATACAGGCAACGACATGTGCCACACGCGATGTGTAACCTAACTTAACCGAATACTGACACACTGACAGAAAACTGTATGATATATCAAACTATAACGGCATAGTAACAAAATTATAGTTGGAAATATCATATCAGTAAATGTTGCCATAGTGTCGGTAATAATTACGATAAGGGCATAGTATAGACAACTATATTATGTTCTTACCCAAAATGATGGTTATTTCGACTAAAAATATAGTATGATTGAAAATATACAATGATAAGAAAAGTAACTATTTTATATAGTTACTATTACCAGAATATTTCATAAATAGTGATAGAACTAACTATATTCACATAGCACATTTTACTATACATATGGTAACAAGAACAAAGGTAACAGTTAATAATATAACCATTTGTATAAATCGTTCATTCTACTATATTTTGTATGGTCAAGTGAACTATAAAAATATGTTTGACGCCAAATTTAACTATAAAATATAGTGAGATTATAGTAAACCCAACCATTTTTTTCTCTCAGTGCACGCATTGTGTCGCGACGTTCAGATGGATTATTAAGAATATATTCGAAAAACGGTCGTATCGATAAGAAAATATTCTTATCTATTAAGAATATCTATTAAGATGAATTATTAAGTTTGTATTTTAAGAATACAATTTGTTCAGTGTACGATTTAATAAGTAAAAACAAACGCGATTTTCCAACCTCTTTAATTCCACGCTTGACTTATTCCTTTGATGAGTCAAAGTAGTCTTCCCCCTTAAGTTCTGTTGGCGCCGACTGGATCGATGGAAATCTTCAGGTAGACGTTAATATCGCAAATAGCAAAAGGTATCGTGGTGGTTACGTCAAGTGGGGTTCCTAACGATAAGATATGGATATAGATTAGTAGGATTGGATTTAGGGATTGGTTCAGATTAGCTGTGCGTTAGGTAGAGATATGGCAAGCTCATTTTGTAGATCGTATAACCATTAGGGTTCTGCTATCCGAGAGAGAAGTAAATTCGTCGGCTCGTAATCCAGTGATTCCACTCCTTCCTTCCGGAAATTGATATCCTTTGCATTACATTAAGAGTTCATTAGTTACTTCCATTGATATCGATCTATTACATTCCACATGTCTATCCGAAAAGGATAAAGAGAACGAGAGAAAATGTTTCCAATTAAACGAAATCTATCTTTCTTTTTTATTTTGGCTCTATGGTTTTTTTTTTTTCAAATAGAAGTTCGTGCATTTAAGGGTTAGGGTTAAGGTTAGGGGTAAATCTGCTTTTCATTATGCTTGCATCAGTGTATTTTACCCTTAAATGCATGAATTTTTATTTGAAAATAAGAATAATCTATGGAGGCGAAGTAAAAAATAAAGATGCGTTGTTTGCAATACGATTGGCATCGAAATTGGTACTTTAAAAATTGGTTAATACGCATTTCAGAGGTAAATGTTATACGGTGAGATTTAACAATTAAATGCATGAATTTCTGCTTGAAAATAAAAATAAACCATGGAGGTAAAGTGAAAAAGGAAAGTAGGTTGTTCGTAATGGCCTTTCATACGATTGGCATCGAAATTGATACTTCATGCAATTTATGGGTTAAATGTCATACGGTGAGATTTAACTGTTAAATGCACGAATTTCTGTTTGAAAATAACAATAAACCATCGAGCCAAAGCAGAAAGAAAGGCACGCTCTTTTCAATGGCATCGAAATTCATACTTTACGCATTTAGGGGTCAAACCATCAAAATGAGGCTTTCCTAACGATCGATAATTCGGAGGTCTCTGACTTACAAAAATGAAAAATTCAATTCGTAATTGCAAATCTTGAGTGGACCATGGGCGATAAAGAGCGAGAGAAGAATGTTCTCAACCGTTAAATGCACACTGAGAGAAAAAAATGGTTGGGTTTACTATAATCTCACTGTATTTTATAGTTAGATTTGGCGTCAAACATATTTTATAGTTCACTTAACCATACAAAATATAGTAGAATCAACGATTTGTACAAATGGTTATATTATTAACTATTACCTTTGTTCTTGTTACCATATGTATAGTAAAATGTGCTGTGTGAATATAGTTAGTTCTATCACTATGTATGAAATATTCTGGTAATATTAACTGTATAAAATAGTTACTTTTCTTACCATTATATCTTTTCAACCATACTGTATTTTTATAGTTCACTTAACCATATAAAATATAGTAGAATGAACGATTTATACAAACGGTTATATTATTAACTATTACCTTTGTTCTTGTTACCATACGTATAGTAAAATGTGCTGTGTAAATATAGTTAGTTCTATCACTATGTATGAAATATTCTGGTAATATTAACTATTTTACATAGTTACTTTTCTTACCATTATATCTTTTCAACCATACTGTATTTTTATAGTTCACTTAATCATACAAAATATAGTAGAATGAACGATTTGTACAAATGGTTGTATTATTAACTATTAGTTTTGTTCTTGTTACCATATGTATAGTAAAATGTGCTATGTGAATATAGTTAGTTCTATCACTATGTATGAAATATTCTGGTAATATTAACCAATTTACATAGTTACTTTTCTTACCATTATATCTTTTCAACCATACTGTATTTTTATAGTTCACTTAATCATATAAAATATAGTAGAATGAACGATTTGTACAAATGGTTATATTATTAACTATTACCTTTGTTCTTGTTACCATAAGTATAGTAAAATGTGCTATGTGAATATAGTTAGTTCTGTCACTATGTATGAAATATTCTAGGAATATGAACTATATAAAATCCTTACTTTTCTAACCATTATATATTTTCAACCATACTATATTTTTAGTTGAAATAACCATAATTTTGGGTAAAAAAATAATATAGTTGGTTATACTATGCCTCTATCGTAATTATTACCGACATTATGGTAATATTTGTCATAAATATGATATTTCCAACTATAATTTTGTTACTATGCCATTATACCCGAGTAGAATTTGAAGATCGTTCCTGTCTAGTTCAGATATAGAAAAATCGAGATTTACATCGGAACTGTCTATTTTTTGTGTGTAGTTGTGGGCTTGAAATGTAACGGTCACTTCTACCAGTGGCTGCATAAAAAAAACTGGCTACTAGTTAGACAGTAAATTTAAGACAGTAAGTAGCAAAATAAAATAAGCTTCTGGATAATTCTTTTTTTTTTGCCAACGCATCGTTGTTCCTGAAACGCCGGTGAGTAGGTGTTCATTTGCTTAATGATTAATTGTATTTTTATTTAATTGAAAAATCCACTTTTACATACCTTCTTGTGTAAGGAGATTCGAACCTGAGACCTCTAGCTCACGAAGCCTGTTCCCTTACACATAGAGACCACAACTCGGATTGTTGCGTGAGACGTTTCGTATTGGATATACATGTATGGTTTACTCAGTATAGTTGTATAATATTGTTTAATGTTTCATAGAAAAAATAAGCAATTGAGATTAAAAGTTACATTTGTCTCTACTTATAGTTTAATGTAAGAAACACCGTATTGTAGGGAGTGATGTTTTTCACTCCATTTGCGTGCATTGTCGAATTAGGCACTAGCAATGTCGAATTATTTTTAAATAAATAAATACTCTCCGAGCGTCGTGCATTCAGAGAGACAAGAGTGAGATGATGCACAAAAGTAGGGAGTTTCTTTCTAAATGCACGGCGCTCGAAGAGTATTTATTTATTTAAAAATAATTCGACATTGCTAGTACCTCGAACTCTTTGGAATATGTTATAGTATATCTACAACTATCCAGAGAACATTTTATTTCGACGTGAACTCCCTAATTTTGCGCAGCATCTCACTTTGCGATGATAAACTATTTTTGTTATGGTTTTTTCGCCTGAACTCTTAACATTTCATGCCCAGGATTTTGAACTCTTCGAAATATCACTCATGTACGTTGAAAGATTCGAAATTCGGTGAGATGCAATCAAGCCATACGCGAAGTTCGCATCTCATTTTTTAAAACGAGATTTTTTGTGTAAATCATTTGAACCATTGTTAAAACTTGTAAGAACTCCTTGTACTATGCTGGATGCAAGTAAATTTGAAAACTTTTCATGAGATGCTGACAGTTGAGATGCTTATAGCTTCACACCGGTGTCATCAAGCCCGTGAGAGATCCGCTGACTAATTTAAAAATGCTAGTAGCGATCTAGTAATTGGATTATATTTTCTGGGAAAGACGGCGCCATCTACTATCATATTTTCTATGCGATTACTATACAACAGCTACATCAGAAAGACTGTCTATAAATTCTTATCTAGTACTGATCTAGCTGCCAGCTACAAAATTTAATCTAGTCAATACTATCTACTTACTACACTGAGAGAAAAGTATATGATATATCTAACTATAATGGCATAGTAACAAAATTATAGTTGGAAATATCATATTTATGGTAAATGTTACCATGATGTCGGTAATAATTACGATAGAGGCATAGTATAACCAACTATATTATGTTTTTACCCAAAATTGTGGTTATTTCAACTAAAAATATAGTATGGTTGAAAATATATAATGGTAAGAAAAGTAACTATTTTATATAGTTAATATAACCAGAATATTTCACACATAGTGATAAAACTAACTATATTCACATAGCACATTTTACTATACATATGGTAACAAGAACAAAGGTAACGGTTAATAACATAACCACTTGTATAAATCGTTCATTCTACTATATTTTGTATGGTTAAGTGAACTATAAAAATATGTTTGACGCCAAATTTAACTATAAAATATAGTGAGATTATAGTAAATCCAACCATTTTTTTCTCTCAGTGTAGGTTTCAGATCGGATGTACTAGATTCATTTCTACTCGGGTAGTTAGATATATCATATACTTTTCTTTCAGTGCATGCATTTCTATTTGAAAATAAAAACAGACCATAGAGCTAAAGCAAAAAAGGAAAATAGGTTGATTGCAATGGCTTTTAACCCTTTGCATTCCAGGGCTCCTGAGTGGAGCCATTTAAAATTTCCCTTTAAACTCAAGGGCTCCGCTTTGGATACAATACAAGTAATTAATTGTTCATCGAGTTTATTAAAAGCTTCCAGGGCAAAGGGATAAATTATTTGTATTGTATCCAAAGCAGAGCCCTTGAGTTTAAAGGGAAAGTTTAAATGAGCCCTTGAGTGCAAAGGGTTAATACGATTACTATCGAAATTGATACTTCATGCATTTAAGGGTCGAATTATCAAAATTAAGCTTTTATAACGAGCGATAATCGAAGGTCTCTGACTTTTAAAAATGAAAAATAGAATTTGCAATTGCAAATCTCGATGGATCATAGACGACAGTGAGCGAGAGAAGAATGTTCTGAACCCTTAAATGTATGAATTTCTATTTGAAAATAACATTGAAAAAATTGTATTCTTAAAATACAAACTTAATAATTCGTCTTAATAGATGTTCTTAATATTAGGTGTACAAATGAATAATCCAATTTTTTTTAAGCAGTTAAGAAATTAAATTTAAAATCATTTGATTTTCCCGCTCATATGCAGTTACGTAATGTTGACATATGGCTATTAAAAATGATAATTGGTATAACGGCAAACCTAACATAACTTTCAAAAATATTCAGTTTAATAGCCTCAGAAATGGCAAGAAATAATGAGCATATCCGACTCTGTATTTTCTACGAATTCCAACAAGGAAAAACCTCAGCAGAGACATGCAAATCAATTTGTTCTTTCCTCGGAGAAGATATTGTACCGTACGATGTATGTGTATTTTCGTCCAAGCGATTCAAAAGCGGTGATTTCTGTCCGAATGACAAACAACGCCCTGAAGGCGCACGAAAGTACGACAACGATCACTTGGAGAAGCTGCTCGATGAAAATTCGGCACAAACGCAAAAAGAGCTTCCAAAGCAGTTAGGAGTGACTAAAATTATTAATTCCTAACTGCTTTGGAAGCTCTTTTTGCGTTTGTGCCGAATTTTCATCGAGCAGCTTCTCCAAATGATCGTTGTCGTACTTTCGTGCGCCTTCAGGGCGTTGTTTGTCATTCGGACAGAAATCACCGCTTTTGAATCGCTTGGACGAAAATACACATACATCGTACGGTACAATATCTTCTCCGAGGAAAGAACAAATTGATTTCCATGTCTTTGCTGAGGTTTTTCCTTGTTGGAATTCGTAGAGAATACAGAGTCGGATATGCTCATTATTTCTTGCCATTTCTGAGGCTATTAAACTGAATATTTTTGAAAGTTATGTTAGGTTTTCCGTTATACCAATTATCATTTTTAATAGCCATATGTCAACATTACGTAACTGCATATGAGCGGGAAAATCAAAAGATTTTAAATTTAATTTCTTAACTGCTTAAAAAAAATTGGATTATTCATTTGTACACCTAATAGATAAGAATATTTTCTTATCGATATGACGGTTTTTGTATTCTTAAATTAAGAATATATTCTTAATAATCCATCTGAATGTCGCGACACAATGCGTGTTAGTATTCGATTAAGTGTTATTATTCCTCTTGCTATTCTGCGTAATTTTGAGTACTATATTATTATTTTGTGTGCTGCGTTGTGCAAAAAGTATGGATAAGGAAATGACGAAGTGACTAGAAGAAGAGGATTTGGGCGATTTAATGGAGATATTTACAAGTAATAGAAATACATGTATGTTATATGTATAAATTGTAACCTTCTCTTGTGACTACATTTCTCAACCAATTCCGATTTCAAGATATGGATAATGTAATTTTCGACAATATAAAGAGTGAAGCATTTCATTAAGAGTTTTCTTTCCAATAATTATACAGGGTGGACCATTTTAACCTTTAATGGAGAATAACTCGACCGGTAATCAAAATAATAAAAAAAGTTTTATACAAAAGTTGTTGGGTAAGGAGGGGGACGTATGACCATCACCTTGAATTTTACCTTGAGCTTGACTTTACGGGTTATTTGAAGGTCAAATTGAATTTTTTAAATGGAAACGCCAATTTTCGACCCCGGATTCGGAAAGAGCGAGAAATTTTACAATAGGATATGTATGATTGATAAAGTCAAATTTCATGTATTGAGGTGATTTCAAGGTCAGAAGGAACTTGTACGTGTATTCATGCGAAAATCGTATCTGTATACGGGGATTTCTAAATAATCTTCTACACTTACAAGTAACACTATCCAATTGTCACTCACCGATTTGAATGAAACTTAACATACTTATTAAACACCGAAAAATATTGAATACGTGTTTTTTTGTTTCGGCTAAATACGCTTTTTAGGGGTAGAAAGCACCCCTCAACCCCTGGAGGTGGAAACACTTATGGCTAATTATTTCTGAAACGATACATTTTCTGAAAAAAGTACTTAGGACCAAAGTTGTAAAGTTTAAAGTGATGCACTCGATGGCGACCTTGAAGTTGACCTTGAGGTCGGTTATCAAGGCCATTGGAAAATCATTTCATGTTTTTCATAGGGAGTAGTTTACTTTTCATCCCGAGAATCGATAGAGCGTAGAATTTTACATTGAGAACGTTGGTGGTTTGTAAATAGAACAAGCCTCTGCAATTTAAAACTGTTCATTGATCCAACCAATTAAGGCAAGATCAGTCAATAATTTGATCAATAAAGGAATTGAAAGTTAATTATTCATTCAAGTAAGGCAAGATGTGATTGAGATCCAGCTTAGGACCAAAGTTGTAGAGTCCAACCTCAAGGTTGATTTCAAGGTCAATTAAATTTGGAAATAATTAGCCGTTGCCGGACTTTGACCACATCCTGTATTTATAATCAGTAATTTTACGCTCTATCGATGCTCAGGATGAAAAGTAAACTACACCCCATGAAAAACATGAAATGATTTTCCAATGACCTTGATAATCGACCTCAAGGTCGACTTCAAGGTCGCCATCAAGTGCATCACTTTGAACTCTACAACGTTGGTACTAACAACGTAAGTACTTCTTTCAGAAAATGTATCGTTACAGAAATAATTAGCCATAAGTGTTTCCACCTCCAGGGGTTGAGGGGTGCTTTCTACCCCTAAAAAGTGTATTTAGCCGAAACAAAAAAACACGTATTCAATATTTTTCGGTGTTTAATAAGTATGTTAAGTTTCATTCAAATCGGTGAGTGACAGTTGGGTAGTGTTACTTGTTAGTATTACCCAGAGACAACGACGTGGACGTGGTAGAATTCTGCCACTTTCGGGGTGCTAGTTTAGAGTGAGTCCCCTTGTCTCTCACTACTCGGGGTACTAAAATACTATTTTCGCATGAATACACGTACAAGTTCCTTCTGACCTTGAAATCACCTCAATACATGAAATTTGACTTTATCAATCATACATATCCTATTGTAAAATTTCTCGCTCTTTCCGAATCCGGGGTCGAAAATTGGCGTTTCCATTTAAAAAATTCAATTTGACGTTCAAATAACCCGTAAACACAAGCTCAAGATCAAATTCAAGGTCATGGTCATACGTCCCCCTCCTTACCCAACAACTTTTGCATAAAACTTTTTTGATTATTTTGCTTACCGGTCCAGTTATTCTTCATTAAACGTTAAAATGGTCCACCCTGTATACGAAATATTAGGTGTATAAATTAATTCTCGGCCCCTCACTTCTTTTGAAGAGAGTATCTATTTAAATTTGCATATCTTTCCCGCCGTATAGTTATTTTGAAGCGCCATCCTTTGGCTTCAAAACGAGCTATCATACTTAATGTTGTTGATAATATAACCTCAAAAACCAAATAGTAAACGCTATGTCGTTCGAAAAGCAGCACCTGAGGCATTGCCTTCTTTTCTCCTTTCAATTGAAAAAAAGTGCTGCTGAAGCTAAAAAATTGATTTGTTCCGCCTTAGGCGAAAATGCTGTGTCCTACAGTACGTGTAAAAAATGGTTCCAAAATTTTCAGAATGGAAATTTTGATCTCCGGGATAAAGAACGCCCTGGACAAACCACCATCATTTTTCCGACACGGAATACGAAAGTTGCCTGAAAAGTGGCAAAAATGTATAGAAAGTGAGGGAGATTATTTTGAAGATTAAGAGATATCTAATTTTTTTTATAATAAAGACCAAAGTTTGATCAAAAAGGCCGAGAATTAATTTATACACCTAATATATCCATACAAATTTTTTACCGGGCTATGTTAAGAATATCCGATAACAATATCCGTTAAGAATATGTGATTAGAGGAATCTGTTTAGAACATTCTACTCTTAAATTAAGAAGATCCTCTTGTTGCTTATTTAGAGTAGGAAAACTACTAAATAACTACCACTTATTCTAAACTTAAGTGGTAAATTCTTAAGATGAGAATACAATTTTTTCAGTGAAGAAATTCGTACTTTGTGCAATTAAGGAACAAATCATCAAACTTAAACTTTCCTAACGCTCGATATTCTGAGGTCTCCGACTTAAGATATGAAAAATTCCATTTGCAATTGCGAATATCGGAGTGGACCGGTGGGCGTTAACGAGCGTTTTAATTTCGGTCAATAGGACAGACGGTCGAAAGTTTCTCCAGGCACAAGAGAGAAAAAGTTTCTCCCTCCCTTGGCTCTCATTCTCCGGTAACAGATTAAGTTTGCTCATTTCTGTTCTCGCCTCGTACGGACGCGTCCAAATTGCCAAACGAAGTGAACCACAGTGGAGGGTTAAAGGGCAGGTGGAATTGGAGAAGCGAGACGATGACCCTCGAGTTACTTTTTTTTTTTCTTGTCTCTTTCAAAGGACCTCGACACTTCGTCAGCTTTCTGTCCACATTGGACGACGGTGTCTGTGGTAGCGCGCACGAGAGACAGTTTGAAGAAATTACGAGTCCAAGCACAGGACGAATGTTAACGAGATTTTAGTTCGAGGCAAGGACATCAAGCTCACCTCGACATTGTGCATGCCACGCATTAGTTTCATTAACCCTTGAACGAGCGCGTGTCTCAATTTTTCTCACCAGTTTAATTAAGATGAAGACTAATAAAATGTGGTCTCTTGAATATTTCACGTGGAAATAGTTGTAAGTGAAGCTAACTAACGCAAAGAGAGATTTATTCTTGATTAAAGGGACAGTATATTATATTTCTTTGTAATATGAAACATTGGAATTGGAGGAAGGTAGTACGAATCTTTGTTATATAAATTGTTTTGTAGTATAAAGATATCGGAAGTAAGGTCAATGTCTCAGTTTCTACTCAAGTCCTGATTTCTACTCACTATGAACTATTCTTCTTGACATTAATATTCGCTTGATAAAATAAGCTGCAGAAAGATTAATTATTAATTATTTAGATACCTGTATATGAATATGTATTAACAAACAATTTACCAGGCAAATTTTCGAAACTTGCAAAGCAGTTACTTCGATATTTCAAGTCGATGTTGCTGCCAATTGTCATCAATATTGTTATTGGTTATCTCCGGAACATTATATTATTGACACTAGATTTACCGAAACCAGTCAATTTAACTGCTTCAAATGGGAAATCGTGTTTACAAAAAATGTTCGATAAATCTAGTGTCAAAACGTATAAGGTCAATGTCCCAGTTTCTACTCAAGTCCTGATTTCTACTCACTATAAACTATTCTTCTTAACATTAATATTCAGTTGATAAAATAAGTTGCAGAAAGATTAACTATTAATTATTTAGATACTCCGGCATAAGTTGCATAGGCTTGTTGCTCGCTAGGTAACAGCTCGTTGTTAAAAATCAATTTCATAATCCGAGCAGTCCTTGTATTCTTAAATGAGTCGAAATAGGTACATCGACCTTATTGATATCGATAAACCGAAACTGAATCTGTTACACTTGTATGCGCAGAAATAGGGGCACGTTGTGAGTAGATAAACGGACACTACGATTTTTGCCGAGTAGAAATACGTTCATTTCTTGCATTGCATTTAATTAACAATCATTCATAATAAAAGTCTTTAAAATGATATTTTTTTAATCTTATATGTAGTACGACTCCTGGCGCGAGAAGCGGTCAATTCGTTCGCTAATTGTTACTTAAAATAATAATTTAAACTACTGGGTAAAACTCCTGTTTAGGGTAGGCAGCTCCGATCACCTTGACCTTGATATATGTTGTCAAGGACATCCTCCTGAGTACGAATCCGCAATTTTTAGCCGTCCCTCATTGTTCGTTAAAAAGTCATTAACAGAAAAAGTTTTCACGAATTATGGAGAATTTCCGACGTTGAGTCACACACAACACGAATTTCTGACGTTGAGTCAGAAGTTAGATAAAACAGCAGAGGCTACAGAAATTGATCTAACCAGAAAGGCTCACCACGCTCTCAAGTGTAGATTATTTTTTTAATGCGCGGGCGGGCGCGGAAGCGCCCGTGTCGCGCCTAACCATCGAACCGCCTAACCCTTATTGAATTAGACGGGTTAGGCTTGGTTAAGCGGGTGCGATTGTCAGACGCGGCACAGGCGCTTTGAGAGCGTGGTAGGCCTTTCTGGTTAGATCAATTTCTGTAGCCTCTGCTGTTTTACCTAACTTCTTAACAAATAATGAGCGTCGACTAAACCATTTGGATTGTTACTCCGGAGAGTTACCTTGATAATATATGTCAAGGCAAGATTGTTGGAGCTGCCTTCTCTATCCTAAATATCGAAACACGCAGAAAATGCCAACTCGAACCGGTGACTTCATTTGTAAATAACTTTTTAACGAACAATGAGCGACGGCTAAAGATTGCGGATTCGTTCCCAGGAGGATGTCCTTGACAACATATATCAAGGTCAAGGTGATCGGAGCTGCCACCCCTAAACAGGAGGTTTACCAACTACTGTATTTAGTATCATTTATCTTAAATGAGTTGAAATAGGGACATCGATCTTATTGATATCGATAAACCGAAACTGAATCTGTTACACTTGTATGCGCAGAAATAGTGACACGTTTTGAATAGATATATGGACACCGCGATTTTCGCCGAGTAGAAATACGTTCATTTCTTGCTTTGCATTTAATTAACAATTATTCATAATAAAAGTCTTTGAAATGATATTTTTTTAATCTTATATGCAGTACGAATCCTGACGCGATAAGCGATCCATTTGTTCGCTAATTGTTACTTAAGATAATAATTTAAACTACTGTATTTAGTATCATTTGTCTTAAATGAGTAGAAATAGGGATATTGACTTTATTTATGTCCATAAGCACGATTAACCATATATTGTGTAAATGACGACAGTTTTATCTCGCTCTCTGCCGAACCCAGGAATAACTGACGAGGAGGTTAAAAAGAAAGGAAGTTCGAGGAATTTAAAAAAAAACGCAATAAAATATAAATAAAAGGAAAGTAAGAAATAACAAAAAAAAGGAATTGGGAATAGACTCTCGCTGCGTCCTGAATATGTGGGGACTCAGTGGTAAACAAATTAGCTTGGACTACTAGATTTATTTGTTTTTAGTGATCGTTTTCGTTGAATGGTTTCTTTCTTTAATGGTAATTTTTTTCTTCAGTAGTAACTACTGTTTATAGTATCATTTGTCTTAAATGAGTTGAAATAGGGACATCGACTTTATTGATATCGATAAACCGAAACTGAATCTGTTACACTTGTATGCGCAGAAATAGGGGCACGTTGTGAGTAGATAAACGGACACTACGATTTTTGCCGAGTAGAAATACGTTCATTTCTTGCATTGCATTTAATTAACAATTATTCATAATAAAAGTCTTTAAAATGTAGTACGACTCCTGGCGCGAGACGCGATCAATTCGTTCGCTAATTGTTACTTAAAATAATAATTTAAACTACTGTTTTTAGTATCATTTGTTTTAAATGAGTAGAAGTAGGGACATTGACCTTATAGGTTAGTGATAGGTAAAGGAATGAAAATTTACTTTTTTGTAAAGTGCAAGTGCAATGCAATAGCGATTTATTCAATATTCATAGTGCGAATTTTTGCAATATGAGCGCGATTTGTTGTAAAATTACCAGAACTAGGTAATAGCAGATATCAAAAGATACTTATCCACAACGATTTTTATGTAATTGGAAAATATTAACGGTGGGGCATAGTGAATTAAAATCCTCGAGTGTTAAAATGAACGAGGGTTAAATTTATTTTCTTGGGTGCCGTAACACCCAATGGATACTGTGCATTTAGGAAGTGCAATGCAATACTGATTTACACAATATTCACAGTCTCTATTTATACAATAATTTTTAGGCACGACCGTAAAGGGAGTGACTTATGCAATCGCCATCGCGAAAACCGTTCGTATGTATGTGTGTATGTGTGTATGTATGTGTGTGTGTGTGTGTGTGTGTGTGTGTGTGTGTGTGTGTGTGTGTGTGTGTGTGTGTGTGTGTGTGTCCGTGTAGATCCTCGATTTCGGAAAAACGGCTGAACCGATCGGGACGAAATTTGGCACAAAAATCAAGTACACTACTGTGAGTTGACAATAAGGTTTGTGAGCCGCCATCTTGAACCGGTACAAGATGGCGGGAGATTCAAAATTTGAAAAAAATGTAATTTAAATTTAATATTGCTGCCATTTCTAAACGGCTGAAGATAGCGATACATAAAGTTTGCTGGCACCAAATGGATATATACTCAAAGTACATACCAAATTTCGTTGCGATCCGTTCAGCCGTTTGGCCGGAATACTGCACTAATGGAAATAGTGCAAAATTCATTAATCCATTAGTGCAGTATTCCGGCCAAACGGCTGAACGGATTCGAACAAAATTTGGCATGTACATCGAGTATATATCCATTTGGTGCCACGAAACTTTATGTATGGCCATTTTCAACCGTTTCGAAATGGCGGCAAATTCAAATTTTTTATCCACTATTCCAGTAAAACGATTGATTAGTCCACTATTCCGGCAAAACGGCTGAACGGATTCGGACAAAATTTGGCATGCACATCAAGTATATACCCATTTGGTGCCAGGAAACTTTATGTATGGCCATCTTCAGCCGTTTCGAAATAGCAGCAAATTCAAATTTTTAATCCACTATTTCAGCAAAAAAGTTGATTAGTCCACTATTCCAGCAAAACGGCTGAACGGATTCCGATAAAATTTGGCATGCATATCAAGTATATACCCATTTGGTGCCACGAAACATTGTGTATGGGCATCTTCAACCATTTCGAAATGGTGCCAGTTTGAAAGATTTCAATTTGTCGCAATTTCTCAATGGTTGAAGATAACCATGCATAAAGTTTTACCGTAGCAAAGGTGTATATACTCTATGTACATGTCAAATTTTTGTTCGGATGCATTTAATTGTCCGGTTTTGATCACTTGGGTCTATTGCAGAAATGCTGCATTTTGTGGGCGAGCGCGAAGCGCGAGCACCCGACGATCTGGGGGGGGGGGGGGTATGGCGCTTGAGCGAAGCGAAAGCGCAGAGGACTCTGTAGCATAGTTTAATATTTCAATACTTGAATTTTCTACAATTTCGAAACCTTTTGAAATTCGTGGGCGAGCGCGAAGCGCGAGTGCCGCGGTCGTGCCTATTGCAGAAAAGCGAAGCTTTTCTGCACCCGTTATGGCGAGCGCGAAGCGCGAGCAAAGGCGATCTTGAGGGGGTTGGCGCTTGTGCGAAGCGAAAGCGCAGGGGGCTCTGCCCCCTAGTTACTTTCTTGGGCGCCGTAACATAAAAGATACTGTGCGTTCAGCAAGTGCAACGCAATATTGATTTACACAATATTTGCAGTCTCAATATTTACAATCGTTTCTACTTTCTTGGGTGCCATAACACAAAGGATACTGTGTGTTCAGCAAGTGCAACGCAATACTGATTTACACATTATTCACAGTCTCAATATTTACAATCGTTTCTATTTTCTTGGGCACCGTAACACAAAAGATACTGTGCATTCAGCAAGTGCAACGCAATACTGATTTACACAATATTCACAGTCTCAATTTTTACAATATGCACGTCGTTCGTGGTAAAATTACGAGAACTAATTGTAAGCAATAGCAGATACCAAAAGACACTTACCCACGACAATGTTTATGCAATCGGAAAATATTAATGTGGCACATAGTGGGTTAAAACCCTCGAGGGTTAAAATGAACGAGGGTTAAATTTATTTTCATGGGTGCCGTAACATAAAAGATACTATGTGTTCAGCAAGTGCAACTGAATATTAATTTAAACAATATTCACAGTCTCAATTTTTACAATAATTTTTACTTTCTTGGGCGCCGTAACATAAAAGATACTGTGCGTTCAGCAATTGCAACGCAATACTGATTTATACACTGAAAAAATTGTATTCTTAAAATACAAACTTAATAATTCATCTTAATAGATATTCTTAATAGGTAAGAATATTTTCTTATCAATATGACGCTTTTTTGAATATATTCTTAATAATCCATCTGCATGTTGCGACACAACGCGTGTCGGTATTCCAGTTAACTGTGGAATTTTTTTTTGAGTTTTGATTTTTAATTTTACGTCGAATGGTAAACTTTTTTTATTGTTCGTGATCCAAAATATAAAAAATTTGGATTGACGTGTATACACGTCGAACGCAGTTAACTGGTTAAGTTAGGTTATACATCGCGTGCGGCACATGTCGATGTCTGTATTTTGTTCCTCTTGCAATTCTGCGTAATATTGTGTGCTGTGTTGCGCAAAAGGTATGGATAAAGAAGTGACGAAGTGGCTAGGAGAAGAGGATTCGGGCGATTTAACGGAGGTATTTACAAGTAATAGAAATACATATGAATTGTAACTTTCTCTCGTGACTACATTTCTCAACTAATCCCGATTTCAAGATACGGATCATGTAATTCTCGACAATATAAAGAGTGAAGCATTTCATTAAGAGTTCTGTTTCCAATAATTATACAGGGTGGGCTAAATTTGAATAATTGCAAATTTTGAATAATGGTCCAGGACTTTTGTGTTTGTTTTAGGCCGTACTATTCACTGTTTCCGGTTTGACAGTTGAAACCAGCCCACCCTGTATACGAAATATATCCATACAAATTTTTTACCATGCTATGTTAAGAAGATACTGTTAAGGATATTTGATTAGAGGAACCTGTTTGGAGCATTCTACTCTGAAATTAAGAAGATCCTCTTGTTGCTTATTTTAGTAAGAAGTATTCTAAAATTAAGTGGTAAATTCTTAAGATGAGAATAAAATTTTTTCAGTGTACAATATTCGCAGTCTCAATTTTTACAATCGTTTTACTTTCTTGGGCGCCATAACATACAGGATACTGTGCGTTCAGCAAATGCAACGCAATATTAATTTAAACAATATTGACAGTCTCAATTTTTACAATATGAGATCTATTTGTTGTCAAATTACCAAAACTAATCGTAAACAATAGCAGATACTTACCCCCAAAGATTATTATGTAATTGAGAAACATATGCAGTTGGTTAAAATGAACGAGGGTTAAATTGACTTTTTTAGGCACCGTAACACAAAAGATACCGCGCGTTCGCCAAGTGCAACGCAATATTAATTTAAACAATATTGACAGTCTCAATTTTTACAATATGAGTTACAATATGAGTTCTATTTGTTGTCAAATTACCAAAACTAATCGTAAACAATAGCAGATACCAAAAGATACTTACCCACAAAGATTATTATGTAATTGAAAAACATATGCAGTTGGTTAAAATGAACGAGGGTTAAATTTACTTTTTTAGGCACCGTAACACAAAAGATACCGCGCGTTCACCAAGTGCAACGCAATATTAATTTAAACAATATTGACAGTCTCAATTTTTACAATATGAGTTCTATTTGTTGTCAAATTACTAAAACTAATCGTAAACAATAGCAGATACCAAAAGATACTTACCCACAAAGATTATTATGTAATTGAGAAACATATGCAGATGGTTAAAATGAACGAGGGTTAAATTTACTTTTTTAGGCACCGTAACACAAAACATACTGCGCGTTCAGCAAGTGCAACGCAATATTAATTTAAACAATATTGACAGTCTCAATTTTTACAATATGAGTTCTATTTGTTGTCAAATTACTAAAACTAATCGTAAACAATAGCAGATACCAAAAGATACTTACCCACAAAGATTATTATGTAATTGAGAAACATATGCAGATGGTTAAAATGAACGAGGGTTAAATTTACTTTTTTAGGCACCGTAACACAAAACATACTGCGCGTTCAGCAAGTGCAACGCAATATTAATTTAAACAATATTGACAGTCTCAATTTTTACAATATAAGTTCTATTTGTTGTCAAATTACCAAAACTAATCGTAAACAATAGCAGATACCAAAAGATACTTACCCACAAAGATTATTATGTAATTGAAAAACATATGCAGTTGGTTAAAATGAACGAGGGTTAAATTTACTTTTTTAGGCACCGTAACACAAAAGATACCGCGCGTTCAGCAAGTGCAACGCAATATTAATTTAAACAATATTGACAGTCTCAATTTTTACAATATGAGTTCTATTTGTTGTCAAATTACTAAAACTAATCGTAAACAATAGCAGATACCAAAAGATACTTACCCACAAAGATTATTATGTAATTGAGAAACATATGCAGATGGTTAAAATGAACGAGGGTTAAATTTACTTTTTTAGGCACCGTAACACAAAACATACTGCGCGTTCAGCAAGTGCAACGCAATATTAATTTAAACAATATTGACAGTCTCAATTTTTACAATATAAGTTCTATTTGTTGTCAAATTACCAAAACTAATCGTAAACAATAGCAGATACCAAAAGATACTTACCCACAAAGATTATTATGTAATTGAAAAACATATGCAGTTGGTTAAAATGAACGAGGGTTAAATTGACTTTTTTAGGCACCGTAACACAAAAGATACCGCGCGTTCACCAAGTGCAACGCAATATTAATTTAAACAATATTGACAGTCTCAATTTTTACAATATGAGCGCTATTTGTAGTCAAATTACCAAAACTAAGCAATGGCAGATACCAAAAGATACTTACCCACAACGATTTTTATGTAATTGGAAAATATTAACCTGGCACACAGTGGGTTAAAATACTCGAGGGTTAAAATGAACGATGGTTAAATTTACTTTCTTGGGCGCCGTAACACAAAACCAATTTATACAATACCAATTTACACAATATTCTAGTAAATATACAATAATAAAATTACCAGAACTAAGCAATAGCAGACACCAAAAGACACTTACCCACAACGATTACTATGTAATCGGAAAATATTAACGTATCGCACACTGGGGTTAAAACACTCGAGGGTTAAAATGAACAAGGGTTAACAGCGCAGCACCCAATTTTCTCTCCACCCTAAGTCTTTCTCTTTTCCCTCACTCTCCTTCTGAATTTTCCGACCTCACCTTAACTCGCACGTCCTGTGTCCTGTCCAACATCATTATCCTCTGCTCGTTTCCAACCCCCAGGCGGAATCTCCATTTTCACGAAGCCCACGTACGGGTTACAGTAGCCGTAATGAAATGCGCGCAATGCAATACTCCGAGCAAGGAGAGACCATAGAATCTGAATAATTCCATATCTCTGTAGATGAGCAGGGTCCGTTCGTATCGATGATTATTTATTACCATTATTATGATTATTATTATTATTATTGTGCTCGTAATTGGTTCGACACTGTATACAAATGTATATTAGAACTGATTTAATTTCGTGATATTATACTCGGTTTCATTTCAATTTTTGTAACTCGTAGGGTAAAAGGAAGAAAGAAATTGAATTTTCATTGGTTGAATTTGAGGTAGAGTTTTGATATAAAATACTATGTATAAAGCTAATTTATATGTTTCTTCAAATGAGGTTTTTAATGTACAGGGTGATTCACCTCGAATAACTTTTAAATTATGCATGATACAAAACATTGTTTTATATGGAAGTTACATGGTATTGAAGGGGACATTTATTATGTACGTGGTTTATTTATAGATGGAGGCACTTAGGAGATTTGAAGGTCAACTTTGTTTTTTTAAGTGGAATCTCTTATCTTTTTTACGGCAGTTGGAAAAAGCATTGATTTCTGAGTAAAAGAGTATTGAAGGATATTTTTCAGCGTAAGCAATGTTAGGAAGGAAAGAATAGAGCGTTTATTTTACAAAAATAACATAATTTGTGATCAACTTAGTGTAAACTTTTTATTTTAATTTTTAAAAAGTGCACTTACACCACTTTCAAGATAAACGGTCCATATCTCGTTAAGTGTTGTAAAAGGTTTAACACTAGAACCGCCTATGGGACATTTTTGTCCCATTGCAAAATTTAAACATCTCTCTCTTTTCTAATTATTTTCATGAGAAGATGAGAGTTTCTGACTTTTTTTTCAAAATGTACGATTTTAAGAAATATTAAAAGTCAGAAACTCCCATGTTACCATGAAAATAATTAGAAAAGAGAGAGATGTTTAAATTTTGAAATGGGACAAAAATGTCCCGTCGCACAGTGGCTCGAAACGGAAAATTCGCGCATTTAAATATTAATTGAATAAATACTGTAATTCTATTAATATTTTGTCATTTATTACGTTAAAAATAGAGATCTTCAAGTGATTTTATTTGAAAAATTCAGTTGCTTATAAAAATAATTAATTATTTGTACTTAATTTAATGGGTCCCGGTCCTTTAAAAATTCATATCTTCCACAAAAATAAAGATAGCGACTTCTTTCTGAGCTTATTTTAAAGATGAAGGGTAGGACTCTTCACAAAAAATCAACGCCGTTGTGCGTTTCACCTTGTGCACGTAAAAATGAAAAATACATATACATATATTCCACAAAAATTAAAATAGCAACTTCTTTCTGGTTCAATGTATAAAATTAAGTGTCTAAAATACATAAATCATTGTTAAATACATATAAACTTTATATGTAATGATGGTACTTATAACTTGAGGAATTTTCTAATTAAATTTACCGTATGAAACGATGGAACTCTCCGGTACTCATAACTCTTTTATAAATGCATAATATGATGTCTAAGGAAAATAAATAACCTAACTCTGGCTGCAACTACTTGCAACCTTTCAAGTTATAACAATTTTTAATCACGCACTTGGCTAGCAGCGCAGTAAAAGTGGCTAAAATCTCGTTAATCATCCGGTAATATCTAACAATGGTATACTTATACAAGGTTAGGTTAGTGTAGGGTTAGGGTAGGTCTTGACAAGACTTGCCTCACACACGTAAATACAATAAAATGTAGCATTTTGTTCCGCTGCATTATATCCGCCATTTTTAAATAAAGTAGCGATTTTTTTGCATACAGTTTAACGTTTACTTTCAAAATAACGAACTCGCTATTTTCATTTTTATGGAAGATATATGTATGTATTTTAGATTTTTACATGCACAAGATGAAATGCACAAGGGCGTTGATATATTTTGCGAAGAGTCCTATTCCACATCTTTGAAATAAGCTCAGAAAGAACTCGCTATCTTTATTTTTGTGGAAGTTATGAATTTTCAATATGAAATTGCAGCTGCCCCCCCCCCCTTGCCCACCCCTGGATACGCCCATGCAGCACACAAAATAATGTAGTACTCAAAATTACGTAGAATTGCAAGAAGGACAAGATACAGGCATCGACATGTGCCGCACGCGATGTGTAGCCTAACTTAACCGAATACTGACACGCATTGTGTGGCGACATTCAGATGGATTATTAAGTAATATATTCCAAAAACCGTCATATCAATAAGAAAATATTCTTATCTATTAAGAATATCTATTAAGATGAATTATTAAGTTTGTATTTTAAGAATACAATTTTTTCAGTGTACAAATAACGTATTATTTTGATAAGGAACTGTATTTTTCAACTAAACTCATTTTAAGATCCCTATTTTTAACGTAACAAATGACAAAATATCAATACAATTACAGTATTTGTTCAATTAATATTTAAATGCGCGAATTTTCCGTTTCGAACAACTGTGCGTCGGCGGTTCTAGTGTTAACGAACATCGCAAGGTAGGATAAATAATTTACAATGCAAAATATCGACCGCGACATAAAAGTCACAGGTAAGAGCAGTATCAGAAAATCGAACTCTTCGTTATCTAGAAACCGTGGTAGGACGTGTCGTAGGGTACGAATGACGCAAAGGGTGGTTTGATCGCGTTCACGTAAATTGCCTTAACCTCAAGATTAGAGAGCAGCCTCTTGTGTATCCAACCTACGTGTATCAACGTGCACGTATAAAGGGTATAAAGAGTGAAACGAGTTAAAGGAACGACGAGGTGATAAGGTCGTAGGAAATATCGATTTTCCACTCTCGAGTCTCAAGGCACATTCGTCTTCCTCGTGGCGGACGATCTGATGAAATGCGAGTAGCTCGACAAGCATCTTGGGGCAGGATGCTTATTCCGCTCGTAATTGATCCTTTCCACGTTTCTCCTGGCAGTGACATCGATTATCCGGCCTACGAAAATAATCCTTGGATAAGAAGGTATCCTTATCATGGATCTGCTCCAGAGCAGAAATATACAGGGTGTACCACCTAGTTTGACCACCTTGAATATCTCTCTTATTTTTAATGATAGAAAGAAATTTTATAGACAAGAATTGTTTGTTGTAAGGGAGTGAATACTGTCCCGTAAAAACAAAATTTTCACGGTCATGTTTTCTGAGATGTCAAGGTCATCGACATTTTTTTTAAACGGAACTAGATATTTTTGTTATCATTGAGTGATAGTATAGGTGAAAACCTTTCCAACGACCTATTACACAATGAGTTTCACCTGACCTTGAGCACGGAAAATTAAAAATAATTGAAAATATTATAAATGATGAAAAGCTTTAATAGAAAACATTTATTTATATGAGCTTTAAGAGCGAATGAAATAATCATTAACCCTGTCTCAATAACATTTCTCCACTCTCCATTATACAGGGTGTCTCACCTAACTTGACCACCTTGAATATCTCTCTTATTTTGAATGATAGAAAGAAATGTTGTAGACAAGAATTATTTGTTGTCAGAGGATGAATACTGTCCCGTAAAAAAAAAATTTTCACGGTCATGTTTTTTGAGATGTCAAGGTCATCGAAATTTTTTTAGATGGAACTAGATATTTTTTTTATCTTTGAGTGATAGTAGAGGTGAAAGCCTTTCCAACGACCTATTACACAATGAGTTTCACCTGACCTTGAGCATGGAAAATTAAAAATAATTGGAAATATTATAAATGATGAAAAGCTTTAATAGAAAACATTTATTTCAACAATTGCTGAAAATGATGTCCATCGACTTCAATACATTTATTAGCCGAGGCTAATGTCAGTAAATAAGTTTCTTGTATTCCTCAAGACGAATATTGCCCATTTGCAAATGCTGGTAGGCTTCAAATTTCATGTACTACTATCAGTTCGATTAAGAAATTCATCGTGAGCATTTTCCTCAGTTGTGCGAGCTTTCGTTATTTTAGTGGAAAAATGGCATTTTTGAGTGCAGCAGAGAACATTGACACGATTCCATCATTTATAACATTTCCAATGATTTTTTAATTTTCCATGCTCAAGGTCAAGTGAAAGTCATTGTGTAATAGGTCGTCGGAAAGGTCTCTACCCCTATTAATACTCCGCGATAAAAAAATATCTAGTTCCATTTAAAAAAATGTCGATGACCTTGACATCTCAAAAAGTATGACCTTGAAAAAAAAAAATTTCACGGGAGAGTATTCGCTCCCTGACATGAAACAATTCTTGTATATAAAATTTCTTTCTATCATTAAAAATAAGAGAGATATTCAAGGTGGTCGAGTTAGGTGGGACTAGTGATGGCAAAAATATATCGATATTTTTGACATATCAATATATTTAGGAAAATATATCGATATTTCACTATCGATATATTGCTACCGATATACCGAAAATATATCGATATAGTCTTTTCGATATATCGCAAACATTATTTACATACTGTATTATTATCTGTCTATATTTTTGTGGACAAAACTATATAACAATAAGTAAAATCATTCCAATGGCTACTTGTCTTTTTATTTTAATACTTATGAAGTCGAACAAGAATTAAAGTACGAAGTTGGAAAGCGTCTAAAAATACAACTGGTCAAAGAATTTCAAAAGAGATTTGGTGGTATTGAAAAGTCACTCTTATTTTCAATCTCAACAATTTTGGATTCAAGATTCAAAAATTTACATTTTAAAGATCCGATTGCAATGTCAAATGCAATAAGATGTTTAAAATCTGAAATTATTCAAACTGGATCAGTTATTTTAATGGAAAAATGGCATTTTTGAGTGTAGCAGAGAACATTGACATGGTTCCATTGAGAACATTGACACGATTCCATCGTTTATAACATCTCCAATTATTTTTAATTTTTCATGCTCAAGGTCAAGTGAAACTCATTGTGTAATAGGTCGTTGGAAAGGTACCTACCTCTACCTTTACCTCTACTAATACTTAATGATAAAAAAAAATATCTAGTTCCATTTAAAAAAATGTCGACGACCTTGAAATCTCAAAAAACATGACCGCGAAAATTTTCTTTTTTACGGGATAGTATTTACCCTCTGACAACAAACAATTCTTATAACCTTTCCCCCCTCTAAAAATGTTCTCGTGCAAGTACGAATAATTATCTTTGCGCGTGCACGTCATCTCCAGTAATGTTTATCCGTGTGTAAAAAAAAAATGTGTGTACGCTTCAGTTCTGCATCTTTGCTGCACCTGCTAAAGAAATTCCAAAGGAGAGTAAAACAGATTGGTGAAATGATGCGCGTTAGTCAATAATGGATAGAACGAACAATGATGGTTAATAAAGGAAAGTGTAATAAGACACACGCATTCGATATACTACTCAGAAATATTAATAATGGTTTTAATCTTGTTGGTATTGAGTTTTACCAGTTTTACTAATGGCTGTTCCAAACAGATCTCACTGTTCTGCGCGGTTGGTATACAGGGTGTCCCACCTAGGGATGGCAAACAATCTTAAAATATCGATATATCGTATCGTATGATATATCGAAACAATGTATCGATGTTTTCGATATATCGAATGTAAAAAATCGATATATCAAATATATCGATATTTTTTATTGAAAGTTCAATAGGTATTTTTGTACTATTTATTTATTAAAAAAATTAATAATACAGAATTCAAAGTATTTTATTAAATACTATAAAGATGTTTTGGTATAGAACTTAAAAATAAAAGTTTCGATAATCTTTTGCCGGTTAGACGGTTTCTAGATTTTGTGGCTTTTGAAAATAAACGTTCACTGGGAACGGAAGTTGCTGTTGCAAGAAAGTATTTCATGGCCATTTTATAAAGATTGGGGTAAACGTTCTTCATTTCTTCCCATAATTGCAAAGGGTCTTCTTTTAAACTTCTTACTGGAATATTTAAGTATTGAGTTACTTCATCAGCTCCCACATCGGAGCTTCCTTTTCTTCTTTTTGTATGTGCAATTTTTTTATGGTAAGCCCATAGGTTAAAACATTGTTCGTCATTATCCGATGGGTTAGCAACGTTAGAGTCGGATGATGATATTAATGACGAAACTGATCCAGTTTGAATAATTTCAGATTTTAAACATCTTATTGCATTTGACATTGCAATCGGATCTTTAAAATGTAAATTTTTGAATCTTGGATCCAAAATTGTTGAGATTGAAAATAAGAGTGACTTTTTAATACCACCAAATCTCTTTTGAAATTCTTTGACCAGTTGTATTTTTAGACGCTTTCCAACTTCGTACTTTAATTCTTGTTCGACTTCATAAGTATTAAAATAAAAAGACAAGTAGCCATTGGAATGATTTTACTTATTGTTATATAGTTTTGTCCACAAAAATATAGACAGCTAATAATAATACAGTATGTAAATAATGTTTGCGATATATCGAAAAGACTATATCGATATATTTTCGGTATATCGGTAGCAATATATCGATAGTGAAATATCGATATATTTTCCTAAATATATCGATATGTCAAAAATATCGATATATTTTTGCCATCACTAGTCCCACCTAACTCGACCACCTTGAATATCTCTCTTATTTTTATAATGATAGAAAGAAATTTTATATACAAGAATTGTTTCATGTCAGGGAGCGAATACTCTCCCGTGAAATTTTTTTTTTCAAGGTCATACTTTTTGAGATGTCAAGGTCATCGACATTTTTTTAAATGGAACTAGATATTTTTTTATCGCGGAGTATTAATAGGGGTAGAGACCTTTCCGACGACCTATTACACAATGACTTTCACTTGACCTTGAGCATGGAAAATTAAAAAATCATTGGAAATGTTATAAATGATGGAATCGTGTCAATGTTCTCTGCTGCACTCAAAAATGCCATTTTTCCACTAAAATAACGAAAGCTCGCACAACTGAGGAAAATGCTCACGATGAATTTCTTAATCGAACTGATAGTAGTACATGAAATTTGAAGCCTACCAGCATTTGCAAATGGGCAATATTCGTCATGAGGAATACAAGAAACTTATTTACTGACATTAGCCTCGGCTAATAAATGTATTGAAGTCGATGGACATCATTTTCAGCAATTGTTGAAATAAATGTTTTCTATTAAAGCTTTTCATCATTTATAATATTTCCAATTATTTTTAATTTTCCATGCTCAAGGTCAAGTGAAACTCATTGTGTAATAGGTCGTTGGAAAGGCTTTCACCTCTACTATCACTCAAAGATAAAAAAAATATCTAGTTCCATCTAAAAAAATGTCGATGACCTTGACATCTCAAAAAACATGACCGTGAAAATTTTTTTTTTACGGGACAGTATTCATCCTCTGACAACAAATAATTCTTGTCTACAACATTTCTTTCTATCATTCAAAATAAGAGAGATATTCAAGGTGGTCAAGTTAGGTGAGACACCCTGTATAATGGAGAGTGGAGAAATGTTATTGAGACAGGGTTAATGATTATTTCATTTGCTCTTAAAGCTCATATAAATAAATGTTTTCTATTAAAGCTTTTCATCATTTATAATATTTCCAATTATTTTTAATTTTCCATGCTCAAGGTCAAGTGAAACTCATTGTGTAATAGGTCGTTGGAAAGGTTTTCACCTATACTATCACTCAATGATAACAAAAATATCTAGTTCCATTTAAAAAAAATGTCGATGACCTTGACATCTCAGAAAACATGACCGTGAAAATTTTTTTTTTTTTACGGGACAGTATTCACCCCCTGGCAACAAACGATTCTTGTCTATAACATTTCTTTCTATCATTAAAAATAAGAGAGATATTAAAGGTGGTCAAGTTAGGTGAGACACCCTGTATACAGAGGGAGTTTCTTCTGACATTTAGTAAGAGGATCTTGGATACTCTAACGAAGATAGAGGGACGATTAAATGAGGAGAGAATTGTAGTTTCACGAGCTAAATTTAATGAGCTTCTTGTTTATTAAATTTAAACAATTTTGTTTTGTTATTTTTTTTAATGCATATGGTTTTGGTGTTAGTTTGAGTTTAGAAGAAATGTGTAAAGGAAAAAGTTGTAAGTAATTGTATGCTTAATTAGACTGAATTTTTGATTTAAGGTGTCCTTTTTGAGTTTCCATTAGAAGAAACAAAAGTTTGTGTCGTAATTTGTAAATGATAGTTTAGATCGAAAATTTGGTTAGATTGTATTATTAAGCATGTAATTACGTACAACTTTGTTCTTTATATATTTTCTCTCAAATTGACACTATTTCTACCGGGATTTTGTATACATATACTGATTTCGATCAAGAGGTGTCTTTTTGGGTCCAGGATGAACTGCAGGAAAATAATACCTCTAAATTAATTTAACAATTAATATACAAATAGTGAGATAAGTAATTAAGGAAGAATGATTCAACTTGGAAAATAATTTTCAAATACAATTTGAGAAGGTGTCTTTTGACACCTTTGGTAGAAATAGTGTTAATAATAATAAAAAAAATCTTTTTACGACATATTTAATTAGCTATGCATTTTTTTCAAAAAAGAAAAATCTTATTAAATTGAGCTCGTAAAATTGAAATTCTTTCCTCATTTAACCGTCTCTCTATCTCCGCTAGTTTCCAAGACCCGTATACGAAACATGGGAAAACTCTCTAGACTTTAAAAGTTGTAGCTCATTATGCGCTTAATAATACAGTCTGACGGAACTTTTTATTTTAGCTATAGTTTCGGAGTTATAATACAACCTCTGTTTTTTCTAGTGGAAAATCATAAATTACAGCTTACAAGGAGAGTGCAAGGTCTTAGGGTCACGGATTTAGTTCAAATTTTGTAGGATGGTAGATTTAGTTTCCCTGTTGATGAAGATATATGGTTATAGGGGCCACTACTCAATAATTTTTTAGATATTTGCATTTGAAGATGCAATTCATTCGATAAATTCAGTTCTGTAGCAAACGATTACACGTAATAGGTTTAGCGAAGCAGTTACAGATCGGTGTTCCTCATCTTTAGGAGCCGGGTTCGAATCCGTGGAGGGTGAATAACTTTTTTTTTTATTTTATGTCTATTTTTACATATAAAGATACATAATGGAGTTTAAGTAAATTGGAAATGAAATGTCTTTAATGACTAGAAACCTTATAAGAGTTTTATTTGTCATCATCATTCGTATAAGTGCAGAATAATATTTATTACAAAACCATAAAAGCATTTATAAATATTAAATATTATTCTGCACTTATACGAATGATGATGACAAATAAAACTCTTATAAGGTTTCTAGTCATTAAAGACATTTCATTTCCAATTTACTTAAACTCCATTATGTATCTTTATATGTAAAAATAGACATAAAATAAAAAAAAAAGTTATTCACCCTCCACGGATTCGAACCCGGCTCCTAAAGATGAGGAACACCGATCTGTAACTGCTTCGCTAAACCTATTACGTGTAATCGTTTGCTACAGAACTGAATTTATCGAATGAATTGCATCTTCAAATGCAAATATCTAAAAAATTATTGAGTAGTGGCCCCTATAACCATATATCTTCATCAACAGGGAAACTAAATCTACCATCCTACAAAATTTGAACTAAATCCGTGACCCTAAGACCTTGCACTCTCCTTGTTAGATAAAAAATTCTGTTAGATTGTATTATTAAGCACGTAATTACGTACACTGAAAAATTTGTATTCTTAAAATACAAACTTAATAATTCATCTTAATAGATATTCTTAATGGATAAGAATATTTTCTTATCGATATGACGGTTTTTAGAATATATTCTTAATAATCCATCTGAATGTCGCCACACAATGTCAGTATTCGGTTAAGTTAGGTTACACATCGCGTGCGGCACATGTCGATGCCTGTATCTTGTTCCTCTTGCAATTCTGCGTAATTTTGAGTACTATATTACTTTGTGTGCTGTGTTCTGCAAAAAGTATGGATAAGGAAATGACGAAGTGGCTAGAAGAAGAGGATTTCGGTGATTTAATGGAGATATTTACAAGTGATAGAAATACATTATATGAATTGTAACCTTCTCTCGTGACTACATTTCTCAACCAATTCTGATTTCAAGATATGGATAATGTAATTTTCGACAATATAAAGAGTGAAGCATTTCATTAAGAGTTTCGTTTCCAATAGTTATAGTATATGAAATATATCCATACAAATTTTTTACCAGGCTATGTTAAGAATATCTGTTAAGAATATTTGATTAGAGGAATCTGTTTAGAACATTCTACACTTAAATTAAGAAGATCCTCTTGTTACTTATTTTAGTGGGAAATATACTAAACTTAAGTGGTAAATTCTTAAGATAAGAATACAATTTTTTCAGTGTACAATTTTCTTCTGTATACATTTTCTGTAAAATCAATAGTAACAGAGCCATAGGTACCGAAAAAGAATGCTTTTTGGGATATATCTAGTTAGCCATGCATTCTTTTCAAAAAACAAAAATGTTATTAAATTGCGTTTGCAAAACTGCAATTCTCTCTTCATCTGAAAAAAACCCACCCTTACAGTAACTCGAGTAAAAAAGGTTTTCCGCTGATCTCTAGCAAAAATTCTTCATCCAAACTGCACATTAATTTTACATAAACACAACACGCCTTTGTTAGATGAAAATTTGCAATTCTTTTCTCACTTAATCGTTTCTCTACCTCCACTAGCTTCCAAAATCCCCATATTAAACATCTGAAAAAGACTCACCCTTATAGTAACTCGAGTAAGAACACACCTTAGTAAAAATTTGCAATTCTTTCCTCATTTAAGGGGATCCAACCTTCCTAGGCTTTCTTCTCGAGAATACCTCGAGAGCCAATAGAAATCGCGGAAATGAGAGGAGATTTGGACCATATTGTTCGGCTTCATTTTACATTATTTCCTAACCGCAAGGGTATGTATCGAAAGCTTGAAGTTTATTCTATTGACGATGACAGCGATATATGTGCATCGAAGAATGTTAAATGAGTAATTACACTTACAAGCCCCATCGGTCCCTCTAGCTGTCAAGGACATCCCAATATGGCCGCTCTCGCGGCTGTATTTTCACGAATTTCTCCAATCTACGCGCACTACGCACACATATCGCTGTCATCGTCAATAGAATAAACTTCAAGCTTTCCATATATAACCTTGTCGTTGGAAAATAATGTAAAATGGAGCCGAACAATTTGGTCCAAATCTCCTCTCATTTCCGCGATTTCTATTGGCTCTCGAGGTATTCCCGAGAAGAAAGCCTAGGAAGGTTGGATCCCCTTAAGGGGATCCGTCCGGACTAGACTTTTTCCTAGGGACTACCCCGAGAGCCAATAGAAATCGCGGAAATGACCGACTTCTGCGCCGAGAATACACGTCCATGGCCATCTTTACGCATGGACCTGCTGGCCCCGGGTTCCAGGGGGCCCCGACTGACGAACAGTTGGTTAGGGGTAGAATAAAGAAAACTTACGAATTCAATAACAATTTATCTACCAAATGAAAAATATATTTAGCAGACCCTTCATAGTTTTACTTCTTTCTGGCCTACACGGTATCTTCCTTTCTTCATTTAACAACACAAATGTTCAGAAGACGTTCAAAGAATCTATACATAGATATAAAATACCCATATAATGTTATAATATTCTATGGATATTCTCTGAACGTCTTTCGAACATTTGTGCTGTTAGAGCGTCGGTCTCGATTCGAATCTGAATTGCGATCACGAGCAACTGTCAATTTTTATCTATCTCATTTTCTTAAAGCATTCCACTGCTTTGTGACTTTGTAAGAGTAAAAGGTACCTACGTCCACCGATCATCATTTTAGACTTCGCAATTGTTTCGAGATTGTTCTTGTTATTAAGGCCCGACACACACTATTGCACACACATACGAACAGTTTTGGCGATGTCGATAGCATAAGTCACTCCCTTTACGGTTGTGCCTAAAAATAAATAAGGAGCTACATAAACACTCTGTACGTACACGTCGTTAGTTCGGGGTAACGGTAAAGGAGAGTTATACAGGGTGGTCCGTTATAAGTTGGCACTGGCAAACATGCTTATAGAGCGGCTTAAAACAAACACAAAAGTCCTGGACCATTATTGAAAATTCGCAATATTAATCGAGTTATTAACTGTTAAAAATCAAAGGAAAGGGCGTCCGCCAAAACGGCAGCGGGAGGAGCGCTAGAGCCTCTGCGAGCTGTAGGACGGCCCAGCTTGCCTACAAACAAATGCGGGGTGCGGTAAGGGGAAGAATAAAGAAAAAGAAGCCGGCCGTGCAACGGTGTCTCAGCCTTCCCTTACCGCGTCCCGCGTTTGTTTGTAGGTAAACTGGGCCGTCCTACAGCTCGCAGAGGCACCAGCACTCCCCCCGCTGCTATTTTGGCGGACGCCCTTTCCTTTGATCTTCAACAGTTAATAACTCGATTAATATTGCGAATTTTCAATAATGGTCCAGGACTTTTGTGTTTGTTTTAAGCCGCTCTATAAGCATGTTTGCTAGTGCCAACTTATAACGGACCACCCTGTATATCATGAAATCCTTAAATTTCTTACAATTTTTAGTACAATAATGAACAGTGGTGTAAGGGAAATAACCGTTCATTGATTGAGTTGAGAAGTACCAGTATCTTTCGTGAAGAGACCCCCAAAACCAAATGTGCTAGGGGCCACCACATAACTAAAGACGGCCCTGTACACGTCTCCATTTTACGTTATTTCCTAACCACAAGGGTATACATATATCGGAAGCTTGAAGTTTCTTTTAGGGCCTGCCACAGCGATATGGAGGGATAAGATAACGTTAAAGGAGTAATTCCAGTCATAAGCACCGTCGGTATCTGTAGCTGTCAAGGACATTCCAATATGGCTGCTCTCGCGGCTGTATTCACTGAAATTTCTCATTGTCAGATCAACGCGCACTACGCACATATATCGCTTTGGCAGGCCTTAGAAGAAATTTCAAGCTTATGATATATACCCTTGTGCACTGAGAGAAAAGTATATGATATATCTAACTATAATGGCATAGTAACAAAATTATAGTTGGAAATATCATATTTATGGTAAACGTTACCATAATGTGGGTAATGATTACGATAGAGGCATAGTATAAGCAACTATATTATGTTTTTACCAACAATTATGGTTATTTTAACTAAAAATATAGTACGGTTGAAAATATATAACGGTAAGGAAGGTAACTATTTTATATAGTTAATATTACCAGAATATTTCATACATAGTGGTAGAATTTACTATATTCACATGGCACATTTTACTATGCACATAATAACAAGAACAAAGGTAATAGTTGATAGTATGACTATTTGTATAAATCGTTCATTCTACTATATTTTGTATGGTTAAGTGAACGATAAAAATATGTTTGACGCCAAATTTAACTGCAAAATATAGTGAGATTATACACTGAGAGAAAAATATATGATACAATAGTAACAAAAGATATAGTGGCATAGTAACAAAATTATAGTTGGAAATATCATATTTATGGTAAATGTTACCATAATGTCGGTAATAATTACGATAGAAGCATAGCATAACCAACTACATTATGTTTTTACCCAAAATTATGGGTATTTCAACTAAAAATATAGTACGATTGAAAGTATATAATGGCAAGAAACGTAACTATTTTATATAGTTAATATTACCAGAATATTTCATACATAGTGGTAGAATTTACTATATTCACATGGCACATTTTACTATGCACATAATAACAAGAACAAAGGTAATAGTTGATAGTATGACCATTTGTATAAATCGTTCATTCTACTATATTTTATATGGTTAAGTGAACTATAAAAATATGTTTGACGCCAAATATAACCATAAAATATAGTGTGATTATAGTAAATCCAACAATGTTTTTCTCTCAGTGTGGTTAGGAAATAACGTAAATTGAAGACGTGTATCCTCGGCGCAGAAGTCGGTCATTTCCGCGACTTCTATTGGCTCTCGAGGTAGTCCCGAGAAGAAAGCCTAGTGAGAACGGATCCCTTTAATTATCTTTCTATCTTCACTGGCTTCAAAAATCCCCATACTAAACATTTGAAAAAAACTCACCCTTATAGTACCTCGGGTAAAAAAGGCTTCTGCTGATCTCGAGCAAAAATTCTTTATCCAAACTACACATTAATTTTGCATAAATACAACACACCTTAGTTAGATAAAAATTTGCAATTCTTTCCTCACTTAATTGTCTCTCTACCTCCACTAGTTTCCAAAATCCCCATACTAAACATCTGAAAAAAAAACCCACCCTTCTGGTACCTCAACTAAAAAATCCTTCCGCTGACCTCTTGCAAAAATTCTTCATCCAAACTACACGTTAATTCTACATAAATACAACACGCCTTAGTTAGATAAAAATTTGCAATTCTTTCCTCACTTAATTGTCTCTCTACCTCTACTAGCTTAAAAAATCCCCATACTAAACATCTGAAAAAAAATTCACTCTTCTAGTAACTCGAGTAAGGACACACCTTAGTTAGATAAAAATGTGCAATTCTTTCCTTAGTTAATCGTCTCTCTACCTCCACTAGCTTCCAAAATCCCCATATTAAACATCTGAAAAAAACTCATCCTTCCAATAACTCGACTAAAAAAGGCTTTCCATTGACCTCTTGCAGAAATTCTTCATCCAAACTACACATTAATTTTGCATAAATACAACACACCTTAGTTAGATAAAAATTTGCAATTCTTTCCTCACTTAATTGTCTCTCTACCTCCACTAGTTTCCAAAATCCCCATACTAAACATCTGAAAAAAAACTCACCTTTATAGAAACTCGAGTAAGAACACACCTTACTTACTGAAAATTTGCAATTCTTTCCTCACTTAATTATCTCTCTACTTCCACTAGCTTCCAAAATCTTCATTATTAACCATCTGAAAAAATCCACCCTTCTAGTAACTCGACTAAAAAATCCTTCCGCTGACCTCTTGCAGAAATTCTTCATCCAAACTACACATTCATTTTACATAAACACAACACATCTTAGTTAGTGAAAATTTGCAATTCTTTCCTCACTCAATCGTCTCTCTATTTCTACTAGCTTCAAAAATCCCCATACTAAACATCTGAAAAAAACTCACCCTTCTAGTAACTCGACTAAAAAATCCTTCCGCTGACCTCTTGCAGAAATTCTTCATCCAAACTACACATTTATTTTGCATAAACACAACACATCTTAGTTAGTGAAAATTTGCAATTCTTTCCTCACTTAATCGTCTCTCTATTTCTACTAGCTTCAAAAATCCCCATACTAAACATCTGAAAAAAACTCACCTTTATAGTAACTCGAGTAAGAAAACCTCTGCTGACCTCTTGCAAAAATTCTTCATTCAAACTACACATTAATTCTATATAAACACAACACACCTTAATTAGTGAAAATTTGCAGTTCTCTCTTCACTTAATCATCTCTCTAGTTCCACTAGCTTCCAAAATCCCCATACTAACCACCTTAAAACAAACTCACCCTTCTAGTACCTCAACTAAAAAATCCTTCCGCTGACCTCTTGCAAAAATTCTTCATTCAAACTACACATTAATTCTACACATTAAACACGCCACACCTTGGTTAGACAAAAATTTGCAATTCTCATGAAACGTGCTTGACTCGAAGCGCAAACGAGACGGAGTGCCTTATTTAAATTCTGCCCCACGGAATTGAAACTCCTTCTTCCTCGTAGCAACGTTCGAGAGGAAGGATAAATTGCTGGGGGGGTGGTAACGGTTGAACTAACTCGTTTCGCATGGTGTTTCAGAATGGGATCGACATCAACAGCCCGAGCATTCAGGACAGAATGCTGGAGCTACACAAGGACCGTTGTCACCATGGGGTGAAATCACTGTCAGGTGAGCGGTGCTTGAGGGTTTCTACGCGGTCACCAGCCCGCGTAATCGGCCGAGAGACGCTCCTTAGAGATTAATGGTGCTAATTTAAGCATCTCGTCATCTTCTTCGAGCGAGCCGACTCTAATCCCGACGTGCGCTTCATTCTCAGAAATTAAACGACGAGTATAGTTTCTGTTGTAACAAAAATTCATCCATTAAATTTTGTACCTTTGTAGGATAATATTAGGTTGTCCCATAAGTGTATTTCAGGCCACACTTGGAATGCTTTAATTGGCTATGTTTATGTAAACTTGCAGACTTATCTATTACACTGAAAATATTGTATTCTTAAAATACAAACTTAATAATTCATCTTAATAGATATTCTTAATAGATAAGAATATTTTCTTATCGATATGACGGTTTTTGGAATATATTCTTAATAATCCATCTGAATGTCGCAACACAATGCGTGTCAGTATTCGGTTAAGACAGGATACCACCTTTGACTGCGATTTTGGAGGCGTTTTCCATGAATTTTTTTTTTCTAATGAATGCGCAGAAACAAAATCGGTTTTAGTCGTTTAGTAATGTAATTTTAATCTGTAATTACACATTTTTTGAAACTGAAAAAGTCAAAAATAATCTATTGTAGGTGGCGCTAAATAATTCATCTTAATAGATATTCTTAATAGATAAGAATATTTTCTTATCGATATGACGGTTTTTGGAATATATTCTTAATAATCCATCTGAATGTCGCAACACAATGCGTGTCAGTATTCGGTTAAGACAGGACGCCACCTTTGACTGCGATTTTAGGGGCGTTTTGCATGATTTTTTTTTTTTTTTTCAATTAATGCGCAGAAACAAAATCGGTTTTAGTCGTTTATTAATGTAATTTTAATCTGTAATTACACATTTTTTGAAATTGAAAAAGTCAAAAATAATCTGTTGTAGATGGCGCTAAAATACATTCTTTTGGAGGAACATCGTTAGACGGCGTGTCAAATTCCGCTCTGTACGTGGCTTCTAGAAAAAAAACCAAACAATATTCCTATTAACAACAATATTTTTTAATGCTGTACGTAGGGATTTTATGAAATTTTGATTTTTAAGAAAATGGCGGCCATTTTAACAAAAAGGTCTATTTTTAGGAGAAAAAAGTTTATGAAATTGTGCACCGAAAAAAAAAATAACAACGCTGCAGCAAAAGTCCTACGTACATCATTAGATTATATTGTTGTTAATAGGAACATTCTTTGGTTTTTTTTTCTAGGAGCCACGTACAGAGCGAAATTTGACACGCTGTCTAACGGTGTTCCTCCAGAGGAATGTATCTTGGCGCCACCTACAACACATTATTTTTGACTTTTTCAGTTTCAAAAAATGTGTAATTACAGATTAAAATTACAGATAAATGACTAAAACCGATTTTGTTTCTGCGCATTTTTTGGGGAAAAAAAATTCATGGAAAACTCCTCCAAAATCGCAGTCAAAGGTGCTATCCTGTCTTAAAATACGTTTCGTTGAGGACACGGTCTCTTTTAGAACGTATGCTTCATTGTTTTAAAAAAGGTAATAGTGCAAAGGTAAGAGTGCTGCTACAATTATTACGACCGTCCGCAATTTGTTTAACAAATTTAGAGCTAGCAATTTTTACTTGAAATTCTTTTATCCATTTGGTAGAACTGGAAAGGTGTAGTCAAGCTTCCTGAGAGATGAAAGAATGTGATAAAGCAGAATGGTTCATATATAATGCAATAAACCAACCTTAAACAACAAATAGCGTGTATTCATTTCATAACAAAAAAACGCAAGAAACTTATGGGACAACCTAATAGAAAAGAAAAGTCTGTGATTGTAAAATAAAGAGCAGGTTTGCAATGAGCTTTGACCACGATACAGAGAATGAAACACGGAAGAGTGTGTTTATATTTTGCAAACAGATGCTCGTGAGAAAGAAAAAGTGTGTATACTTTGGTGTTGTATATGAGAATCGATATAGCAAAACGACAGATGTTTGTAAGAATGTTTGCTATCTTAGAAACATATAGAAGTACCTTGGAAGCTGTAGCTTCAATTGATTCAATATTAACAGTTGGAAATGCAATAAACACCATAAATTGTAGGAAACTTGAAAGACATCAGACATTGTAATTTCTTATAACGAATTAATGAATGAACGAATATATTTTTCCACTCTGGAATTTATATTCCCTTTTAGAGCATCCGACCAACTTTACAAATGATACCCTACGGTGCCAGAGAGTACAATAATTACAATAATTTCAAAAGCAAAAGTCAAAAAACCAAAGTATAACGTAAAATAAATGATTCAAAATTTGTCCTGTAATTTTACATTGTTAATAATATCCTTTTTGGAAAATAAGTGCTGATTCTCTTGAGAATATAGTCTACTTTGTGACCATAGACAAAATACATTTGTATATAATTATTTTGGAAAAACTATTAATCATATCAAAATAAGCTCTTTTTTCATTTTACTTATTGTATAAAATATTTTTTATCGAGATTCGTATGGCAGATTCGATTTTAGGCGAGTAATCGACTACCGCGCGACGCGTTGAGTTTTCACAGACTGACCAGAGACTCTGTGCTACCGGAATAGGAATCCATTAAACGTCGGACACGGCAGAGCGAAATTGCATCTGGTCACTTACCAGTGCTCTCTGAGCGTGCCATATGCATCATAGTCGACTCGTTGGATCAGTGACATAGCGTGGATTTCTGTCACCCAGTGCCAACCTTAAATTTGAGGATGAAAATCGTGTGGGAGAGTGATGGAAACAATGGTTAGATTCGAGATTTTTGGGTAAATTTTGGAAAATCGAAAAAATTCAAAATTGATGGTTTTATCGCATTTTTGACGTGGTTTTTTTTAAGAAAGCGTTTAAGCCCAGATGAAAATCGCGTGGGAGAGTGATGGAAACAATGGTTAGATTCGGGATTTTTGAGGAAATTTTGGAAAATCGGAAAAATTCAAAATTGATGGTTTTATCGCATTTTTGACGTGGTTTTTTTTTAAGAAAGCGTTTAAGACCTGATGAAAATCAGGTAGGAGAGTGATGGAAACAGTGGTTAGATTCGGGATTTTTGGGGTAATTTTGGAAAATCGACAGAATTCCAAATTGATGGTTCTATCGCATTTCTCACGTGGTTTTTTTTTAGGAAAGCGTTTAAGCCCAGATGAAAATCGCGTGGGAGAGTGATGGAAACAATGGTTAGATTCGGGATTTTTGAGGAAATTTTGGAAAATCGAAAAAATTCAAAATTGATGGTTTTATCGCATTTTTGACGTGGTTTTTTTTTAAGAAAGCGTTTAAGACCTGATGAAAATCAGGTAGGAGAGTGATGGAAACAGTGGTTACATCCGGGATTTCTGGGGAAATTTTGAAAAATCGATAGAATACAAAATCGATGGTTTTATCGCATTTCTGATGTGGTTTTTTTTAGGAAAGCGTTTAAGACCTGATGAAAATCAGGTGGGAGAGTGATGGAAACAATGGTTAGATTCGGGATTTTTGGGGAAATTTTGGAAAATCGAAAGAATTCAAAACCGACGGTTCCATCTCGTTTCTGACATCCTGTTTATTAAGAACACGTTTAAGACCCAAAGAAAGTCGCTTGGAAAGACGATAGAAACAGTGGTTGGATTCGAGATTATTTACTAAATTTTGAAAAATCAAAAGAATTCAAAGCCGATGGTTCTATCGCATTTCTGATGTGGTTTTTTTTTAGAAAAACGTTCAAGGTCCGATGAAAATCGAGGAGGAAGACGATGGAAACAGTGGTTGGATTCGAGATTTTTTACAAAATTTTGAAAAATCGATAGAATTCAAAACCGATGGTTCCATCTCATTTCTGACATCCTGTTGATTAAGAACACGTTTAAGATCCTATGAAAGTCGCGTGGAAAGACGATAGAAACACTGATTGGATTCGGGGTTTTTGACAAAATTTCAAAATTCGAAAAAAACGCAAAACCGACGGTTTACGTGCATTGCTGACGTTGTATTTTTTACGAAAGTGTACAAGACTCGTTGAAAATTGCGTGAGAAAGCAATGGAAACAGTGATTGGATTCAGGGTTTTTGAAAAAATTTCAAAATTCGAAAAAAAACGCAAAACCGACGGTTTACCTGCATTGCTGACGTTGTATTTTTTCGGAAAGTGTTCGAAACTCGATGAAAATCGCGTGGAAAGACGATGCGAACAGTGGTTGGATTCGGGATTTTTTACAAAATTTCTAAAATCGAACCCACCACATCTGTGCTATCCGAGGCCATGCCCTCTCTGCTTCCTCTACACTACACCACTGTGTTGGATCCTTCTGGTTTCGCTCGGATGCGCGCGCGTATGTCTCTTTCGTCCGCCAGGCTAGACGAGAGAAGAATAATGGAATTGTCTTCTGCATACGACATGTACTTTTTTCTTCTTCCTTTTCTTCTTCTCTCACATCCACTCTTTTATTCTTACCCTTCTTGTCTAACTTCCACTCTCCTCTGGACCTCCTATCCGGCACATAGTGTGCGATTTTGCAAATCTAGTGCGAGATCATGATTTATAGAACAGAAAAAATTTGATTCCAATTGAAATTGATTTATAATTATGAAATCAATAGTATAAATAGAAAGTAGACTTATTTTTATGCATATTTAGTCTCTATGGCAACTGGTGTAAATTGGTAAGAAGAAAACAGATTTTGTGGAATTAAGTTTTTTAGTCTAGCTTTTGAAAATAATCTTTGGCAATATATTGATATTAGAAGAGAGAATAGTAAAGTATCTTTTTAGTTAATAAAAACATATGTGTAAACTCAAATATAGATAACTTGGTCTGAAGTTGAACAATAAATTTCTTTTTGTTAATTATAGACTAGGGTGCGCCAATCGAGTCTCATTGAACAAGAACGAAAAGTAAATTAAAAAAAAAGTACCGACAATAGAGAAAACTTCTTATTCTGTAAATTGTATGTTTTAAAAATGACGTTGATCTTTGAGGTTCGATCGATAATAAAGGGAAGTTTATATTTATGTTTACATATATGTTTCTTTTTTAACTGAAAAAACATATTTACTATTCTCTGTTCTTATATTAATACATTGTCTAAATTGTGCAAAAAAAATAAAATTAAAAAGAAAATTCCGCAAAATCTGCTTCCTTTTGACCTGTTTACCTGAGAATCTCTGTCTCTTCTCAACACTAGTTTTACCGAAACCAGTCAATTTGACTGGTACAAATGGGAAATCGTATTTATAAAAAATGTTCGGTAAATCTAGTGTTAAAGATGAATATTTCGTTTGCCAATTTCTTTTCACATTTTCTTCTCCAACTAGATTTTCAAAATCGCAGACATTTGCAGCAGTGTCTGTGAAGCTAGCGTCTCATTTGGTGGAAACTCACAAACTATTGAGAGTTCTGGCCTCCTTTTCAATACTTCTAGAGTTCCTGATATGTTAAATAAAGAGTTCTGCTCATTAAAACCGAAAAATGAGCCTGGACAAAGTGAGACGCCTGTCCTAAACGAGTTCCGACATTCGGCAAGACAAGATCTCGAAAGATTTACAGTTTTTAAACAGTTCTGTGAAGAGTTCCAAGCGCTAGCAATGTTGAATTATTTTCAAATAAATGAATGCCAAATGAATACACAAAATTAAGGAATTCCGGTCGAAATAAAATGTTTTCAGTATACTTCTAGACATACTACAGCATATTCTAAAGAGTTCCGGGAAGTAACAATGTTGTTTAATTTATTTAGAAATAATACCTTCCGAGTAATCATCCAGAACTCTTCAAAATATCGTCGCATACACTCAGAACGTGTTGTAGCATTTTCTTCGATTCTTTTTTATGGAGAGTATTAATTTATTTAAAAATAATTCAACATTGTTAGTGCCTGGAACGCTTTAGAATATGATGTAGCATACTTACAAGTAACACTACCCAAGTGACATCTTGGGATTGACTTGGCAATATGCGCCTTTTGTAGAGAATCGAAAAATATTTGACACGTATTTTTTCTTTTCGGCAGACATGTTAATATACATATAAAAGAAATTGCTCATGAATTGCACCGGGTAAGGGTTTAAGTAATTGTCTATTAATGTTTCTAACAAATTCAATTTTGACAACCGAGTTTAGGTATAGTCTCGACCTAATTTTTCTCGTAGAATCGAATGGCGCTATTAACTTTTCCATATTTTACATTTTGCAACGATTTCTTTAAACAATAATTGCTTAAACAATAAAAACATGGTTTTTTTTATTAAAAAATCACCTTTCAACACCGTGACTTCATCCACTTATTCACTTTCTTAATATAAGGTAAATGTACCAATAGCTGGCCAGTTAAGGATACGAAGAAAATATATCTTAAATTAGACACTTAAAATCAATTTTATGCAAAGAAAATTTATTTATTTAAAAATATATTACTACGTTCTATTAAACAAACAAAATAAAAACGATGCTTTTCACGGTGTTTAATATAGATAATATAAAAATGCTAGTGGACATAATGTACCAATACATGGTCAGCTAAATGTAATTGTCCCAGTTACTGACCAAAACTTTTTTAACGCATTAGAAATAATTGTAATGAAAGAAATTTTATTTTGCAAAAGAAAAATAAGAAATAAGTTAATAAAAAACGTCAGAAATGTAGAAAATATCAAAATAATAAATAAAGAAATATTAAAGGATATTAGAAAATTAAATTAAAAAAGGTTTTTACAACTTAATAAATTATTTATTTTTATTATAGTTTGAAGGATATATTAATAAAATATTTTATAAAACATAACATGTAATTATTATATTGTAAATTTTATTTTATAATATATAATTGAATTGTTGTGCGCTTTAATTTGCAATTTCTTTCTTTTTTTGTTGTTAAGTTTTTTATCTCTTCATCTAATCTTTTCTTTTCTTTGCTTCTTCTTTACATTTTTTTCTATCTTCTATTTCTTTTTGTTTTCTTAATTTTTCTTTTTGTATTTCTAAATGATAGTGTTGCCACTCTTCTGAGGTGGTTAGTTATCGGGCAAGCGAGATTATTAAGTACCGATTTATAGCCACGTAAATTTTTGTTTGAAAAGCAATTTAAGTATATAACTTTTTGTTTTCTATTTACTATAAATATTCTTAAGATTCTAGAGCTATTTTACTTATGTAGAAAAACCTATTATTATAATTGTTATTATCTTACGAAGTATCACACTTTCCTTAGTCATATCTTAAGGAATCTTTGAAAACTAACAGTGCATTTGATTACGATAATTCAAATCATTTTTTAAATACTTTAAATAAAAAGTTTTGTGACATAATTTTTAATATGACAGACTGAATAACTAAATAATGTAAATCAGAAAAAATAGTTTTCTTACTTTATGTATATAGCTTAATAAAAATGAAATATCTATCAATGGTCAGGTAATGGAACGTGGCCAGTCATTGGTACTTTTACCTTATCTACTGGTCTGCCTATATGGATCTTATTACATTATTCAACAATCAATATTTCAACTTGCATTTTTATCCCTTAAAACAGCATGTCTGCCGAAAAGAAAAAAAAATACGTATGAAATATTTTTCAATTCTCTACAAAACGCGTATATTGTCAAGTCAATTCCAAGATGGCACTTGTGTAGTGTTACTTGTTAGAACTGTACGGAGAACATTTTATTTCAACGACAACTCCCTAGTTTCTTGCAGCATCTCACACTCTTCTTTCTGAATACACGACGCTTGAAGAGCATTAATTTATTTAAAAATAATTCAACATTGCTAGTGTGCGGGCTCAATTTTCCGCTTTAATCAGCAGAACTCTTTATTTAACATATCAGGAACTCTAGAACTATTGAAAAGGAAGCCAGAACTCTCAATGGTTTGTGAGTTTCTACCAAATGAGACGCTAGCTTCACAGATACTTTGCAGCAGACTGACGAGACGAGAAGTGAAAGAGATCCCTTACTACGATTGCGAACATTCATACGTTCCTGGAGCGCGAGAAGAAGTAGTCTATTAGCGTAATTTCAACATTAGCCAATTTGAAAAGTTTCACGTGCCAGTGTATCACGTGGATATGAAATATGTTTTTATTATTAATCGCAGAATGGTGCCCCGAGATCTGGGACGCGATATTTTGCTGGCCCTCCACTCCACCCGGAGAACTATCCGTGCATCCTTGTCCTCATTACATCGCAGGATTCGATTTGCAGGTAATGAGTAATGAGCCAAGTTTTCCGAATGAAGGGAGTTGTTTACTCGGGATTCGTGTTTCAAATCCCAATTCACAGTCGATTAATTTCAACAGTTACGGATGTCGTACACGAGTATGTTATTCTGAAACTCGTGTAACATAGATCATCCTGGAGTACTTTATAATGTCTGTAAAGGATTCTGTGTAAATTTTTCAAACGTTCATTTGTTGTATTTTTAAAAATAAGATACTTCATTTTTTTTCATAGTAGCGAGTAATGTGTAAAAAAGAAGTTAAGTGGGGAATATGATTATAGTTTTGGTGTTATTAACCCTTTGACTGCAGCGCGCTCTCGGACGAATCCATCAATATGGACGGCACGTTTTTCGCATGTCAATTGCTGATTAGTCCACTGATTAGTGACCAAAACAGTACTCGGAAATTTCATACTATTCTTAGAGTTCAAAAAATAATAATGGCAAATAAATTGAAAATATCAATTTTTTTTATTTATCTTAAGTAACTTTTTAAGCTACTTTAATTTACTTAACTTAATTTGTGCATCCTTCAATAAAAATCCGTAATTGAATATAAAGGGAAAAATCCAAAATTTATAATGTAACACGGGGTTTGACAACTTTAACAGGATATTTTGATAATTTTAACATAATAATAATAAAAATAATAAAACGATAATGAACGAATAAAGATAAGAAAATTATAATAGAAAAGTTTAATAATCAATCTGTGTATGGTATATTCGAAAGCATGGATCAACGGGGTTAGGGTAGGTAAAAAAATACAGAGGGCGTATATTTACGGCTTTCGTATATTTTGATGGATTTGTGAGGGCGTACATATACGCCTTTCGTATACAGGGTGAGTCACCTAACTTGATCACATCGAACAACTTTTAAATTATGCATGATACAAAAAGTTGTTTTATATGAAAGTACATAGTATTGAAGGGGACATTTATTATGTACGTGGCTTCTTTATAGGTGGAGGCGCTTAGGAGATTTGAAGGTGAACTTTGCTTTTTTAAATGGAATCCCTTATTTTTTTTACGGCAGTTCGAAAGAGCATTGATTTCTGAGTAAAAAAGTATCGAACGTAGTTTGTCTCAAAGTTAATAGTTAACGAGATATTAACAAAAGTTTGGGCCGCGGTGAAGGATGAATGTCTCCGAATGATTCCTTAATGTATCTCGAAGCGAATGACAAAGTCTTTGAAACATGCACCGTGATGGTTGATTTCTGTGAGGATGTTTTTCAGCGTAAGCAATCTTAGCTCTCACTGCATTTTCATCACATGCACTGTAAACCAAGAGCATATCCAACTTTTCGATATTACTAAATCTCATTTTGGACGTACTTGCTTCGACAATGTATTCAATACTGACGTGATATTGAATCACAGAAATGGTCCACTGAGAGAAAAGTATATGATATATCTAACTATAATGGCATAGTAACAAAATTATAGTTGGAAATATCATATTTATGGTAAGCGTTACCATAATGTCGGTAATAATTACAATAGAAGCATAGTATAGCCAACTATATTATTTTTTTACCCAAAATTATGGTTATTTCAACTAAAAATATAGTATGGTTGAAAATATATAATGGTAAAAAAAATAACTATTTTATATAAGTAATATTACGAGAATATTTCATACATACCGATAGAAATAACTATATTCATATAGCACATTTTACTATACATATGGTAACAAGAACAAAAGTAATAGTTAATAATATAACCATTTGTATGAATTGTTCATTCTACTATATTTTCTATGGTTAAGTGAATTATAAAAATATGTTTGACGCCAACTTTAACTATAAAATATAGTGAGATTATAGTAAACCCAAGCATTTTTTTCTCTCAGTGTCGACGATAGCATTAAAGTAAGAATACGTGACATGTTGATAAATACAATTATCAGGTAAACATCGCCGTCTTAAGGAATCATTCGGAGACATTCATCCTTCACCGCGGCCCAAACTTTTGTTAATATCTCGTTAACTTTGAGACAAACTACGTTTAATACTTTTTTACTCAGAAATCAATGCTCTTTCGAACTGCCGTAAAAGAATAAGGGATTCCATTTAAAAAAACAAAGTTCACCTTCAAATCTCCTAAGCGCCTCCACCTATAAAGAAGCCACGTACACGCTGAGAGAAAAGTATATGATACATCTAACTATAATGGCATAGTAACAAAATTATAGTTGGAAATATCATATTTATGGTAAGCGTTACCATAATGTCGGTAATAATTACGATAGAGACATAGTATAACCAACTATATTATTTTTTTACCCAAAATCGTGGTTATTTAAACTAAAAACATAGTATGGTTGGAAATATATAATGGTAAGAAAAGTAAGTTGCTGTTTTATGTAGTAAATATTATCAGAATATTTCAAACATAGTGATAAAACTAACTATATTTACATCGCACATTTTACTACACATATGGTAAGAAGAACAAAGGTAATAGTTAATAATATAACCATTTGCATAAATCGTTCATTCTACTGTATTTTGTATGGTTAAATGAACTATAAAAATATGTTTGATGTCAAATTTAACTATAAAATATAGCGAGATTATAGTAAACCCAACCATTTTTTTGACTCAGTGTAGTCGCATTTGTTTCTTATGCCACGCATGGAATATAATAAAAAGTATTAGTACAATGTACTTGCACGTGAATATAGTTGTTTCGTTTCCTACAACCATTCAACCCTCCAACGCACAGAGTATCAATTTTGGTAGCAATAGTCTTAAAGGTTCGACGACTTTGGATATTCAAGTACTCTGAGAGAAGTATATGATATATCTAACTATAATGGTATAGTAACGAAATTATAGTTCGAAATATCATATTTATGGTGAATGTTACCATAATTTCGGTAATAATTACGATAGAGGCATAGTATTAGCAACTATATTAGGTTTTTACCAAAAATTATGGTTATTTCAACTAAAAATATAGTATGGCTGAGAATACATAATGGTAAGAAAAGTAACTATTTTATATAGTTAATATTACCAGAATATTTCATACATACCGATAGAAATAACTATATTCACATAGCAAAATTTACTATACGTATGGTAACAAGAACAAAGATAATAGTTAATAATATAACCATTTGTATAAATCGTTCATTCTACTGTATTTTGTATAGTTAAGTGAACTATAAAAATATGTTTGACGCCAAATTTAACTATAAAATATAGTCAGGTTATAGTAAACCCAACCATTTTTTTCTCTCAGTGCATAATAAATGTTCCCTTCAATACCATGTACTTTCATATAAAACAACTTTTTGTATCATGCATAATTTAAAAGTTATTCGATGTGATCAAGTTAGGTGATTCACCCTGTATATTGATGGACTTGTGAAGGCGTATATACATATACGCTTTTAGCAGTCAAGTTAATATAAGAAATTTTAAAGGACGTGCGTGGTTGTTGTAACCTACATATAAGATACATGTGCATAGCAAGTTCATGTAACATAGATCATCCTAAATCACTTCATAATGCTTACACAGGATTCTGTTCAAAATTTTCAAGCTTTCATTTGGTGCACCTTAAAAGATACGGTCGTCCATCACTTAATATTTTTTTTTGCACATTGCTCCTTATCATAAACCCTAACAATATATATATTAATTAACAAAAGATCAGAGTGAGGCGTCGTTAACAGAAAATTTTTACCAAAATAACTTTCAAAGTAGTCCCTTTCTCATTCGCAGGCGAATGCGTCGCGACAATGCATGCCCGATGGACAGTGGTACAAGAATCCGGATACGAACAGCACGTGGAGCAATTACACGCAATGCTTCAAGACCGAATTAGTCACCGTATTGATGGACATATCGGGGGTGCAACCTGACAACGTCGCCCTCATCAAAGTAAGGTTCAAGCGTTGAGAAAAGAGTGAGACCAAAACAGCTTTTTTGGGTGCCATGATTTTGGAATTGAATTATATGTACATATACCAAATGATACCTTATAACAAGGCATCGATCGGACAAAAATTTTGAGCTGAAGTGACAATTGGTTTGTGAGATATGGAGGGTCAAGGTTGTAAAAGTTCATTAACGTTTCAGCTCATACACTTTGAGGCATGAAGTTTCATGTTAGACTGATAATTTGAAACTTCGTATCCGAGGATTTTGCTGGCTGCGGTAATTATTCAGATTAGGGGAGCACCTTCCAATGACCTTGATCTTTGTATATGTTGTCAAGGACGTCGTCTTGAAAAAAACGATCACTAAAAAAAATGTAGGCGGCGCTCACTGTTCCTTAAAAAGTTATTAACAAAATAAGTTTGTTAGGTTAAAACAAACCTAACAAGCCCGCGTAATAAAAAAATAATCTAAACTTGACAGCGTGGTAGGCCTTTCTGGTTAGATCAATCTCCATATTTTCTGCTTTTCGAATTGAAATTTATTACATATTACATGAGCGAATGTTTACATAGAAACACATATTGTTCAAATTTGCAGCTACAGTTTTGTGTTTACGTTAAAATAGCATAGAGCCTTTTTTGTAGAGCTTTCCCGGTGCTTCAGTTTTTGTCTGAAACATTTTTCTCTAGAATCAATATTTTCGAAGATACAGTGAAAAAACAAGTAAAACTTTTTTTTGTTAACAACTTTTTTACAAACAATGAGCGCCGATTTTGCCTAAGGAAAAAGTTGTTTGTCTTGCAAAAACGCGTCGAATGAGCCTATTTAGAAGGTCATTAGAAGGTGCTTCCCTAATCTGAATAATTACCCTGATTTGTAATCAGTGACTTAACACATTAAAGGCGTGGCCTTTAAGCTACAGTCGAGATAAATCGTAGTACTACGACTTCCGCCTTTGATGTGTTAAGAAACACCTAGATATTAACTTTTCTAGAAATTAAAACATGTTTTAAATATATGGTGCGCCATATTGAATCGGCCGTTTTGAATTTTGGAAATCTGACTTCAAATTCGTCGTCCGCAGCCAGTAAAATCTCCGGGTACGAAGTTTTAAATTATCAGACTAACTTACTTAAAATTTTATGCCTCAAGGCGTATAGGATAAAATGTTAATGAATTTTTGCAAATTTGATTATCCATATCTCATAAACCAGTTGTCACCTCAACTTAAAATTTTTTTCCGACTGATACTTTATTATAATGCGTCATTTGGTATACAATTCAGTTATAAAATCACGGAACCCAAAACGGGCTAAAAAGTCACTGATTTTGGCCTCACTCTTTGGAAACGAGACTGAATGAAAAAGCACGTCGAGATTTTGAAAAATGGCCAGTCGCCGTGTTTACATTCACTCTCGTAATCGTGTTTTTCTCCCTCTGCTCGTTATTCTGGCGCGTCAAAGCTGGGATGGATTTTACGTGGATCGTTAATCCATTGACGCACAGTGGGACGAGTCACAGGCAAATACTGAAGCCAAGTGCCTACAGGCCATACGGCCAAATTTTCTGTCATTAAAATTTTAAAATGAAATTTGATTTTTCTGAAAGATCTCTCCTTTCTCATTACTCCAATATAGGAGAGTCATTTAATAAGTAACGAGACAAGATAAGTAATTAATATAGTTGAACAATTGTTTATTCAGTTAATACAATATTTTGGCTACTTTTCAACATAATCCACTATAACATGTATACATTCTTCTCATTGTTTCTCTAACTTTCTTATGCCCATGAAAAATTCTTAAAGTGTAAAATTTTTATAGTGTAAAATTCTTTTGCTTGCTATCTGAGCCACATTTGCACCTGAATGTTCACTTTTTCGTTGAAGCCGAGTTTTTGCCACGTAGAGCCTCCTTAAGAGGACCGAACATGTAAAAATCTGAAGGGATAAGATCTGGGTTGTAACAAGGGTGTGGAATAATCTATTAATTCTCATTTCAATTCACATTCAATCCCAAAATCTTGTTGGTAAATTCTGACGTCTTCACTGAATGTCTACAGCAAAATTCGTTCTTTTTACTAATCATTTCTATATGTATAATAGAAGGCACTACATTAAGCTCGTGTTAAGAATAATCAAAAGATTCTTCAACATTTCAACTCACGCTCAACCCAAAAATTTTGTTAGTAAATTCTGACGTTTTTACTGAACGTTGATAGCAAAATTCGTTCTTTTCTCTAAGCAGTTCTGTATAATCAAAAGATTCTTCAACATTTCAACTCACGCTCAACCCAAAAATTTTGTTAGTAAATTCTGACGTTTTTACTGAACGTTGATAGCAAAATTCGTTCATTTCTCTAAGCATTTCTATACATATAATCAAAAGATTCTTCAAGATTGCAATTCACGTTAGACACCAAAATCTTGCTAGTAAATTCTGACGTTTTTACTAAATCTTGATAGCAAAATTCGTTCTTTTCTCTAATTATTTCTATATAATCAAAAGATTCTTCAAGATTTCAATTCACGCTCAACCCCAAAATCTTGCCAATAAATTCTGACTTTTTTACTGAACCTTCCTAGCAAAATTCATTCTTTTCTCTAATCATTTCTATATAATAGAAGGCACTACATTAACACTATTCGTACCAAACGCAGGTCAAATGACCGTTTTCAAGGGAAATCCCGATAAGGAAAAAATCTTCGGTAGGAATAGTGTTAAGCTCGTGTCACGCATAATCAAGAAAACGAAAAAGAAAAACATATGGACTTTTAATTGCTTTCCATTGAACGCCGCACTCTGTACCGGTGCTTTGTAATACCGGAAGTGGAAGGCTGGTTAATTGAAAAAAATCAGCGAGCCTGGAAAATCGATGGTGGGTATGGGTGTGACGTCAATGGCGTTCTCGAGAAGCATCAACGAGCCGTGAAACGCACTACGTTGCACCTACGCTCCACAATTTTTCGATTCACTTTTTTTCTTTCGATCACCAAGAGATTCGAACGTCCGGATCGTTTAACACTTTATGACCACGGCAAAATTTGAGAAAGTATCAATAATTCCATAGGGTAGAAAATCACAGTTGCAACATGCACCAAGAGAGGTGAACATTTTTCGGTAGGCGTGGACTTTTGAGAAAGTATGTAGAATTAATCGAAACACTGAATTCCATTACATTAACCCTTAACACTAAGTTTACGGACATTTTTAGGCACCGTAATTACACTTTACAGACTATAATTACAATCTCGACAGACTTAATATAAGACATTAGGTTTACGGATATTTTTGTATAGCTGTCTTTACGGACACCCGTCGAATTGACGGATAAAAGAAACCACGTATTTTTTTGCAAAGAAGACGATTAATTTAATTTAAAAGTAATTACAATCTTAACAGACTTAATATAAGTTAATCCAATCTGTTAGAATTTCATAAATAATCACAAACTTATACAAACCTTTACTTTTTATAGATTTAGTCCGTGCATTTTTTGCAGACATATTCTGTTGTTCGTACACATTTTCCACAAACGTTCTTTTTACAATCCGTCCGCTAGAAATAGTGTTAACAATTCTAAGAAAAACTAGAAAAATTAATTCAAACTGCAAAGGATTTAAAGGCCATTGCAAACAGCCTGTGTTTCTTTTTGCTTTGGCTCCATGATCTTTTTTATTTACAAATAGAAATCCGTGCATTTTACACTAGATTCACGGAACATTTTTAGTAAACACTATTTCCTATTCGAATTAGTTAATTCGACTCGTTTTTGTAAATCCTAGTGTCAAGGGTTATTTACCAATATTATTTATTCATTCGTATTCTGCTTATGAAACATTATTTATTTATTCGTATTCTGCATATGAAATATTATTTATTTATTCATAGTGTGCCTATGAAATATTATTTATTTATTCATATTCTGCCTATGAAATATTATTTATTTATTCGTATTCTGCCTATGAGCATTTCTCGTGTCATCGAATTAAAAAAAGTTAAGCGCCTACCGTATCAGAACAAATTTTGCTAAGCGCCTTTAGACGTAAACTGTAGTCGAAGGGTTAAAAGATTCAACCTCCATCATCTAGGCAAAGTTGAACCGCGCGCAATATCGTGCTGGATCGCTGTAACCGCGTACTTACCACCTACCGAAAGTAATTAATAAAAATACGGGCGCCTCGTGAACAAAAGGAGAGAAGCGAGTGAAAATGGATAGAAGAGTGGGTGAGGAAAAGGTGCCACGATGGTGTATGTGGCTCTGTGTGTGATTGTATGTGTGTGTGTGTGTGTGTTAAGAGAGAAAAAGGTGTGTGTGTGTGTGTGTGTGTGTTAAGAGAGAAAAAGGTGTGCGTGTGTGTGTGTGTGCGCATACGTGTGTGTCTGTTAAGAGGGAGAAAGAGAAAGGTCGGTGATTGTGTGATTCTGTGTGTTAAGAGAGAAAGAGGTGTGATTGTGTGTGCGTGTGCGTGCGCGCGCGCGCATACGTGTGTGTCTATTAAGAGGGAGAAAGAGAAAGGTCGATGATTGTGTGATTGTGGGTGTTAAGAGAGAAAGGAGTGTGTGTGTCTGCGTGGGTTTATTAAAAGAGAAAGGGATGTGTGTGTGTGTGTGTGTGTGTGTGTATGTTGAGAGAGAAAGAGAGAAAGAAAGATCCGTGATTTTGTGTGTGTGTGTGTGTGTGTGTGTGTTCAGAGAGAGAGAGAGAGAGAAGGAGAGGTGGGTGGTGAGTGCATGTGCGAGAATAAGAAAAAGAATGTGTGAGACGGAAGGAAGAAAGGAGTAAGATAATGAAAAATGAGAGAATGCCGCCGGTAGATTGGCCATTAGAAGGTTTCCACGGCATCAAAATTAAATACGCTTTGAGAATTTTTGCGCCGATCACTTCACCTTTCTTCCTCTTGTTGCTTCCTACTTCCAGTACCCCTGAGATGAAAAGTGAGCACGCGAAGGCGAGAACCTTGCGGGTGACATTGCGATCTAAGGCTCTGTGGCCACGCGTAAATTGTCCACGTTGCTCAGATCTTTTCTTAATTGAACCTACAAATTGCAGCGGTTGGTTACTCAGTTAACTACGGAGTTTTTTTCTTTTAGAGTTTTAATTCTTAGTTATTCTATCGAATGGTACACTGAGAGAAAAGTATATGATATATCTAACTATAATGGCATAGTAACAAAATTATGGTTGGAAATATGATATTTATGATAAATGTTACCATAATGACGATAATAATTACGATCGAGGTATAGTATAACCAACTATAGTATGTTTTTACCTAAAATTATGGTTATTTGAACTAAAAATATAGTATGGTTGAAAATATATAATGGTAAGAAAAGCAACTATTTTATATACAGTCAACCGCAAAAAAAGCGGTACGCTAAAAATTTGGGAAAAAATTACGAAATTTCAAATGATCATAACTTAGTAAATAATGAAGATAAAAATATGCACAACTAGGGGGCAGAGCCCCCTGCGCTTTCGCTTCGCTCAAGCGCCAACCCCCTCAAGATCGCCTTTGCTCGCGCTTCGCGCTCGCCTTAACTGGTGCAGAAAAGCTTCGCTTTTCTGCAATAGGCACGACCGCGGCACTCGTGCTCGCCCACGAATTTCAAAAGGTTTCGAAATTGTAGAAAATTCAAGTATTGAGATATTAAACTATGCTACAGAGTCCTCTGCGCTTTCGCTTCGCTCAAGCGCCATACCCCCCGAGGTCATCGGATGCTCGCGCTTCGCGCTCGCCCACGAAATGCAACATTTCTGCAATAGACCCAAGTGATCAAAACCGGACAATTAAATGCATCCGAACCAAAATTTGACATGTACATAGAGTATATACACCTTTGTTGCGGTGAAACTTTATGTATGGTTATCTTCAACCATTCAGAAATTGCGACAAATTGAAATTTTTAGGCACGACCGTAATTAATCCAGTATTCCGGCCAGACGCTTGCGCGGATTCAAACACAATTTGGCATATAGTTTAAAAATATACCCATTTGGTGCCACAAAACTTTATGCATGGTCATCTTCAACCGTTTCGAAATTACGGGATTTTCAAACTATAAAAATTTCGTCCCGATTGGTTCAGCCGTTTTCCCGAAATCGAGGATATACACGGACACACACACACACGCACACGCACACGCACACGCACACACACGCACGCACACGCACGCACGCACGCACGCACGCACGCACGCACATACATACGAACGGTTTTCAGGATGGCGATTGCATAAGTCACTCCCTTTACGGTCGTGCCTAAAAATGCAAAATGAAGCTTGAAACGTCCTCTTTAAGAATATTTGAATGGCAATCATGCTGGGTCATTTTTTTCAAAATGGCACATGATAAAGTGAGAGGATGCAAAATTGATAATCACAGGTCCGTGTTTGCGATGGTCCATGGCGTGAATCAGGTATCGCAGCCTAATGAGACCAAATGCACATGAAACTATAGAATGTTATCTTTAAAATGCTTCTTTACCAAGCTCGATGCGATCATTTTTCACTGAGTTATTCAAAATTTTGCTAAAAATGTGGTTTTCCTGTAAAATTTGCATAACTCGATGAATAATAATCGCATCAAGCTCTATAACGAAGCATTTTAAAGAAAACATTCTGTATCTTTAGGTGCTTTTCGTCCCATTGAGCTGCGACACTTACTTTGCTCCATGCATCGTCGCAAGCTCGAACCTTTTTTTAGCAACTTATTATGTTTTCCTTTTTATCATCCGCCATTTTGAAAAAAAATCGTCGCGCACAATTTCGATAGATCTTTCGAAAAGTACTGTTTCAAAGCTTTCAAACCGTTTTTGAAATTTGGTGCTAGGATTTTTGGGTGCCGAGATATTCAATTTCGAATTCGCAACAAGGTCGATTCAAGGTGAAATATAAAAATATGTTTGACAACAAATTTAACTATAAAATATAGTGAGATTATAGTAAACCCAACCATTATTTTCTCTCAGTGTAAGTTTTTTTTTATTGCTCATGATCAAAAATATAAAAAAATTGTATTGACGTGTATACACGTCGAACGCAGTTAACCCTCAAATGCGTGAATTTCTATTTGAAAATAAAAATACGTCATAGGACGATATTCATAGTTGTTTTTTATTCTTAACTCATTACGCGCCACAATTCAAAAACACAAAAAAAAGAATTCATCTCATTATTTTAACGGCTGTATTTTACAATATTTAGAAATTGCAGTTTAGTAAGACAATTTGAAAATGTGTTCCAAAAATGTGACATTGGCGAATAATGCATTAAGATCGTCTTAAGTATTATTTGAAATTACCCTCCAGATTTATAATTGTGAATAAGGTGATTTTAAGATGATGTTTGATGATGTGTATTGAAACACTCTTATTGGACTCGATCTCAAATACTGTCTTCAGAATCGATTATGAATATCACCCATAGAGCCAAAGCAAAAAAAAAGGATAGATTGTTTCTAATGATTGGTAATATGATTGATATCAAAATTGATACTTTATGCATTCAAGGGTTTAACTGCTCCAATCGTATATGTAAATTAAATTAATTAAATAATTTATTAATTTAATAGTGTATGTAATTATTATGTGTAGTGTAAAACCAGTTGTGCAGAACTTTGTCATGCACATATTTATTGTACAATATCCCTTAACTTCTCTCGATTTCAGAATTTTTTTTTTAGAGAGTTTAAAATTATGTAACATTAATGGAACACTTCTGCTAGGGTGTTTTACTAGTAGGTACTTTTAACTAACTTTTCTTCATCTTTAAACTGATAAATGAACACAGAATGTTAAATATTGGAGTTGTATGTCACCTCACGTCCTACAGAAAAATGTCACTGCAATTTACAGATGGTATTAAAGTGGATGTTAAAGTAGATATTTGACCATCCGTGCTCCAATTTTCGCGTGACCCTTTTGAGACGATACGTGCCAGTAGAACTAAAATCCTTAAATGCACGAAGCATCACTTTTTACACCAATCATATTAAAAACCATTGCAAATAGTCTATCTTTCTTTTTACTTTTACTCTAAATTTTTCTTTTTATTTTCAAATAGAAATTTATTCATTTAAGAATGAAAAATTAACCATTAATAATTTACATGTGACCAGTGCTGTTTATAGTAACGTCAAGGAGCAAGATCTTTTATGAAGTGTAATTGTGGGTCATTTTTTATAAAAGATTGCTATTATATTGGAAAATCTTTGATAAAAGAACCTTTTACACCGATCATATTAAAAAACTATTGCAAATAGCCTATCTTTCTTTTTGCTTTTACTCTATCATTTTTCTTTTTATTTTCAAATAGAAATTTATTCATTTAAAGATTAAAAATTAACCACTGATAATTTACATGTGATCAGTGCTATTTATGGTAACGTCAAGGAGAATGATCTTTTTTAAAATGTAATCATCGTGGGTCATCTTTTATAAAAGAACCTTTTACACCAATCATATTAAAAACCATTGCAAATAGCCTATGTTTCTTTTTGCTTCTACTCTGTCATTTTTTTCTTTTTATTTTCAAATAGAAGTCTATGCGTTTAAAGATTAAAAATTAACTATTTTAACTATATTAACTATTAAGTCCTATTTATGTTAACGTCGAGGAGAAATGTAATCATCGTTGGTCATCTTTTATAAAAGATTGCTATTACATTGGAAAATATTTGATAAAAGAACAATTCATACAAGATTCTCTTCTTTTCGTTCGTTCGACATTGGTCTCTTGCACTTTCTGTTCTTTCCATTGGAAAGTCGAAAGGAGAGAGACCGAGAGAGGCGACTGCCAATCACCAAGACTACCTGTTGATTATCCTTTGCAGAAATATTTGCCGATCGTGAAGATCATTTCGAAGGTTGGATACTCGATCTCTCTGTCCACTCTGGTAGTGGCCTTCTTCATTTTGGCGGCGATCAAGTGAGTAGAACAAATGGTTTTTGTGCTGGTTAGACAGAAATTTGTTAAGAAAGAATTTAAGGGTCATTTACACTTGGCAAGTTTGTGTTTACATATTTTTGAGCTTAGTTATTCCACGATAAAAAATAAAATGACTGACTTTATAGTTATTGGAAAAGTTATTGTTCAAAGTTTAATGAATTAAACTTTTAACAATATACACTCAGCACAAAAAAAAGCGATACACTTAAAATTTGGAAAAAAATCACCGAATTTCAAATGACGATAACTTCGTGAATAATGAAGATAAAAATATGTTTCAAAAACGATAAGAAAGCTTGAAATTTCAGTTTGGAGAATCAATTTATTTCAATGTCGCGAGATGAATTTATTTAAAATTGTGGACGACAGAAAGAGAGCACGCAAAATTGAAAAATTTTTGCCCGAGTTTGTCATGGTACGTAGCGAGAGTCCAGTATCTGAACTGAACGAGGTAAAAAGCAAGTGATAACACAGAGTTTCCTCTTTAAAATTATTTTTTAAAAGTTGCATTATGATAATTTTTCACCGAGTTATTCGCATTTGAAGAAAAAAACAGCTTTTTTTTTCAAATGCGAACAACTTGGTCAAAAATGGTCATATTGTAACTTTTAAAAAACCGCTGTAAAGAAGAAACTCTGTACTATCGAATGCTTTTTATCCTATTCAGTTGCGACATTTAACTGTAGCTTAGTACCGACGCAAAGTTGGACGATAATTTGCCAATTTTGCATATTTTCGCTTTATCAACTGCCATTTTGGAAAAAAAGGTCGCCCATAATTGAGACACGAGATTTCGAAAAGTAGACATCCGAGCCTTTAAAATGCTTTTTATAAGATCTTGCTAGCTCTGTTGAGTGCTGAGATACTCAAGTTTGAATTTTTAACAACGCCGAATAGCAAGAATAAGTCACTATCTTTACGGCTGTGAATAAAAATTCCGCTTTTCACTAGTATCGCGGTATTTTAAGGCTCGAACTGTTTCGTGGATGCGTGCGTGCGTGCGCGCGCGCGCGCGTGTGTGTGTGCGTGTGCGGGCGTGCGTGCATGTGTCCGAGAGAGAGAGAGAGAGAGAGAGAGAGAGAGAGAGAGAGAGAAATAGAGAGATACAGTGTGTTTAGCAGGGTGTATGAGAGTGTGTGTGTACACAATAAGGATAGGGACCCGATGATTTGTTAGTTCCACGGTATTTCAAAATACCAAACTTTCCATATGTGCCCCTTACAGGTGCTTCTTAATAGTGGGTACTCTTAGTCTGGCCCTCCGTGTCTGCCTCTCCGACAAGATAAAACCTAAGACGGTACATCCAGACTCTTCACAGCCGTAAAGAGAGTGACTTATTATTCTTGCTATTCGGCGTTGTTAAAAATTAAAACTTGAGTATCTTAGCACTCAACAGAGCTAGCAAGATCTTATAATAAGCATTTTAAAGGCTCGGATGTCTACTTTTCGAAATTTCGTGTCTCAATTATGGGCGACCTTTTTTTCCAAAATGGCAGTTGATAAAGCGAAAATATGCAAAATTGGCAAATTATCGTCCAACTTTGCGACGGTACTAAGCTACAGTTAAATGTCGCAACTGAATAGGATAAAAAGCATTCGATAGTACAGAGTTTCTTCTTTACAGTGGTTTTTTAAAAGTTACAATATGACCATTTTTGACCAAGTTGTTCGCATTTGAAAAAAAAAGCTGTTTTTTTCTTCAAATGCGAATAACTCGGTGAAAAATTATCATAATGCAACTTTTAAAAAATAATTTTAAAGAGGAAACTCTGTGTTATCACTTGCTTTTTACCTCGTTCAGTTCAGATACTGGACTCTCGCTACGTGCCATGACAAACTCGGGCAAAAATTTTTCAATTTTGCGTGCTCTCTTTCTGTCGTTCACAATTTTAAATAAATTCATCCCGCGACATTGAAATAAATTGATTCTCCAAACTGAAATTTCAAGCTTTCTTATCGTTTTTGAAACATATTTTTATCTTCATAATTCACGAAGTTATCGTCATTTGAAATTCGGTGATTTTTTTCCAAATTTTAAGTGTATCGCTTTTTTTTGTGCTGAGTGTATTTAACCTTAGTATTCTAAGAGAAATAATAAAAAACGAATATGAATTCGAGATTGGATAATGTATTCGCTCTAAACGCTTCTGCTTTACTATTGAAAGAAATAGCAATTGAAAACTCAGAATAATATGAGAATTTCGTGAGATTATGTTCTGCAAAATTCAAAGAATTGATAACCCTTAAATGCATGAATATCTATTTGAAAATAAAAAGAACCATGGAGCCAAAGGAAAAAGATAGCTAAATTGTTTCTAATGACCTTTAATATAGAGATATGCGAATTATTCGAATTCGAATCGAATCGAGTCTGACAATATTCGACTCGAATCCGAATCGACATAGTTCCAATTCGAAAGATTCGATAAGGTCCAATTACTGCAATTCGAATTCGAAACAAAGTGTGTGATTCGATTTGGCCATATTCTTGTCAATTCGATTCGATTTCATTCGATTTTTTTCTGCAAGTCCGATTCGAATTAGAACACCATAATTCACACCTCTCTACTTTAATATAATTGCCACCAAAATTCATACTTTATGCATTTAAGGCTTAAAACACTTGTACACTACAGTGTCTAACAGAAAATCACCCATCAAACTAGCCAGCTCCTCATCTTTTAGTTACTGCTTGTCAAGCACCAAGTTCACTTTCCTGTAAGCTACACAGGGCAAGCTTGCTTGCACGAAAGCACTTGAACTAACTAAGAATTAACAAACTATCTAACAAACTAAAATTTCCCAAGTGTAAATATAAATGATTCTTTATGTCCGTGTAGCTGGCCCTCCCACCACCCCCAAAAAATTCGAGAAAAATTTAGAATTATGCGCTTTCGAACGCCGTTTGAAAAAAATTTTGCGCTCATTTCGTGTAGCAGGAATAAATTATTTTCTGTGGGGAGGGCTGAGTACACGGCAAGCCAGCCTCCCCATCCCTTAAAAACGAGCTACTCGAAAAAAAAGTATAGAGGAATTATGCGCTATTTATGCGCTCTTCATTGATACAACTTTCGATTTTTGCGCTCCAACCCTAAAGGCAATTGACTCTTGGGGCTCGATGCTGTTTTACCCTTAAAAGTAGTTAAAGAATGAGAAATCCGGAATTTTAACTTAGGTACGTTTAATCTGTGATTTATGCGCTCCACGATGGTACAGTTGTTGATTTTTGAGCTCCAACCCTTAGGGCACTTCCTTTTTGGAGGTCGATGCTGTTTTACACTTAAAAGTAGTTAACCACTTCAGTGGTAGAGGGGCTAGCTACATGGCCTTTTTCATGTGCGGATATGCACGGTGGGACACTTTTGTCTCTCCTCGAGATATTCTAACAGGTATTAACACTAGATTTACCGAAACCACTCAATTTAACAGGTTCAAATGGGAAATCGAGTTTATAGAAAATGTTCGATAAGGCCCGGGATACACATGCTAGTTAGTAGCACGATAGCATGCTATTTTCGAGCAAATGCTACCTACTAGCAAGCAACTAGCAAATGTATACCAAAAGAGCATGCTAGTTAAGTAGCATGCTACTAGATCGCACGACGGTCTAATTTTGTGCTAGTAAGCATGCTACGTCTGAAGGATAGCATGCTCATGAGCAAGTCTGAACGTGTTTACCGAACACGAGCATGCTACTGCCAGTCTTGTGTCTATCCCTCAATTGACTGGAAACACATTAAATCGTAGCAATGGCTAGATGGGGCGACGAAAAAACATTAAATTTTATAATGTTATATCGCGATAACGAATGTTTGTGGAATGTACCATCACTTGCTCCAAGAACTTTTCGAGAAAGCCAATCTCGCACCCATGTCTTCCGTTTTCCCTTCTCTTGCTTTTTTAAAACCCTTTTTACCAAACGCGTTGCAAGAAATAATATAATACTGTTTAATTCATTTCGTAAACGACGTAAACTCACTGAACGAGAGTGATCCATGGTTTCAAATGAGCATGCTCATGCAAGTAGACTTCAAAGCATGCTCTTAACTAGCATGTGTGAACGCACGGAGAGCATGCTCTTAACTAGCATGCTAGCTTAAAAAAGCATGCTTTTTTAGTAGCATGTGTATCCCTAGCCTAAATCTAGTGTTAAAAGTCCCTCACACCTTTTTCATGCGCGGATATGCACAGTGAAAATTTTTCGTCTCACCGCGAGATATACTAATAGGTATTAACACTAGATTTATCGAAACCAGTCAATTTAACTGGTTCAAATGGGAAATCGTGTTTATAAAAAATGTTCGGTAAATCTAGCGTTAAAAGTGCCTCACACCTTTTTCATGCGCGGATATGCACGATGGTACATTTTTGTCTCACCTCGAGATATTCTAACAAGTATTAACACTAGATTTACCGAAACTAGTCAATTTCACAGGTTCAAATGGGAAATCGTTTATACAAAAAATGTTCGGTAAATCTAGTGTTAAAAGTGCTTCACACCTTTTTCATACGCGGATATGCACGATGGTACATTTTTTGTCTCACCTCGAGATATTTTAACAGGCATTAACACTAGATTTACCGAAACCAATCAATTTAACACATTCAAATGGGAAATCGAGTTTATAAAAAATGTTCGGTAAATCTAGTGTTAAACAATTTGAAATTAAATTCTCAGTCTTATTTAAACTCGTCGAATCTCAACATAATTCTGGGCTGACTAAAAATCTTGTCGACTCGAAAAAATATTTGTACACTTAAATTTTGTTTCGAGAGTGTCAGACGATTAAGCGTTAAGAATCGTCGAATTAACACTACTTTTATCCTAACCAGTCAATTTCACAGATTCAAATGGGAAATCGTGTTTATAAAAAATGTTCGGTAAATCTAGTGTTAAAAGTGCCCCACACCTTTTTCATGCGCGGATATGCACGATGGTACATTTTTGTCTCACCTCGAGATATTCTAACAAGTATTAACACTAGATTTACCGAAACTAGTCAATTTCACAGGTTCAAATGGGAAATCGTTTTTACAAAAAATGTTCGGTAAATCTAGTGTTAAAAGTGCTTCACACCTTTTTCATACGCGGATATGCACGATGGTACATTTTTTGTCTCACCTCGAGATATTTTAACAGGCATTAACACTAGATTTACCGAAACCAATCAATTTAACACATTCAAATGGGAAATCGAGTTTATAAAAAATGTTCGGTAAATCTAGTGTTAAACAATTTGAAATTGAATTCTCAGTCTTATTTAAATTCGTCGAATCTCAACATAATTCTGGGCTGACTAAAAATCTTGTCGACTCCAAAAAATATTTGTACACTTAAATTTTGTTTCGAGAGTGCCAGACGATTAAGCGTTAAGAATCGTCGAATTAACACTAATTTTATCCTAACCAGTCAATTTCACAGATTCAAATGGGAAATCGTTTTTACAAAAAATGTTCGGTAAATCTAGTGTTAAAAGTGCCCCACACCTTTTTCATGCGCGGATATGCACGATGGTACATTTTTTGTCTCACCTCGAGATATTCTAACAAGTATTAACACTAGATTTACCGAAACTAGTCAATTTAACTGGTTGAAGTGGGAAATCGTGTTTATGAAAAATGTTCGGTAAATCTAGTGTTAAAAGTGCCTCACACCTTTTTCAAGCGCGGATATGTACGGTGATACATTCTTTATCTCACCTCGAGATATTTTAATAGGCATTAACACTAGATTTACCGAAACCAATCAATTTAACACATTCAAATGGGAAATCGAGTTTATAAAAAATGTTCGGTAAATCTAGCGTTAAACAATTTGAAATTGAATTCTCAGTCTTATTTAAACTCGTCGAATCTCAACATAATTCTGGGCTGACTAAAAATCTTGTCGACTCCAAAAAATATTTGTACACTTAAATTTTGTTTCGAGAGTGCCAGACGATTAAGCGTTAAGAATCGTCGAATTAACACTACTTTTATCCTAACCAGTCAATTTCACAGATTCAAATGGGAAATCGTGTTTATAAAAAATGTTCGGTAAATCTAGTGTTAAAAGTGCCTCACACCTTTTTCATACGCAGATATGCACAGTGAAACTTTTTTCTAACAGGTATTAACACTAGATTTACCGAAACCAGTCAATTTAACAGGTTCAAATGGGAAATCGTGTTTACAAAAAATGTTCGGTAAATCTAGTGTTAGGTAACCTAGAAAAATCTGATCATTACTCCAAACACTTTTGCCATTGGACGTAGGAAACTTCGATGCCAGAGGAACATGCTGCACATGCACCTATTCGCCTCGTTTATGATGAGAGCCTTCATGGCGTTGCTCAAGGACATCCTCTTTGTCTCCGGTGTGGGACTCGCATCCGATATCCTGACTAAGAACGGTGAGAAGTATTGGCTGGGTAACGAGCTGGGTAACGAGAGCAATTGGCAGTGTAAGGCGGTCACCAGCCTCTGGCAGTACTTCATCCTGGCCAATTACTTCTGGATATTGATGGAGGGCCTCTACCTTCACAACTTGGTCTTTCTGGCGCTATTTGCCGATGCGAATTCGAGTATCGCAGGGTACATCGTTGCTGGATGGGGTATACTTCGTTGCACGTTATCTTACGTGGATTATACAGTAGACATGGGAGATATGTCCAGTGTACTAGGAAATTAAGTTATAGGGGACATAGATTACACAGGTCTACAAACACAGAATTTTGTTGTTGTTGCCTTGTTCTTTACTAAATCGAGGATGCTAGTTTTCAAGATGTCCTCAGTTTTGTTTTTCATTGGTAAGTAACGTGCAGTGTTGGATAAGATACATTTAAAATTGATCTCGATACAGATAGAGATACACGTGAAAAAATGTATTTAGATGTAGATACAGATACTCGGATACTTCAAAAATTTGTCAGATACATATCAGATACTTTTAAATTATATTTTGTCGTAATAAGGTAGATGCCTCGGTAGTGACGCTTGGAACTTAAAACTCACAAAATAAGAATTTAGAAGAAATTAACAAACACGTTAATTTATGCCAATAATAAGATTATTTATTTATTAATATTTTGTAAAAGGATAACATATTTTGTTTAACCCACGGACAAAAAATATATGAAAACGTATTTGAAAATGTACCTGAAAATCAGTTAAGATACTATGTTTTGTAATTAGATACAGATACAGATACTCAAATTCGGATGTACCTCAGATGCCGGCTTAGATACACAAAATGTATTTAGATACGGTATCTAGATACTTTTATAATACGTAATTTGGCACAAAAGTTTTGGGACGAAATTTGGCACAAAAATCAAGTACACTACTGTGAGTTCGCAATAAGGTTTGTAAGCCGTCATCTTGAACCGGTACAAAATGCCGGCAAATTCAAATTTCGAATAAAATTTAATTTTGTCGCCATTTCTAAACGGCTGAAGATAGCGATACATAAAGTTTCCTGGCACCAAGTGGATAGACTCAAAGGACATACCAAATTTCGTTGCGATCCGTTCAGCCGTTTGGCCGGAATACTGGACTAATGGAAATAGTGAAGTGTCATTAATCCATTAGTCCAGTATTCCGGCCAAACGGCTGAACGGATTCAGACAAAATTTGGCACGCACATCAAATACATACCCATGTGGTGCCACGAAATTTTATGCATGCTCATCTTGAACCGTTTTGAAATGGCACCAAATTCAAATTTTGAGGCAAATTCAGATTTGGTCCAGTATCCCGGCAAAACGACCGAACGGATCCGAACAAAATTTGGCATGTACACACTGAGAGAAAAGTATATGATATATCTAACTATAATGGCATAGTAACAAAATTATAGTTGGAAATATCATATTTATGGTAAATATTACTATAATGTCGGTAATAATTACGATAGAGGCATAGTATAACCAACTGTATTATGTTTTTACCAAAAATTATGGTTATTTCAAGTAAAAATATAGTACGGTTGAAAATATATAATGGTAAGAAAAGTAACTATTTTATATAGTTAATATTACCAGAATATTTCATACATAGTGATAGAACTAACTATATTCACATAGCACACTTTACCATACGTATGGCAACAAGAACAAAGATAATAGTTAATAATATAACCATTTGTATAAATCGTTCATTCTACTATATTTTGTATGGTTAAGTGAACTATAAAAATATGTTTGAGGCCAAATTTAACTATAAAATATAGTGAGATTATAGTAAACCCAACCATTTTTTTCTCTCGGTGCATGAAGTATATATCCATGTGGTGCCACGAAACTTTATGTATCGCCATCTTCAACCGTTTCGAAATTTTGGGAAATTCAAGTTTCGTTTAATATTCGTTGCTTTGCTTTTGTTGATTTAGTTATGCGTTACAAACGACACATTTATTAGCATGACAACTTGGTTAGGTATTAGGATTAGAATCATATTGAAGACTGGCCATTGAACATCAGTATCGCATATGCGCAAGTGGAAGCACAGCAGTACTTTGGGATGTTGAAGCCCAAGTACACCGAATTGTAGTTATGTGGTCAAGTGTGTTGTTCGTAACATATACAATCTCAATCATGAAAATCAAAGCAATGAATATTAAACTGGAAAAATGTCGTTATTTCACCTTACTTACCAGTAAAAAACAAAATTGAGGATATCTCGAAAACTCGAGATCAATTCCAACAAACGGATTCGATTTTTGAAATCAGCATCATCCATTTAGTAAAGAACAAGTTCCATTTTCAGGGCAACAAAACCACTGTTGACCTGTGTTATCGGACCTATTTGAGAAAATGCAAGTTCAAACACTATGTAAAAATGTGAAATTTATCTTACACGTAATATGATACGGTTTATCGCGCTGTATGAGAACTAGTTGCAATTTTTTCATCACGTTATACAAATTGGAGTTATACAGGAGTCTACTGTATAAACAGTATGTTTGAAAAACAATGGAATTTTGTGGATTTAGCAAAGACTGTCGACGTTGTAACTTAAAACAATGTATGTATTATCCACGGTAAAGTGGATAATTCGATATTGTACAGAATGCCTAGACAAACTGTACAAGCCGTGACGTGAATTGGTAGTCTGTAGAATTCTTACGCAGACTGTATCACGTCTAATAGTAATCCAAACCTGATCCTGAATAAGCCAAAAATCTCTAAAGAAAGTAAACAAAATTCACAAACATTCTATATTTTGCTTAAAAACATCACGTATTCTATAGACTGTCTAGGTATTCTGTAGAATACCAAATTACGTCAAGCATTGTATAGATTGCCTAGGCATTCATTGGGTATACATTAGATCTATTTATTATTCCACACTGGAACTGCACTCTCCCAATAGTGCAGAAACTGTATCTATGTGTGTGTGTGTATGCACACATGAATATAAACATTTACTTTTTCTAAACGTTCTTCACATTCTGAGGAGTTCAGACCAGGTGCAAAGAACAAAGAACATACCTATTGTTTCAAGTTACAGCGTCTGTAGTTTTTTCTAAAGATTAAGGCCAAGATATGCCCAAGTTTTTGTCACCAACATTTTTGAATGAACCTTGATTTTTCTGAAAGATTTCCTCTTCCTGATTATAATAATATATAAGGTGCGTTGGGGTAAGTGCAGCCTCGGGATAAGTGCCCTGTCGAGATGAAATTTTCTGAAGTATGGTTTTTTCTGTTATTTATTTTTTATTTTTTTTAAATCACTGTATAGTAAAGTGAGCTGGGGCAAGTGCATAGACGAAAATTCGAAATTTGTGTTTACTCTCCTTCCACAAGCTTCAAAATTTTTATGCAAAATAGAAACTTTGGCAACATGACTTTCAACTGTACTTTGTAGATGCATAAGGTCATTTAGAAAAAAATAAAAAATAGATAATAGAAAAAACCATACTTTAGAAAATTTCGTCTCGACGCACTGTGGGCATAAAGTCGTTTTTTAGTGCCAAAAGTCGTTCGACGGCTGAATTCTGAACCGATTGCGATGAGGTTAGTCTTAAAATACGCGCTTTTATTCTACTATAGCGGAGACCTGCTCTTCTTTCATATTACAATTTGTTAACCTCTTCAGCTGGAAAGATGTGTTATGCGCGTCGCTTGTTATCCGCTCCTAAAGTGTCAAAGACGTGCTACGCCGTTTTAAATTTTGAAATTTGTGTCACGGTTTGGTAATCAGCGAACTCGAAAACTCTTGTATATCAAGATTGAAGGAATTATGAACACCTTGAACAAAAAATGATTGCCAAAAAAGTTTAGAACAACTTCGATTCTGTACTAATTAAAAAATTGCAATATCAAGAAAAGTGCAGGTCTCCGGTATAGTAGAATAAATAACGCGTATTTTAAGACTAACCTCATCGCAATCGGTTCAGAATTCAGCCGTCGAACGACTTTTGGCACTAAAAAACGACTTTGTGCCCACAGTGCGACGGTGCATTTACCCCAACTCATATTATCATTAGAATGTGCGGCACATGATACCACAGAAAATCGATCCAAAAGTTGCTAATCGATAAGAAGAAATCGTATACGAAAACAAACCTATTGTTTCAAGCCACAGCGTCTGTAGTCTTTTCTAAAGACCAAGGCCAAGATATGCTTAAATTTATTATCACCAAAATTTTTAAATAAACCCCGATTTTTCTGAAATATCATCACATCTTCCTAATTATAAAAATATATATCATTAGACTGTGCAGTACATGGTTCCACAGAAAATCGATCCAAAAATTGCTAATCGATAAGAAGAATTCGTATACAAAAACTTTTGGATTGATTTCCTCCACTACACTCTCTAATAATGAGAAAGGTGAGATCTTTCAGAAAAATCGAGGTTCATACAAAAATTTTCATGACAAAAACCTTGAGTATATGTCCTATAGGCATCAGCCTTTAAGAAAGTTTCCTTATTTTTCTAAAATACACGGTGCACACCTGCCTTCGTGGCGCGTACAGATCTTCCTTCTTGTAGGTTTACCAGCCATATTCGTGTCCTCCTGGATAGCATCGAGGGCGATTTACGACGACACTTACTGCTGGACGACCAATCTCAATCCAAATCTATTCCTCGTGATACGCGTGCCGACGATGCTTTCCATTTTGGTAAGCGTGACGCAAGGAGCCAGCCGTCTTTTAGGCCGGCCCACGATAATGAAATGTCTCGATTGTGTCTCATTGTCAGATTAACTTCGTTCTATTCATCAATATCGTGAGGGTGCTGTTGTCGAAGTTGAAGACTACCGTTTCGGAGGAGACGCAAAGATACAAGTACGTGTTTATTGAAATATGCAGAATGGAGCACGTGGCTAGAACCACTTCGATTTCTTCATAAACAATGGTTTTTAACACTGTTCCTATCGACCGGTCAAATGAACATTTTTAACATTTCGATTAGAATTTCCCGTATACAACGTAATTGCATCGCCTTTAAATTTCACGACTTTTTCTAAAATACAGGGTGTCCCACCTAACTTGACCACCTTGAATATCTCAATTATTTTTAATGATAGAAAGAAATTTTATAGACAAGAATTGTTTCACGTCAGGGGGCGGATACTCTCCCGTGAAAAGTTTTTTTTTCACGTTCATACTTTTTGAAGTGTCAAGGTCATCGACATTTTTTTAAATGGAACTAGATATTTTTTTTATCGCGGAGTATTAGTAGAGGTGGAGACCTTTCCAACGACCTATTACACAATGAGTTTCACTTGACCTTGAGCATGGAAAATTAAAAAATAATTGGAAATGTTATAAATGATGGAACCGTGTCAATGTTCTCTGCTACACTCAAAAATGCCATTTTTCCACTAAAATAACGAAAGCTCGCACAACTGAGGAAAATACTCACGCTGAATTTCTTAATCAAACTGATAGTAGTCATGAAATTTGAAGCCTACCAGCATTTGCAAATGGAAAATGTTCGTCTTGAGGAATACAAGAAACTTATTTACTAACATTAACCTCGGCTAATAAATGTATTGAAGTCGATGGACATCATTTTGAGCAATTGTTAAAATGAATGTTTTCTATTAAAACTTTTCATCATTTATAATATTTCCAATTATTTTTAATTTTCCATGCTCAAGGTCAGGTGAAACTCATTGTGTAATAGATCGTTGAAAGGGCATTCACCTCTACTATCGCTCAATGATAAAAAAAATATCTAGTTCCATCTAAAAAAATGTCGATGACCTTGACATCTCAAAAAACATGACCGTGAAAATTTTTTTTTTACGGGACAGTATTCATCCTGTGACACGAAATAATTCTTGTCTATAAAATTTCTTTCTATCATTAAAAATAAGAGAGATATTCAAGGTGGTCAAGTTAGGTGAGACACCCTGTATAATGGAGAGTGGAGAAATGTTATTGAGACAGGGTTAATGATTATTTCATTCGCTCTTAAAGCTCATATAAATAAATGTTTTCTATTAAAGCTTTTCATCATTTATAATATTTTCAATTATTTTTAATTTTCCGTGCTCAAGGTCAGGTGAAACTCATTGTGTAATAGGTCGTTGGAAAGGTTTTCACCTATACTATCACTCAATGATAACAAAAATATCTAGTTCCGTTTAAAAAAAATGTCGATGACCTTGACATCTCAGAAAACATGACCGTGAAAATTTTGTTTTACGGGAAAGTATTCACCACCTGACAACAAACAATTCTTGTCTATAACATTTCTTTCTATCATTATAAATAAGAGAGATATTCAAGGTGGTCAAGTTAGGTGGGACACCCTAAATACGTATAATACATTTTTCAATATTTTAGGAAAAGTCGTGAAATTTAAAAGTGATGCAATCACGTTGTATATAGGAAATTCTAAACGAAATTTTAAAAACGGTCATTTGACCGGTCGTGGTAGGAATAGTGTTAATGAAAAATGTTCCGGATGAACGTTTTTTTCGTAGAACGATGATTTTTTTCATATGAAGGACAGATAGTCTTCTAGGACGGATAGTTTTCTCAATTAGTTTTCAAATTCCAATATTAGTTTTTTTGACCTACGAAAGAACTGATTACGTAAAATTATGCGCCTCTCGAAACCCTTCAACTTTCATCAGAAAATATTTTCAATAAGATTATTATTTACACAATAATCAAAGTGGTTCTGATTGCGTGCCCTACCCTGTATCTATTACATTGTACCGTGCACGTTTTCCTTTATTTACTCGAAAATGAAGCAAAAGTAAGGATTTCGGTAAAGGACTTTTCTTTCTTAGTGTATCGGTCCTCGATTTTTTTTTTTTTTTGATAAAGTATTGGTCCTCTACTCTTTCTCGAATCTGTCACATTTAAATTAAGTACACTCTATATACACAGGGTGAGTCAGTAAATTTTATCACCTTGAATATTTCCGCTATTTTTCGAGATATATCAATAATATTATAACAAAAGTTGTACGATATCAAGAGGACTATAATATGCTAGTAATAATTTTTTATGAGTGGAGGTGCATTAGAGATATCAAGGTCAGCTCCATTTTTTTCAATGATAAGCTGTACTGTTTTTATCAGTAGTGTAATAACGAATGTTTAGACGGGTACAAAATACCTATAATAAAATGTCATTCAATGAAATAAAGGAGTAAAACGATGATTCTTACTTTATAAAAAGTACTCAAAGTGATGCTACATAAATGCAACGTTGCAATCGTTAAATTCCTGATGCACGTACACTTCTTATCACTTCCGGACTGATTGTCGCACATGCTGCAATAAATAATTCATTGCTTCATATTTTGCACTGTGGTCGGCACGTCCATAGGGAGGATTCACACCTTGGCAGAAAAACAGAAAGCAGAAAAACTCGCGCTGGTAATCGACAGTTTCTGCTTTTCACAGAAACAGAAAAGCGAAATGACTGCTCAGTACCAGCGCGACTTTTTATTGGTTTCTGCTTTTCTGCTTTCTGTTTTTCTGCCAAGGTGTGAATCCTCCTTTACAATTTTCCTCAGTAAATGAAAATTTCATTTTCACGTGTATTTATTATCAAGATAGCAGGAGAGCTATACAAAATGAACTGATCACTGTGTTTGAAAGATCTAATGATACTGTAGTTTAACCCTTTCGGTTAGGCATTATCTTTTAAAACATGAGGATCATTGTATTCGTTTGAGCCTCAGTTGTTACGGTACAATGATAGAAATATGCTGTCTCATTAAAAAAAAAAAAAAAAAAACTTCGATGACCTGGATATCTCTAAAAACTAGGGGGTAAACCCCCTGCGCTTTCGCTTCGCTCAAGCGCCAACCCCCCAGATCGCTTTTGCTCGCGCTTCGCGCTCGCTTTACCGGGTGCAGAAAAGCTTCGCTTTTCTGCAATAGGCACGACCGCGGCACTCGCGCTTCGCGCTCGCCCACGAATTTCAAACCGTTTCGAAATTGTTAAAAATTCAAGTATTGAGATATTAAACTATGCTAGAGAGTCCTCTGCGCTTTCGCTTCGCTCAAGCGCCATACCCCCTGAGAACGTCGGGTGCTCGCGCTTCGCGCTCGCCCGCGAAATGCAGCATTTCTGCAATGCGCGTAAGTGATCGAAACCGGACAATTAAATGCATCCGAACCAAACTTTTACATGTACATCAAGTATATACTCCTTTGCTGCGGTGAAACTTTATGCATGGTTAACTTCAACCATTCAGAAATTGCGACAAATTGAAATCTTTAATCCAGTATTCCGGCGAAACGCTTGCGCGGATTCAAAAAAAATTTGCAATGTAGTTTAAAAATATACCCATTTGGTGCCACGAAACTTTATGGTCATCTTCAACCGTTTCGAAATTACGGGATTTTCAAACTATAATTATAAATAAAATAGTGAATTAAAGATTTGAAACTGGCACCATTTCGAAATGGTTGAAGATGCCCATACACAATGTTTCGTGGCACCAAATGGGTATATACTTGATGTACATGCCAAATTTTGTCCGAATCCGTTCAGCCGTTTCAAGATGACCATGCATATTGCTGCCATTTCTAAACGGTTGAAGATAGCGATACATAAAGTTTCCTGGCACCAAATGGGTATATACTTGATATGCATGCCACATTTTGTCCGAATCCGTTCAGTCATTTTGCCGGAATAGTGGACTAATCAACTCTTTGGCTGAAATAATGGATAAAAAATTTGAATTTGCCGCCATTTCGAAACGGTTGAAGATGGCCATACATAAAGTTTCATGGCACCAAATGGATATATACTCGATGTACATGCCAAATTTTGTTCGAATCCGTTCAGCCGTTTGGCCGGAAAACTGGACTAAGGGATTAATGAATTTTGCACTATTTCCATTAGTCCAGTATTCCGGCCAAACGGCTGAACGGATCGCAACGAAATTTGGCATGTACTTTGAGTATATATCCATTTGGTGCCAGCAAACTTTATGTATCGCTATCTTCAGCCGTTTAGAAATGGCAGCAATATAAAATTTAAATTACATTTTTTTCAAATTTTGAATCTCCCGCCATCTTGTACCGGTTCAAGATGGCGGCTCACAAACCTTATTGTCAACTCACAGTAGTGTACTTGATTTTTGTGCCAAATTTCGTCCCGATCGGTTCAGCCGTTTTTCCGAAATCGAGGATATACACGGACACACATACATACACACACACACACACATACATACATACACACACACATACATACGAACGGTTTTCGCGATGGCGATTGCATAAGTCACTCCCTTTACGGTCGTGCCTAATAAGAGCTTGAAGAAAATGATACATTTACAAAAAAATACCAGAAATATTCAAGGTGATCGAATTTACTGAGTCTCACCCTACATATGTATAACGATACTATGTGTATAATATCTCATTTATAATGCTTCGTTGCAGGCGGTGGGCGAGAAGTACTTTAGTATTGGTGCCCCTTTTCGGAGTCCACTACACGATATTTCTGGGCATGTCGTACAGCATCGGCGTGAACGAGACCGTAGAACTCGTCTGGCTTTTCTGCGACCAGCTATTCGCCTCTTTTCAGGTGACAATAAATATTATCCCTCAATTTTGCTGTTATTACAACTAATTTTCGGCTGGTATAATTAACCATTTGCACTCAGTTGTCCCTTTTGATGTAATACTGTATTTTTATCTCGAACTATTCTGGATTGTTATTTCACCCTTTTTGATATTCTGACATACGATTTTTGTTCGGCGAGATCGGAATTTCTCAGATATTAATTTCGAGCTCTTTCCAACTTCATTCCGCTGTTTTAGATGCGCCTTTTAAATTTTGTAATTCTGATATCATATTCGTATTCAGCGACTCGAAAAACCTCCGGATACCGAGTTTCATAACAATCGATTAAATTTTTATTTTTCCGGTCGCCCTATTGAATTCGTCATTTTGAATTTTGAAATTCTGATATCATATTCGGAGTCAGCGACTCGCAAAACCTCCGGATACCGAGTTTCATAACAATCGATTAAATTTTTTTTTTTTCAGTCGCCATATTGAATCCGTCATTTTGAATTTTGAAATTCTGACATCATATTCGGATTCGGCGATCTCAAAAGCATCGATACGAAAATCATTACAGAAATGTAACAAACTTTTTCATACACTGGTGGCGAGTAAAGCTCACTTTCACCATCACATTAATTACATCTCATACTGACAATACATACTACAAATCTAATAAATAATAAATCTGATGAATAAGAACACTCAACACAGCTTTATCCTATGGATTATTTTTTTCTTCTTCGAGACTAAAAACAGTTTTCTGTTAAAAAAGGGTTTCTTCGTGGCCGTGCTTTACTGCTTCCTGAACGGTGAGGTTAGAACGGAAGTCTCAAGATGCCTGAGAAGCGGTAGATGGTCCTGTGCCCTTCTCAGAATTGGTCCAAGGCGATCCACGCATTCCAGTAGCACCTGTAGCTGCAATGCCGCGGCAAAGAGCATCGGTGGACACTCGAAGAGAAAGATCTGGTGGAGACCTCCAACGGCCTGGCGATGCAGTTTTCACAAACGCAGCCAACCCCGTCGTCGTTCCACTCACTCGATGGCGAGTACGCAAGGTCCCCTACCCACTTTCAATTCTACCGTGTTCTCTAAACTTATAACACACGTTCTAACACACATTCACTTATAACACTGTCGTGTTATCTATATGTAGGTGATGGTTTCAGTGTTCTATTACACTGTTCAACACAAATTTCGGTTTGTATTGTCTATTGGGTGATTTCTGCACTGCTTCTCGTCCTAAACACCAATCCGGAAGCAGAATTGATCCATCACTCTCAGTTTTTAAAAAGCACGAACATTTGTTGACCCTTTCGATACGAGAGGTCTGTCCGTCGCACTGTGAGCATAAAAGTCGCTTTTTAGTGCCAAAAGTCCTTCGACGGCTGAATGTTGAACAGATTGCGATGAAATTAGTCTTAAAATACGCGTTATTTATTGTACTAGAGCGCAGATCTGCACTTTTTTTGATATTACAATTTGTTAACCTTGTCAGCTGGAAAGGCGTGCTATAGACGTCGCTTTTGTTATCCTCTTCTGAAGTGGCAAAGACGTGCTACGCATATCTACTGAATTTACCGTTCATTTTTACCGGGCTTCTGCAAATTAATTTCCAGCTGAAGAGATTAGTTAATACAAAATTGAAATTGTTCGAAACTTGTGGCAAACATTTTTTGGTGTGTTCATAATTCCTTCAATCTTGATGTAGAAGGGTTTTCGGATTCGCTGATTACGAAATCGGTACACAAGTTTCAAAATTCAAAATTGCGGATCCAATATGGCGGCGATGAACTGGAAATGTAAAGACAAATTTCGTAAAATTTGGTATATAGGGGTTGTAATGATTAAAGGCAATAATTATAATATTAAAATAATAAAAAGCACACTAAATAGTTTTAATAAGAATATCTGCCAAATATGCCAAACTCGCCACGTCCTTAGTTCCGAATAACGCTAAACGTGAGTGTTTCCTGGGTATTCTTATTAAATCTATTTAGTGTAATTTTTATTATTTTAATATTAGAATTATTGCCTTTATTAATTACAACTTCTGTATACAAAATTTTACGAAATTTGTCCTTATGTTCCCAATTCATAGCCGCCATATTGGATCCGCCATTTTGAATTTTGAAATTTGTGTAATGATTTCGTAAGCAGCGAACCCGAAAACCCATGTATATCGAGATTGAACGAATTATAAATACACCAAAAAATCTTTGCCAAAAGTGTAGAACAATTTCGATTTTGTATTAATTAACAAATTGTAATATTGTTAGGGATCGACCCCCGTTATGTGACAGCTACACTGAATAGCTGTTGCCATGGCAAGAAACATAATGGACGAGTGGTATAAACAACCTCCTTCGTGGGCATTCGTGCAACTGCCCTGGACCGTTAAGCACGTACTCACTACCCCCAAACCTTAAACCATCAATAAACCAATTCCTTTTATATATTCCGGAGTACAGCTTAATAGTTCCTGCAACATTGGTGTCAGAAGTGACTGTCGAAGATGCCGAACCGACCCCGAAAGACAACATCCTGGAGCCGTCAACAGGAAGGCGATCATTCCGAAGAATCGGCTGTCCTTTCCGCCATCCCGGATGAAGCGATTTGTTCGTAGAGTCTAGGTTGGTTACGAGGAAGGCTCTAACTGGAGGAAGGTGAGACGACGCTGGCTAGTTCCATCTGTCTCTACCGAGACTGTGGGGCCTAGGTCACCCCCGGCTGTATGCTACACACCACACACAGACACACCACAACCCTGTGAATGTATGCAATTGCGATTTAGGATCGACAGACTTCTCGACTGAAGAACAATACCCATAACCTAACCCAACTTTGACACCGTGGTACCTTAACCCCATTGGATGGAAACTCCCCTAGTTTTTGTTGGTTACAGGTACCCAATCTCATCCATGTACCCATCCTCATCTTTGGGTAAAGATCCTTAATTTCATCCTTGCCCTGAACCTCACATTCCAATGCCAACGGCCCACTCTCGTAGACGGGGAGGTGAGATGGAAGATCTTTGGGCAAGATCAGAAGGCATTGGATCGGCCGCTATCCTTCCTGGGTTTTTACGCCAAGGTTTTCCCCAGAGCATAGTGCAAATGCAGGGATAGTGGTTGTGGGAGCCTTGGCACGTTACCCCTCCTCCAACCGTCGGCCAGAAGAGGAATCGGAAGAGGAAGATGATTATTTTAAATTGATTCGTTCAATGTTGTTGTTATTTCGTTCTATGATACATGTTCGTCGTTGTTATTGTTATATCGTTCTACGTTACTTGTTCAATCTTTAAAAGAAGGGGGTAGTGTTACGGATCGACCCCCGTTATGTGACAGCTACACTGAATAGCTATTGCCATGGCAAGAAACATAACGGACGAGTGGTATAAACAACCTCCTTCGTGGGCATTCGTGCAACTGCCCTGGACCTTTAAGCACGTACTCACTACCCTCAAACCTTAAACCTTCAATAAACCAATTCCTTTTATATATTCCGAAGTACAGCTTAATAGTTCCCGCAACAGTATCAAAAAAAGTGGAGGTCTCCGCTATAGTACGATAAATAACGCGTTACTTAAGACCAATTTCAGAATTCAGCCGTCGAACGACTTTGGGCACTAAGAAACAACTTTATGCCTACAGTGCACCGCACCGAAAATCCACACATAGCGCGTGCTCAGGGTTCTTTTGTTTGAAGATTTTCCTAAGCGTTAAATAAGAACTGTGCTTAATAAAACAATGTTTCTCCTAACAAATATTGTTTATAGTTTTCATATTGAAGTACATGTATATAAAATTCTGTTAATTACATAAATGACACTAGAATACATGCTATCACATGGGTACCAAATATATCCGGCGCTCGTACCGAAAGTGTTAAAACTGTTGATTTCCGGCAAAAATGAGGCATTCCGTGAAAACCTCATTTTTGCCAGAAATCAGCAGTTTTAACAAAAGTTCGTCTTCCTCGAAAACTGAGGGTGATGGAGCAATTCTGCTTCCGGATTCGTGTTTAGGACGAGAAACACTGTAGGAATCACTCAATGGACATTGCAAAACAGAAAATCAATTGTTTTTTGTTGAACAGTATAGTGTTGTAAATGATCAAATTAATATTTAGAAGCTTAATATTAAATATTCGATAGCTTAATTAACGCTCTAGACAGTTAACTGAACAGTCACCAAAATTCAAGGTGACGTGGCAGTGAACGTGATAAGGGAACAACGTGAACCCAGAAATTAAAAAAAATCTGCAATTTTCCAGGTACATAGAATGACTATGTCTAAAACTGTGTCCAGACTTGTAAAAATGTACGTTCTGCGCCCCATCGGCGAAAATTTTTAGACTCCTTAAGGGGGGAGATCCATTTAGGCAGCCGAAAATAAGCGAATTTTTACGAATTTTTTGCGAAGAAACTGCTTAATCTACATAATCAAAATGTAATATACATATTATTGTATTCTTTAACTTTAAGAAACAATTTTTGTTTTTTAAAAATACTTCAAAATGGCGGAGGTACGATACTCATTCCAGAGACGGTTATCGCCTACGTTCTTCCACGACGTACAATCTAGCGTCTGCTGCATTGGTCTGAAATATTATAGGCAAAAGTTTTATATTTGTAAGACCCACACGCTCTACTTGAACCTAAACTTCCTTGAAAATGATTAAAAGAAAGAGTACTTTTTTACTAACAAACAGAGTAAAAATGTTATGAGAAATCGAAACTTTGTTTTTAAACACGTGCCATTTTTCGAATTTTCACTTTTCATTGGATTTTTTTGGTTCAAGTAGAGCGTGTGGGTCTTACAAATATAAAATTTTTGTCTCTGATGTTTCAGACCAATACAGCAGACGCTAGGTTGTACACCGTGGAAAGCGCAGGCGGTAACCGTCTTTGGAATGAGTATCGTACCGCCGCCATTTTGAAGTATTTTTAAAAAACGAAAATTTTGTCTTAAAGTTAAAGAATACTATAATATGTATATTACATTTTAATTATCTGGACTAAGCAGCTTCTTCGCAAAAAATTCTTAAAAATTCGCTTATTTTCGGCTGCCTAAATCTCCCCCTTTAACGAATTTATGACAGTATGCATGCGATCCGTCGGTGTCGGTTTTTTGACAAAGAAAGTAAGAAATAAAAGGATCGTTTTTTATCTTTGAAGGGTGATTTCAACCCTTTAAACCGTTTGTGGGCAGAAACAAAAAATAGTACGAGTCTTAGAGTTACTCTACGTATCTGCAAAATTTCAGACTTTTTGGAATTTTCGGGTTCACGATGTTCCCTTGTTAATCCAATTAATTCAGTCGAAAAAGGGGTAACCGTGCATTTTTAGTAGGCAGCGATTTTTTTTTTAGAATTCGGTTGCCTCAAAAGACGAACAGTTTTTGCGTGGCATCCACAAATGGTCACATAGGTAGGCAAAATGTATAGCTAGCGATGGACAATATTCCGAATAAAATATTTGTTATCACTTTTGTTTAATAAACGTGTGTTTTCTATTCAAAAATTCCGGTTTCATATTTACGTACCTGATATAGTCACAAAGTAGATCGTACTCCATTTATCCTTAAAGGATATTCAATGTACAGTAACATGACAGTATCAGTTTTATGTTCAAAGTGTCCTTTTTCCTGTGAATCTCAAAAAAAAAAAAAATTGCTGCCTACTCAAAATGCACAGTGTCGTGCTGAATTTACTGTACTACCTCGCCAAACGTACTTATTGTACAAGTAAATTCTTGTCCACAGCCAGGGTTGGGTAAGATACATTTAAAATTTATCTCGATACAGATAGAGATACACGTGAACAAAATGTATTTAGATATAGATACAGATACTTGGATACTTCAAAAGTATCTCAGATACATATCAGATACTTTTAAATTATATTTTGTCATAACAGGTAGTAAATGCCTCGGTAGTGACGCTTGAAACTTAAAACTCAAAAAATAAGAATTTAGAACGAATTAACAAACATGTTAGTTTATGCCAATAATAAGATTATTTATTTATTAATATTTTATAAAAGGATAACATATTTTTTTTAACCTACGGACAAAAAATATCTGAAAACGTATCTGAAAATGTACCTGAAAACCAGTTAAGATACTATGTTTTGTAACTAGATACAGATACAAATACTCAGATTCGGATGTATGTACCTCAGATACAGGCTTAGATACACAAAAAGTATCTAGATACATATATCTAGATACTACCCAACACTATTGTGCTCCACAGCACTATTGACTTGACTGTTAATTATTGTTAATCTTTCAGATGTGGCGACCCGAGGAGGAAGCTTAGCAAGCAGCAGAGGATACCTCGAGATAGCTGGGAGCGGAACTAGCGCGGTGGAAAATAAATTGCCACACCATAGTTCACCGTTGTGCAGCAAATATACGGATCAATCGTTACTTTCCTTTTGCTCTAACGTAAATACCTCACTGGTTCTTGCTTCAACAATTCTCAAATGACTGATAAGAGGAACACCAGGAACCTCCTCCTCAGAATTTGAGCTGCAAGAAATATGATGTAGTTTGGTACCTCAAGAAACTCTTGATAAAAAAGTTCATCGTAATAATCAGAATTTTTCGAGAACATTAAAATGAAAGTGAAATAATGTCATAGTTCACTTGTATAGTTTGCGTAGCATAGATTCTAGAAAATTATGCACGGTCAAGCTGCTATGATTTTGTATTTATACAGTTCGAATCCTCTTGCTGAATTTTTTTTTTTTTTTAAAAAGGTTTTTTGGTGTGGAATATGTTTTATAATAAAAGCACTAATCTTTCATTATTACATTGTATCAATGAAAGGTAGAAAATATAAAGGAAATGCAAGGTTCACACAACCCTATTTTATCCTGCGCCTGCTATACAATCAGACACTTGCTTGCTCATTTCCTTTACATGTTTTTTTTTTCAGTAATAGAATATGATAATTAAATATTAGAACTTTTATTATAAAATAGATTCCACACCAAAATTCCTTTAAAAAAAAAGTCAACAAGAAGATTCAAACTGTACGAGTACAGAATCGTAGCGCAGCAGCTTACCGACTTGAACGTGCTTCATATTTTAACATTCGTGCTATGCAAACTATATACACCGCAACATTTTTTCACAAATTTGATTTGAATTTTCTCGAAAAATCCTGACTATTGTGTTGAACTTTTTTACTAGGAGTTTCTTGAGGTACCAAACTACAACATATTTCTTGCAGGTCAAATTCTGAAGAGGGGATTTTCAGTGTTCCCCTTGTGAGTAGAAAGGTTTGGTTAAAAACTGAGAAAAACTTTGTTTCAGGTGTCAGACGTCTCTGGTGGTGCGAAAATGGGTATAGAGAAGATCCGAGATCAACATCGATGGAGTGACTCCGAATGCTGCCATCTCGCATACGAATTGCACAACCTTCAACACGATGGACATTCATAAATGCATGCGCTCTTGCGAATTGCTTATTATTCAGACGCGATAATTCATAATTTCCATAAACAGAAATTCGAATACCAACTTCTTCGTTACGAACAGACAAACTTAGATCTTCTCAAGAGCTGTAAAGACTCTCCAGAGATGTATACGGAAATAATACGCCAATGTCAATTATGATATAAAGTGAGTTTTATACGTGTCAAGATCTCCCCTTTTTTCTGGCTGGCAAATCTGTTAGAAAAGTGATTACGCATTGCAATATAGGAAGAGATGGAATGGTACAATTGATCGTCCGTACGCGCAGCAGTCCTTGAAAATTAAATTATTTATGTAATATTTATTGCTCGACCGTGCATACGATTACTGGAGATATTTGTAAAATGGCATCTGCGCCATTGATATTATAATCTATATTTGAAATATATTGGAAGCCACTGTCCTCTTTGGAAAGGCGGGTGCTAGTAATAACGTCCTATGTGTATGAAAGAATAAGCTTCTACGACAAAAATTGCAAACTTTAATATACGTCCGATGGTTTACAGTATTATATCACACGATCTACCATCGGTAATTTAACATAAGACGTTTTGTTATTATCCATGTACAAACATTGTAACTTCGAAGCTCTCTATGTACCGTTAGACAAATCGAGTGTCCCTAATCTTCTGTGTACTAACGGGATTGCGAAGAATATCGAGGATGTAATAAAGTCCACGGAAATCCTATACATTTCTACATTTTATTTCCACTTGTGTACGGCGCACTATAACAAACGTTTCTGCACATTTCTAGATTATCGTACAAAATTTACAAGTTATTTACAGAAAATTAACTCAGTCGCAAAGCTATTCAATTCGTATAGGTACTTGCAAAGTGTCTTGTTTCGTATCGTATGTGTCAACCCATTGTACATTTTTAATGGAAATATTCTTCGTTAGGAAAGTCGATTGACTACAATAATTATAAGCACTCAACTATTATAATTCAAGCTGGCTGAATATCGCTCTTTAACGAAAACGACGGTAACCAAGAATTAGACTTTAGTTTATCAAATTTAATCCTATTAAACGCAATACTGTTAACGATATGATCGACGGTATTTACTTGTCCATAATAATCGACAAATAAACCGTCCGGGTCTACCAAGTAGATAATAATTGTGTGGTCGACCTGTAAACATAGTAACAAGTAAGAATAGCACAGTCTGAAATTACTCTCGCTCCAATATCTTTCGCAATAAGTATTTTACTTACGATGTAATCTTCGTCTTGATCCTTTGGTCCATTACTGTAATACACTCTATACGCTTTGCATGCCTTTCCTACTTGCTCCGAAGTTCCAGTAAGTCCAATAATTTTGTCGGAAAATTCTTTTACGTATTGTCCTACTACAGATGGACTATCCCTGTCAGGATCGACCGATATAAAAATGGGTTGCACCTTCAAATCATACTCCTTCTCTAAAATAAGGAAACATTTTATATTATTAATGTACTATTAACGATCGACGCAAGACATTCTGTACCAGGATTCAATAACTCCGTAACGACAAATGGACCAGGAAAGTGGTGTAAGTCCATTTAAAAAAAAAAAATGACCTAGTTGTAAATATAAAGTTTACACTAAATTAATCACAACTTATGTGATATCTCATTTTTCTTAAAAAATGGACTTACATCACTTTCCAAATAAACGGTCCAAATGTCGCTATCGTTATCTATCGATATCGATGATTACACTGTTCGACAAAAAACTATTTATTTTCTGTTTTGTAATGTCCATTGAGTGATTTTTATAGTGTTTCTCGTCTTAAACACGAATTGGGAAGCAGAATTGCTCCATCACCCTCAGTTTTCGAAGAACACGAACTTTTGTTAAACCTACCGATTTCTGGCAAAAATGAGGTATTTCGTGAAAACTAAAAGTGCTAAAGAGTTCAGCTTAGTCTTAAACTGGAGAGGAGAAATTGTTGGATAAGACAGTGCCCATGAGTATAATTATCTGCAATTTTGAAGGGTCGTAAATCACCGTCAAAGTTTGAAAGTAAGTCTATAGGCGTAGCTTTAACGTGCTATTCTTATAGTGTTACGAAAAGTGTTTTAATTGTGGTGAATTTGCTCCACCTTGTTGGATTCTCCGAACATTTCTGAGGACGAAGTACTGCGGGAGAAGCGTCCGAACGATTTTTATGGCTAGCGAATTAAAAAAATGTTAGTCGACAATATTTGCATGATGCCGTCACGAAAAACCGCGCAAAAACTAGGGAATGATTTTCATATTTTTTTTCAATAGTGTACTCTGGAGATTTTTGGGTCCCTGATTACGAATCCGAAATCAAAATTGCAAAATTCAAAATGGCGGACCCAATGTGGCGGACCAATAGTTTAAAAATAATTCTTATTTTTATGTAAAGTAGTACTCGGGTTTTTTTTGGATCGGTGATTACGAATCCGAAGTCAGAATTGCAAAATTCAAAATGGCGGACCCAATGTGGCGGACCAATTGTTCAAAAATAATTATTTTTTTTATGTAAAGTAGTACTCGGGGTTTTTTTGGATCGGTGATTACGAATCCGAAATCAAAATTGCAAAATTAAAAATGGCGGACCCAATATGGCGGATCAATAGTTCAAAAATAATGGGCCGCCCATACGGGTTTCCAACAGAGTACTCACTTTCTATATCCAAAATTGTGTATTTTTCGCTATTTTTTCATTGTTTCACATTTTTACATCATTAAAAAATTAACAGTAAACAAAAAGTTTTGTCTACAGAGAGTGCTCTGTTAGAAGCTCGTATGGGTGGCCCATTACGCTCGGTTACGGTACTGGAAGCCGAGACAAACGAATTAATGTCGACACGACGGTAAGACATCATGTAAATTTCGTCGACTAACATTTTCTTAATTTGCTAGTGATAAAAACCGTTTGGACTCTTTTTCCACAGTATTTCCTCCTCAGAAATCGTTGACGAATCCAACAAGGTCGAGCAAATTCATCACAGTTAAAACATTTTTCGGAAAACTATAAGACAAATAATTATGCTCATGGGCGCTGTCTTATTCCAAAATTTCTCCTCTCCAGTTAAGCTGAACTCTCTAGCGCTATCAGTTTTCACACAGAACCACATTTTTGCCGGAAATCGGCAGTTTTAACAAAAGTTCGTCTTTTTCGAAAACTGAGGGCCATGGAGCAATTCTGCTTCCGGATCCGTGTTTAGGATGAGAAACACTATAGGAATCATCCAATGGATAATGCAAACCAAAATTTGTGTTGAACAGAAAAGCTTCGAAGCCAGCAAATTGTGGACAATTCTGTACCGAGGGAACGATGTGCATGATGTAATTATACCCTAACTTTAACCTTTTGCGATAATCATCGATATCGATGGATAACAATAGAGATATTTGTCGTTACGGAGTTACAGAATCTCGGTACTGGTATACAGTTTACATAAATTCGATGTACCCATTTTATTGACGACTTCCATCATCTTTTCCATTTCGTCTGGACAAACGTCGGGACAGTGGGTGAATCCGAAGTAAATTAAAACCCATTTTCCCAGAAAATCTTCCGATCTAACTGTTTTTCCTTGCGGATCGACAAGCTCAAAATTCCCTCCGATGGAAGCTTTTCCTATTTGACGCCTCCTCTCTCTCTGTATTTCTAGATCCTTCTGTTCGCGCAAATAATACATGTACAACAAAAAGCCAGTTCCGATTGCACCTGATATTGTTAAACTTTGCCATGTTACTGGAAATTTCTCCTGTTCTCGTCGCCTTCCCTTATCATTCTCACTTCCTGCTATTTCACGACAAACAGCACTGCTTCTGCTGATATATCTAACCTGCAAAATGCACGTTAGAATTTTTTTAAGTTTCTATGAGAGTAAGTAAATTTATTTGAATAATACGTACCTTCTTGAGAAATTGATGTGTACGGATTGATTTGTCACATTTGTTTAATAGCGCGACTGACCGTATTAATAACGTTGACATAATTATCTATCTTCTTTCCCCTGTTACCATGTCGGTGAAGAACACTTATGCCAAATTGCAAACCAGTGCTGCCGCAGGTGGTTTGAAGGACATACTGAATTGTTGTCTGAAGATGTAGTAAATCGATATACATCGTATTAAATGGCGGGATTTTCAAATAAGAGTCTCGTAATTTATTGTTGTTGGAAAGAGGAATAAAGTAAAACTGTGCATAAACGTTGATAAATGAAGAAAATAGAAAGCATATTTGATCATAAAAAGGAGAATAGAATGGCACGTAGCCTTCATTTTTATATTTTTGAAGTTTTCAAATCTTTTTGTGGAATTTAGAAAAAAGTGTCGAAGTGTCGTAAGTTTTGAGTGGAGATACTTTGTTAACTCTTATTTGTGTGCTTTATACATTTGTACAGATTACGTAATAAATGATTGAAAAGCATTACCATCACACGATCAAACATTTTACGCGTAAAATGAAATGAAGGAAATATATCTCTATTTGCGTCTCTGCTGATTCTATACCATCTCTGTGATTCTAGTTCAATTTTCCTCGCACAGATGGAGCCACGTCCTCTTTAAACTATCTTTTAGGCGATCTTCGAATTTATTTCAAACTATTTCATTAATTTTTCAATGTATATTAATTTATAACAAACGCACATTCACATAATATTCTCCATACACCAAAAAATCAACAATCAATGACAGTCCGGGGCTGGGAGTGTGAATGTGAATTCTAGTTCAATTTTTCTCGTGCAGATGGAGTCACGCCCTCTTTAAACTATCTTACAAGCAATCTTCGAATTTATTTCAAATTATTTTATTAATTTTCCAACGTATATTCAACGCAATGACAGTGCGGGACCGGAAATCGTGGAGTTTGAATTCTAGCTCAATTTTCATCGCGCAGATGGAACCACCTGCTCTTTAAACTACCTTCCAGACGAACTTCGAATTTATTTCAAACTATTTAATTAATTTCCCAACGTAATACTAGGGTTATGGGACTTTTTTTATAAACGCAATTTCCCATTTAAATCCTTCAAATTGACGGATTTCCGTAAACCTAGTGTTAACCTATATACACAAAAAAAAAATCAATTGGCAAATTCTTCCAACAGGACCAGGCCATGCCCTCTTTAAACTATACCTTCCAAGCGATCTTCTAATTTATTTTAAACCATTTCATTAATTTTCCAACGTCCATTAATTTACAACAAACGCGCATCCACTAACATTCTCCATACACCAAAAAAAAAAACAATCGATTATAAAATTCTTCCGACAAGATCAAAACCTACAAAACCCACGGAGACAATTCAAATATCCACGCGTTTCCCGCGCTTGCCAAAAGATGTCGCGGTAATGACGATTGCTTTAACCCCAATTCGCTTCGCCCTCGTCAACAATCAATGACAGTCCGGGGCCGGGAGTCGTGGAGTGTTCGGCGAATGCATCTCGACTCTCAAATTTCACGTATTTTTCGCCGGTATTTCGGTACGTCGGGTCGAGCCGAGGAGGATCGGCGAATTAGCGCCAAAAAAAGCCGCATGTCGTGAGTCTCTCGTTCGTAATAACGCGTCACCTCTCACACACCTCTCGTGCTCTTCATAGAAGAAGAAGAAGAAGAAGAGACACCAATAGAAGAACAAGAACAGGAAGCACCAATTCTTGTGCGGAAGAAAAAGAGTACTCGCGCACGCGGCACGATAATCGAAACCTCCCTCCTCTATTGTCATCGTTAATTGTCGCAATGAAAATTACACCGTGAGGAATCATAAACTAAATAATCCACAAGGAGGCGAAGAAAGAACATTCTCGACATTAGTCAAGTGTACGACTCCAAAAAAAAAAAAGAAAACCGAAAATACAAAAATTCCCCTTTCCTTCTATTGTCATCATTTATTGTCCTCATTATCCAATGCCGTCACGGTGGAATCGTATCAACCCCTTCTGTCACCCTCGGTGAAGATCCCTGCACGAAAACCTCTTAATCGATCACGAACTACCCAAAAACATTAAAATTAAACGATCCAAACTCCCTAAGAATATTTTTAACCCATGTGTATGCACTTCGCTTTGTGAAAGACTCAGAACAAGAACTTTTGATTGGACAGGGGGGTTCCCGGTGTGAGGAAGGTGAGAAGAGAAAGTAAGAAGGCAGCAAATAGTGATAGGGTGGAAAGATACTACTCGAGGACTGGTGGGAGGTAGAAAAGTGGAGAAGGAGAGAAAAGTGTGCTTTTGTAGACGGTCTAGGGAATAAAAGAGAGAAATAAGGTGGAGGAGAAAAGATAAAAGCTGCAGTTGAGTGTGACAAGAAGAAGAGAGTGACAACAAGGTGTCCCCACCTGGACACTCGAAGGTTTCGGGCCGATGGCTGACCACGGGAAAATGTGAGTCGGTAGTTTTCTCTCTCTCTCTTCTATTTTTTTTTTCTTGTCTTTTTATATCCGATTATAAGTCAGCTGCACTCGACGCGTCTCTCTCTCACTCTATCTCTCTTATTCTTTCTCCCTACCACTTTGTCCCTCCTTACCAACATGCATAAACACTACCACTAGTGTTACTACTCCTACTACTGCCTCTCTACACCCGCGTTTATCGACTAACCCGTTTGGCTACGCTTGCAAAAGTCTACCATGCTGCTGCTGCTGCTGTTGTTCCACCGCGAACTTTCGAGAAAGCGTTTTTACCTTTTTTCGAGAGCGAAATTTCAGAAGCTCCATTGGGACGTGTGTTGAAAGATATTTGTCTTGAGGAAAGAGAGAGAGAGAAAGAGAGAGAGATGGATGGAGATAGAGAAACGTTTCGTGCAGGACACTCGTGACCTTCGCCTACGCCCAGATAATGAGCGAAAAATTATGGGTACTCGTCACCCGCGCGACATCATCTCCGGCGCTCTATGTGTGCGGTTTAAACGCTGTCTGGCTGGCAGTGCTTCTCAATCTTCTTCTTATTTTCTTTTTTTTGGGGTTTTTTTTTAGTTAATTGAATAAGGTAATTGACGGAGTGATCAATGCTCGGCATTCCTGTGATATTTATGCGGTTTTATGTGTAAGAGTAAATGCTCTTTGACGAGCAGTGCTTCTCATTCTTCTTCTTATTTTCTTTTTTTTTAAGTTTTTTTTTTTGATTTAATTGAATAAGGTAATTGACGGAGTAACCAGTGCTCGGCACTCGTGCGATATTTATGCGGTATTATGTATAAGAGTAAATGTTGTTTGACGAGCAATGTTTCTCAACCTTCTTCTTTTTTTTTGTTTTTTTTTTTGCTGGTTACGGGTAGTTCTTTTTTTTATTTAATTGAACAAGGTAACTGACGGAGTAGCCAGTGCTCGGCATTCCTGTGATATTTATGCGGTTTTATGTATAAGAGTAAGTGTTGTTTGACGAGCAGTACTTCCCAACCTTCTTCTTCTTTTTTTTGGTTGAGGGAAGTTTTTTTTTTATTTAATTGAATAAGGTAATCGACGGAGTAGCCAGTGCTCGGCATTCCTGTGATATTTATGCGGTTTTATGAGTATTATTAAATGTTGTTTGACGAGCAGTGCTTCTCAATCTTTTTTTTTATGGGGCGAGAATTTTTTTTTGTTTAATGGAAGATTTTAATAGACGTGGTGACAGGTACTTGCGGTTCTATGTATAAGAGTAAATGTTGTCCGACGAGCAGTGCTTCTCAATCTTCTTTTTTATGACGCATGTATTTTTTTTTTAGTTAATTCGATATTTTAATAGATGTGGTGACGAGTGCTCGGCACTCGTGTGACATCCACGTGGTTCTATGTATAAGAGGAGTAAATATTGTGTGGTGAGCAGTGCTTTTCAATCTTCTTTTTTACGGAGCACGATTTTTTTTGTACGTATCGCAAATTTGTTTTGATTAATTGAACAATTTAATTGACCTCGTGATTAGTACTCAGATTCTATTAACCGTAATAATTTTTATTTTTGTTCTGCTCCGAATGATCAAGAGAATTTTGACCTAGAAACCAAACCTGCTCCGAAAAACCAATTTTCTAGCACGGTTTTTTTTACGAAAATAATAAACTTTAGTACTTTCAGTGAAAAGTAATAATTATGCTGACAAATAACGACCGAGTAAATCAATTTTCTGTACAATCATTATCGTAGATTGCCGTCCTAATTTCCATTTTTTTTAATAGCGTACTTTTTACGCTTCAGTTCTCAAATGGCAATGATATATTCTTCCAATTTTATAAAATGGAACTTTCTCGTTTGGGAAACACTGATGTTAAGCTTCAGTTCTCAAATGCGAATGATATATGTTTACAATTTTATAAAATACTACTTTCTCACTTGGGAAACACTGATGTTAAGCTTCAGTTCTCAAATGTGAATGATATATTTTTCCAATTTTATAAAATGGAACTTTTTCGTTTGGGAAACACTGACGTTAAGCTTCAGTTCTCAAATGTGAATGATATATTTTTCCAATTTTATAAAATATTACTTTCTCACTTGGGAAACACTGATGTTAAGCTTCAGTTCTCAAATGTGAATGATATATTTTTCCAATTTTATAAAATGGAACTTTCTCGTTTGGGAAACACTGACGTTAAGCTTCAGTTCTCAAATGTGAATGATATATTTTTCCAATTTTATAAAATGGAACTTTCTCGTTTGGGAAACACTGACGTTAAGCTTCAGTTCTCAAATGTGAATGATATATTTTTCCAATTTTATAAAATGGAACTTTCTCGTTTGGGAAACACTGATGTTAAGCTTCAGTTTTCAAATGTGAATGATATATTTTTCCAATTTTATAAAATGGAACTTTCTCGTTTGGGAAACACTGATGTTAAGCTTCAGTTCTCAAATGGAAATGATGTTTTTTTACAATTTTATAAAATGGAGCTTTCTCGTTTGGGAAACACTGATGTTAAGCTTCAGTTCTCAAATGGAAATAATCTATTTTTACAATTTTATAAAATACTACTTTCTCACTTGGGAAATACTGATGTTAAGCTTCAGTTCTCAAATGGGAATAATCTATTTTTACAGTTTTATAAAATGCTACTTTCTTGCTTGGGAAACACTGATGTTAACCAAGAGTAAGTTGGCTCAAGACGCGTGTGCGAGCGAGCGTAGTCGCGCGAGTATTTCGAGCGGAATTGCGATGAAATGATGACGGCGTAGGCGTTCGGGTGCGAGCGCATTGCCGTATCAAAAATTACTGGAACCCTGGTTCCTTTTTCATTTAATTCTAATATTCCTTCAACACAATAATTTGATTAATTACATTTTATTATATCTCCTAATATATTTTTTCCAGCCATTTTGAGGTTGGTCTATCAATTATATTCTCTTATAAAAATTGAGTGGAGAATTAAAATACACAATTGTGGGTAAATATTTCGTAGCCCTTGCAATTTATTTTTTTTTTAATAGTTTCTACGTCTGGCACTCGTGACTGAAATTTCAGTTTGGGTAAAATTAAAGAATATACATCTACTTTTTGAGTCCGCGCAATTTCCTTTTTAAAACAATTTCTACGTTTGGTACTCGTGACTGAAATTTTAGTTTGGGTAAAATTAAAGAGTACACACCCTTAATCCTTGTAATTTTTTGTTTTTATTTTAATAATTCCTACACTTGGCACTCGTGACTGAAATTTCAATTTGGTAAAATTGAGGCACGCACGCCGATTTTCTTAACCCTTGCAGCTTCTTCTCCTTCTTTTTTGTAATAATTTCTACGTCTGGCACTCGTGACTGGAATTTCATCTTGGACAAAATTAAAGAATACTTTCTTAGTTCTTGCAACTTCTTTTTCTAGATAATTCTTACATCTGGCACTCGTGGTTGAAATGTCAACTTGGGTGAAATTAAAGAATACACACGGACTTTTTTAATCCTTGCAATTTCTTTTTCTAAACAATTTCTACGTCTGGCACTCGTGACTGAAATTTCAACTTGGGTAAAATTAAAAAATACACACCGACTTTCTTAGCCTTTGTAACTTATTTTTTTAGATTAATAATTAATACATCTGGCACTTGTGGCTGAATGTTCAACTTGGATAAAATTAAAGAATGCACACAGATTTTCTTAATTCCTGCAATTTCTTTTTTTAAATAATTCTTACATCTGGCACAGGTGGTTAAAATTTCAACTTGGATAAAATTAAAGAATGCACACAGATTTTCTTAGTCCTTGCAATTTATTTTTTTAAAGAATTCTTACATCTAGCACTCGTGACTGAAATTTCATCTTGAGTAAAATTGAAGAATATACACAGATTTTCTTAATTCCTGCAATTTCTTTTTTTAAATAATTCTTACATCTGGCACTCGTGACTAAAAATTAATCTTGGGTAAAAGTAAAGAATACACACACACTTTTTTAACACTATTCCTACCAACCAGTCAAATGACCATTTTTAACATTTCGATTAGAATTTCGTATATACAACGTAATTGCATCGCCTTTAAATTTCATGACTTTTTCTAGAATATACGTATAATACATATTTGAATATTTTAGGGAAAGTTGTGAAATTTAAAAGCGATGCAATTACGTTTTATATAGGAAATTCTAAACGAAATTGTAAAAACGGTCATTTGACCAATCGTGGTAGGAATAGCGTTAATCCTTGCAATTTCTTTTTCTAAACAATTTCTACATCTGGCACTCATTGCTGAAACATCACTTTGAGTAAAATTAAAGAATACGCACGGACTTTCTTAGGCCTTGCAATTTCTTTTTTTAAATAATTTTTACATTTAGCACTCGTGACTGAAATTTCATCTTGGGCAAAATTGAAGAATATACACCGACTTTCTTAACACTAGACTTACCAAAACAAATCAGTTTCACTGGTCGAAATGCAAAATCGTGTTTATAAAAAATGTTCGGTAAATCTAGTGTTAATCATTGCAATTTCTTTTTTAAAACAATTTCTACATCTGGCACTCGTGACTAAAATTTGAACTTGTAGTAAAATTAAAGAATACACTCGAACGTTCTCCTTTAATCGAGAAAGATCATTTGTACCATTTGCACGTGTGATCGATACGAATTCCTCGAAGGATTGAAAGTAGTCGAGCGCGTTTACGGGCGTGAAAATTGTGCATTGCTGTTTAGTGCGAGGCGAGGAAGGGTGTCAAGATCGTCGATAAATTTTCGTGCCACGAAACACCTTCTCTTATCTCACCGCGACACGCTGATTTTCCACACGTGCCTTTTAACGGTGTATCGCCTCAACTGTAGCCCAGTTAACACGACCGTCGATGGGTTTCAAGAGTAGAAAAGAAATTAAGCCCACTGATACGATCTGAATTTATTTGTCGATGACGTGGATTTTTTTCCTTTGCTCTACAGGAAGACGAAAAGACAGAAAAATAAAAAATCTTTTGCAAAATTCCTTTCATTAATTTTCTCGGCAGTATTTCGATATTAATATTCTAGGTTAAAGTTGTTATTTAAACGAGACCAGGAGAAATGTCAAGAAAATGTTTCGAGAATCATCACGAAATTTTTTTTGTGTTTTTTCTTTACTTACTGAAAAATTCAATAAATAAAGGTTAAATTGCAATTAATATAATCATCTTTTAATGATTTTTCTGAAGATCACGGATGACCACCGGTAGCAGTCAATGTGTCACAGAAAACGTCAGAATGTGTGTATGTAAAGAGTATTTCATTTCCAAATAATTAAACAATAAATATCCCAAAAATGTTAATTTTTTTTACTTTTTTAGGCAAGACTGTAAAGGAAGTGATTTATTATTCTTAAGCACACAGAATTATTTCGATGATCGTTTCATACGATATTAAAACGATTTCGATGAGTCATAATGTGCGTATGTAAAGAGTATTTCATTTCCAAATTATTAAACAATAAATAACCCCGAAATATTTTTTTTACATTTTTATTCTTAAACATACAGAATTACTTCGATGATCATTTCATACGATATTAAAACGATTTCGATGAGTCATAATGTGCGTATGTAAAGAGTATTTCATTTCCAAATAATTAAACAATAAATATCCGCAAAATATTTTTTTTACATTTTATTCTTAAGCACACAAAATTACTTTGATGATCGTTTCATACGATGTTAAAATGATCTATGTAAGGAGTACTTCTTTTATAAATAATTAAACAATAAATAACCCCAAAATATTTTTTTTTACATTTTTATTTTTAAGCACACAGAATTACTTCGATGATAGCTTCGTACGATATTAAAACGATTTCGATGAGTCATAATGTGCGTATATAAAGAGTATTTCATTTCCAAATAATTAAACAATAAACATACCCAAAATATTTCTTTTACATTTTTATTCTTAAGCACACAGAAATACTTCGATGATCGTTTCATATAATATTAAAATGATTTCGAAAAGCCACAATGTGTGCATGTAAAGAATATTTCTTTTACAAATAATTAAACAATAAATATCCCCAAAATATTTTTTTTACATTTTTATTTTTAAACATACAGAATTACTTCGATGATCGCTTCGTACGATATTAAAATGATCTATGTAAGGAGTACTTTTTTACAAATAATTAAACAATAAATAACCCCAAAATATTTTGTTTACATTTTTATTCTTAAGCACACAGAATTACTTTGGTGATAGCTTCGTACTATATTAAAACGATTTCGATGAGTCATAATGTGCGTACGTAAAGAGTATTTCATTTCCAAATAATTCAACAATAAACATACGTAAAATATTTTTTTTACATTTTATTCTTAAGCACACAAAATTACTTCGATGATCGTTTCGTACGATATTAAAACGATTTCGAGGAGTCCTCGGGCGGCGTTGCTTGGTGAACGAAATTTCTCTTATCACCACTTATCACTGGAGACCTCTTTGCCCCATCAAGGCAGACACGAGGCACGTCGCACACTTGTATAAATATTTTTAACGAGACAGAGCGCCTCGTCGTTAAAGGCTGCAAAGAGAATTATTGCGTAACATTCGTGAGACCGGAAACGAGTCGCGTGACCTACTTCGATAGATCGAACCCTTCTTATTGTTAGCACGAAAGCACCGTGTCTCACAGTTTCTCATAATCTCGCGCGTTTTCTTCTGAATTCAAAATTGAAAAATTCAAAATTCAAATTTCGCGCCTTAGACTTTCTAATCTCGTCACGTGATTGGAGCGATTTAAAATCGAATCCCACGTGGCCTCACTCGAATTCTTCTTGTCGTAGTCCCAATCTAAACTGACCTATCTTAATTTCTTCCATACTCAAGTTCGAGTTCATTGTTATCACGATGGTCACGTGAGCGCGTTAATAAGACCGGAAGTTTGTGTTTTTATTCATTGTTTGTGATTCATTGATGGTCGTGATGAATGTGTAAGGCAAAGATATGTGTAAGTTTTTGTTGACGAAATTTTTGAATGAAACTTTATGCTTCTAAAAGATCTTGGCTTCTTGATTATGATAATGTATGTTATTATTAGAGTGTGTGGTGCATGGATCAGAGAAAATCGAGCCTAAAGTTGCTAATCGATAAGAATTAACAAGTTGTTAATCGACGAAGATCCATTTTTAGGCACGACCGTAAAAGGAGTGACTTATGCAATCGCCATCCTGAAAACCGTTCGTGTGTGTGTGTGTGTGTGTGTGTGTGTGTGTGTGTGTGTGTGTGTGTGTGTGTGTGTGTGTGTGTGTGTGGTGTCCGTGTATATCCTCGATTTCGGGAAAACGACTGAACCGATCGGGACGAAATTTGGCACAAAAATCAAGTACACTACTGTGAGTTCACAATAAGGTTTGTGAGCCGCCATCTTGAACCGGTACAAAATGGCGGGAAGTTCAAATATCGAAAACTTCATATCTTTGGTACTATTCATTGGATCCCGATAAAATTTTACACGTTCATGTACACGTATGCAATGACAATTATTGGAAATTTTCAAATTTTTTGATTGGCCGAATCAAAAATGGCGACTAATTCAAATCTATAGACCATTATTCCGGCGAAATGACTGAACGGATTCGGACAAAATTTGGCATGTACATCGACTATATACCTATTTGGTGCCACGAAACTTTGTGTATCGCCATCTCGAACCGTTACAAAATGGCGGCACATTCAAATCTTTAATTCACTATTTTATAATTATAGTTTGAAAATCACGTAATTTCGAAACGGTTGAAGATGACCATGCATAAAGTTTTGTGGCACCATATGGGTATATTTTTAAACTATATGCCAAATTGTGTTTGAATCCGCGCAAGCGTTTCGCCGGAATACTGGATTAAAGATTTCAATTTGTCGCAATTTCTGAATGGTTGAAGATAACCATGCATAAAGTTTCACCGCAGCAAAGGTGTATATACTCTATGTACATGTCAAATTTTTGTTCGGATGCATTTAATTGTCCGGTTTTGATCACTTGGGCCTATTGCAGAAACGCTGCACTTCGTGGGCGCGCGCGAAGCGCGAGCACCCGACGATCTGGGCGGGTATGGCGCTTGAGCGAAGCGAAAGCGCAGAGGACTCTGTAGTATAGTTTAATATCTCAATACTTGAATTTTGCACAATTTCGAAACCTTTTGAAATTCGTGGGCGAGCGCGAAGCGCGAGCAAAGGCGATCTTGAGGGGGATGGCGCTTGAGCGAAGCGAAAGCGCAGGGGGCTCTGCCCCCTAGTTTGTTCTCCTACACGAGAAAACGAGTTCCTTGAACTCTTGTCGAGTGCAATAAGATGCTCGGATCTTGTACAGTTTCAGAAAAATCAAGTTTTATTCAAAAATGTTAATAACAAAAAACTTCATATAGCCCATGAACACTTGGCGTCAGCCTTTGAATTACCAAAAATGTTGTCAAAGAACAAAAAGAAAGAAACAAAATCAAAGTAAATGAAGGATGAATGCTTTCTTCTACATTGATCATTCTTTTAACACTAGATTTAGCGAACATTTTTTATAAACACGATTTCCCATTTGAACCAGTCAAATTGACTGGTTTCGGTAAATCTAGCGTTAAGATCATTTTTTTGTTCTCTCACACGAGAAAACGAGTTCCTTGAACTCTTGTCGAGTGCAATGAGATGCTTGGATTGGTATCGTGCTAGCTCGAAGATAATTAGATCGACTGGTCAGAGGAGGTTGGTGGTTGGTGCACGAACGATGGTCGGTGAAGTAAAGTGGCTAGGGCGGTGGAGCAGAAGTACGGAGGCAAATAAGAGAATTCATGGATGAGAGGGCAACGGCTGGGCTCCTTGGTAGCGAAGGCACGCGCTCGTCGAACGAGATAAGGCACGCTCCTTGGTCTCTTTACTAGACACAGTTTTAGGAGAACGAAGCTTTTATTAGAAAGTATTTAGGTGAGATGGAGAAGATGCGTTGGGTCTTTAGGGGATCGCTCCTCTTAACGCGATATAACGGAAAATTCAATTTAGATACTACACTGAAAAAATTGTATTCTCATCTTAAGATATTACCACTTAAGTTTAGAATATTTCCTACTAAAATAAGCAACAAGAGGATCTTCTTAATTTAAGAGTAGAATGCTCTAAATAGATTCCTCTAATCAAATATTCTTAACAGATATTTAGGCACGACCGTAAAGGGGGTGACTTATGCAATCGCCATCGCGAAAACCGTTCGTGTGTGTGTGTGTGTGTGTGTGTGTGTGTGTGTGTGTGTGTGTCCGTCCGTGTATATCCTCGATTTCGGAAAAACGGCTGAACCGATCGAGACGAAATTTGGCACAAAAATCAAGTACACTACTGTGAGTTGACAATAAGGTTTGTGAGCCGCCTTCTTGAACCAACACAAAATGGCGGGAGATTCAAATTTTTTATCCACTATTCCGGCAAAACGACTGAACGGATCCGGGCACAATTTGGCATGCACATCAAGTATATACCTATTTGGTGCCAGGAAACTTTATGTATAGCCATCTTCACCCGTTTTTCGAAATAGCGGCAAATTCAAATTTTTAATCCACTATTTCAGCCACCGAGGAGAGATTGTTAAAGAGGGTCAGCGCCCGTGTATTCGGAGGGGCCGTTTTGCCGGGTCCCGGCGGCTCCCGGAGATAATTGTAGTGCTCTATTCGATCAATCGTACTTATGGAGTTGTAATGTAAGTTATGTTTGCTATGTAGTTACGCAAAAATGGCGCTGAAAGCAGTGAAAATTTTCGGCCCCCCTAGACGCATAAGCGCTGACCCTCTTTAACAATCTCTCCTCGGTGTTTCAGCAAAAAAGTTGATTAGTCCACTATTCCGGCAAAACGGCTGACGGATTCGGACAAAATTTGGCATGCACATCAAGTATATACCCATTTGGTGCCAGGAAACTTTATGTATAGGCATCTTCAACCGTTTCGAAATAGCGGCAAATTCAAATTTTTAATCCACTATTTCAGCAAAATAGTTGATTAGTTCACTATTTCGGCAAAATGGCTGAACGGATTCGGACAAAATTTGGCATGTACATGAAGTATATACCCATTTGGTGCCACGAAACATTGTGTATAGTCATCTTCAACCATTTCGAAATGGTGCCGGTTTCAAATCTTTAATCCATTATTTTATAATTATAGTTTGAAAATCCCGTAATTTCGAAACGGTTGAAGATGACCATGCATAAAGTTTCATGGCACCAAATGGGTATATTTTAATTAAATTACATGCCAAATTTTGTTTGAATCCGCGCAAGCATTTCGCCGGAATACTGGATTAAAGATTCCAATTTGCAGCAATTTCTGAATGGTTAAAGATAACCATGCATAAAGTCTCACCGCAGCAAAGGTGTATATACTGGATGTACATGTCAAATTTTGGTTCGGATTCATTTAATTGTCCGGTTTTGATCACTTAGGCTTATTGCAGAAATGCTGCATTTCGCGGGCGAGCGCGAAGCGCGAGCACCCGACAATCTCAGGGGGTATGGCGCTTGAGTGAAGCGAGAGAGCAGAGGACTCTGTCCCATACTTTAATATGTCAATACTTGAATTTTCCACAATTTCGAAACGGTTTGAAATTCGTGGGCGAGCGCGAGTGCCGCGGTCGTGCCTATTGCAGAAAAACGAAGCTTTTCTGCACCCGTTAAGGAGAGCGCGAAGCGCGAGCAAAGGCGGACTGGGGGGGTTGGCGCTTGAGCGAAGCGAAAGCGCAGGGGGTCTGCCCCCTAGTTTTAACATAGTCCGGCAAAAAATTTGTATGGATATATTTCGTATATAATTATTGGAAACAAAACTCTTAATGAAATGCTTCACTCTTTATATTATCAAAAATTACATGATCCATACCTTGAAATCGAAATTGGTTGAGAAATGTAGTCACGAGAGAAAGTTACAATTCATGTGTATTTATACTACTTTTAAATATCTCCATTAAATCGCCCAAATCCTCTACTTCTAGACACTTCGTCACTTCTTTATCCATACTTTTTGCAGAATACGGCACACAAAATAATATAGTACTCAAAATTACGCAGAATTGCAAGAGGGAATAGATACAGGCATCGACATATGCCGCACGCGATGTGTAACCTAACTTAATCGAATACTGTCACGCATTGTGTCGCGACAATCAGATGGATTATTAAGAATATATTCGAAAAACCGTCATATCGATAAGAAAATATTCTTATCTATTAAGAATATCTATTAAGATGAATTATTAAGTTTGTATTTTAAGAATACAATTTTCTCAGTGTACCGATAAATGGTTCTTTCCCCTTTCAAAATCATTTTTCTTTTCTTTCTTTCGTAAGTTGGCCTCGTGAAAATTGTTTTTGAGAAAGGTTACGAATTCTAACCCTTTGCACTCGAAAAATCCTTTTGATTTCATAATGTATTGTGGAGGAAAAATGTTTTATTATAGTGTTTTGGAAAGCTCTCGAGATAAGCTACAAGAATATGCTATAAAAAATGGGGAGTCCTATTTAAGAAATTGACGATGGCCTTCGTGTGACCTTCAAATGACTTTGCAGAGTCAAATCATTGCCACCAGCTGATAGCCCCTTTCAAGTCGTACAACTTTTGTTTGAAACATTTTTTTTCTTAACTCGCCGTTTTGGCGGTATTTCAATATATTATTTAAAATGGGACACCTTGCATATAAAATGTATAAAATATATCATTTTATACTTCGGAAGGTTATATACAGGGTTATATACAGTGTGAGACATGAATAATTGCCACTTAGAATAACTCCAAAAGTATGATAGTAGTCGAAACTTTTTTGAATACAATAATTGCATGGGACAAAGAGGGCTATTACTTGACATTAGTGCTTTGTTCCTAGGTGGAGTCACTTCAGATGTTTGAAGGTCATGTTTGTGTTTTTAAATTGAATGCTATGTTTTGGTATTTATTTTCTGATAGATGCTATCGAGACGAATCCAATGATGTACAACATTAAGATCTTTGAAGGTCAATGAAGGTGATTTAGGCAAAAAAGGTGTAAGGTAAAAATTTACAAAAGGTGTTCAAAGTGATTACCATTGATATCAATGCAATCCTGCAATCTTCATATCACGGATTAGGATCTCGAACTACAGCAGAAAGAATACCAATTTCCGTTTCTTCATTAGTTACTTGCTTTTGCCGGGTCTTTTCACGATGGGTTAATCCCTTGACACTCTCTGTGGAATTTTGCAATTTTGGATTGAAAAGCAACAAAGATCCATCACACTCAAACGATTAACCCTAGATTTAAATTGACTCGTTTGAACAGAGCAAAAAATGTTTATAAAAAATGTTTCGTACATCTAGTATGTTCCACCCTTTTAACAAAAAATACACCTTCGAACCACTATTTTCTCTCGTTCATTCGTCTTTTCAAGTCCCGGAGATATATTTCTCAGACTATCATCGACCGGAATGGAATTAGCTCTATTTCTGTGGAATTTTGTAATTTTGGATTGGAAAGCAACAAAGATCCACGACACTCAAACCGATTAACCCTAGATTTAAATTGACTAGTTTATAAAAAAATGTTTCTTAACTCTATGGTGTTCAAGGAATCGAGATTAGAAATTTCCCAAAAATATTTCTGCCCTCGAAATTCCACCCTTTTAACCAAAAATACCGTCGATCCACTATTTTTTCTTGTTCAGGCGTCTTTTCAAGCCCCCGAGGTATATTTCTCACAGACTATGATCAGTTGGAATGCTGGTTGGAATGGAATTAACTTCCTCTCTGAAATTTTGCAATTTTGTAACAAAGATCCAGGAGTCCTGGACCAGGGCACTCAAACGATTAACGCTAGATTTAAATTGACTAGTTCATAAAAAAGTATTTCGTACATTTAATGTGTTCAAGTAATCCAGATTAGAAAATTCCCAAAAATGTTTCTGCCCTCGAAATTCCACTCTCTTATCAAAAAATACCCCCGATTCACTATTTTCTCTCGTTTAGGCGTGTTTTCAAGCTTCCGAGATATATTCCTCAGACTATCATCGGCTCGAACGGAATTAGCTTTCTCTCTGGAATTTTGCAATTTTGTAATAAAGATCCAGGACACTCAAACGATTATCCCTAGATTTAAATAGACTCGTTTGAACAGAGCAAAAAATGTTTATAAAAAATGTTTCGTACATCTAGTGTGCTCCACCCTTTGAACAAAAAATGCATCCTTCGATCCACTATTTTCTCTCGTTCAAACGTCTTTTCAAACCTTCGAGATATATTTCTCAGACTATCATCGGCTCGAACGGAATTAGCTTTCTCTCTGGAATTTTGCAATTTTGTAACAAAGATCCAGGACACTCAAACGATTAACCCTAGATTTAAATTGACTTATTCGCAATATTTAAATTCACATATTCCACCCTTTTAACAAAAAACACACCTTCGACCCACTATTTTCTCTCGTTCAGACGTCTTTTCAAGGCCCCGAGATATATTTCTCAGACTATCATCGGCCGGAATGGAATTAGCTTTCTCTCTGGAATTTTGCAATTTTGTAACAAAGATCCAGGACACTCAAACGATTAACCCTAGATTTAAATCGACTCGTATGTGCCACCCTTTTAACAAAAAATACACCTTCGATCCACTATTTTCTCTCGTTCAGGCGCCTTTTCAAGGCCCCGAGATATATTTCTCGGACTATCATCGGTTGGAATGCTAGTTGGAATGGAATTAGGTTTCTCTCTGATATTTTGCAACTTTGTAACAAAGATCCAGGACACTCAAACGATTAACCCTAGATTTAAATCCACTCGTATGTTCCACCCTGTTAACAAAAAAGACACCTTCGATCCACTATTTTCTCTCATTCAGGCGTCTTTTCAAGGCCCCGAGATATATTTCTCAGACTATCATCAGCTCGAACGGAATTAGCTTTCTCTCTGGAATTTTGCAATTTTGTAACAAAGATCCAGGACACTCAAACGATTAACCCTAGATTTAAATCCACTCGTATGTTCCACCCTGTTAACAAAAAAGACACCTTCGATCCACTATTTTCTCTCGTTCAAACGTCTTTTCAAACCTTCGAGATATATTTCTCAGACTATCATCGGCTCGAACGGAATTAGCTTTCTCTCTGGAATTTTGCAATTTTGTAACAAAGATCCAGGACACTCAGACGATTAACCCTAGATTTAAATTGACTTATTCGCAATATTTAAATTCACAGATTCCACCCTTTTAACAAAAAACACACCTTCGACCCACTATTTTCTCTCGTTCAGGCGCCTTTTCAAGGCCCCGAGATATATTTTTCAGACTATCATCGGCCGGAATGAAATTAGCTTTCTCTCTGGAATTTTGCAATTTTGTAACAAAGATCCAGGACACTCAGACGATTAACCCTAGATTTAAATTGACTTATTCGCAATATTTAAATTCACATATTCCACCCTTTTAACAAAAAACACACCTTCGACCCACTATTTTCTCTCGTTCAGGCGCCTTTTCAAGGCCCCGAGATATAATTCTCAGACTATCATCGGCCGGAATGGAATTAGCTCTCCGTGTGGGATTTTGCGCCGCGTGTGTAACGTTGCGTAATGAGGATGGAAAATGTGGGAGGAGGTCGCGAGAGAGGGTGGGTTCTCCCAGCGCGGAATGCCGCCGTTTGTTCGCCACTGTCTGGCGCACTCACGTAGCTCCATTTCGCGTCAGCGTTTCCAAATGGAAGTGAGCGGTATCAGGAGGCCGAGACAATGGTGCCCCTTATCGCGATTTATTTACCATTTATTTATTCACCCGACGCGAAACGGCGTTTTAAGGTCTCGCGACAGTGAGAGTAAGGAGCTCTCGAATCTTTTCTCTTTTCCTTTTTCAGCACGACCAGGAGATTGCCGATTGTAAATTAAAAAGATGGCAGATAAAAGGAGCGTGCGGCACGGTGATGATTACTGTGAATCGAGATTTTGGGCCTGTGGATATTAAATAATAACGATTGCTTCTTTTTTTTCTCTCTATGAAAAAGGCAATGGAATTTGAAATAGTTTGCAATGACGATTGATTCTTCTTTTTTTTCTTTCTATGGCAAAAGTAATGGAATTTGAAATAGTTTGTAATGACGATTGATTTTCCTTTTTTGTTCTTTTTATGGAAAAAGTAATGGAATTTTTAAATAGTTTGTAATGACGATTGCTTCTCCTTGTTTTTTCTTTCTATGGAATAGATAATGGGAATTGAGACAGTTTGTAATGACGGTGGTTAGGTTTGTTCGTGAGATGATTGTGAATCGAGATTTTGGTCTGTGGATTTTAAATGACAATTGCTTCTCTTTTTATCTTTCTATGGAAAAGGCAATGGAAATTGAAACAGTTTGTAATTACGATTGCTTCTCTTTTTTTCTCTCTCTATGAGAAAGACCATGGAAATTGAAACAGTTTGCAGTGACGGTGGTTAGGTTTGTTCGTAAGGTAACTGTAAATAAAGATTTTGGTCTGTGGATTTTAAATGACAATTGCTTCTCTTTTTTTTCTCTTTATGGAAAAGACGATGGAAATTGATACAGATTTTGGTCTGTGGATTTTAAATGATAATTGCTTCTCTTTTTTTTCTCTCTATGGAAAAGGTAATGGAATTCGAAACAGTTTGTAATGACGATTGATTCTCCTTTTTTCTTTCTTTCTATGGCAAAAGTAATGGAATTTGAAATAGTTTGTAATGACGATTGCTTCTTCTTTTTTCTCTCTCTATGGAATAGATAATGGGAATTGAGACAGTTTGTAATGACGGTGGTTAGGTTTGTTCGTGAGATTATTGTGAATCGAGATTTTGGTATGTGGATTTTAAATGACAATTGCTTCTCTTTTTATCTTTCTATGGAAAAGGCAATGGAAATTGATAAAGATTTTGGTCTGTGGATTTTAAATGATAATCGCTTCTCTTTTTTTTCTCTCTATAGAAACGGCAATGGAAATTAAAACAGTTTGTAACAACGATTGCTTCTCTTTCTTTTTTTCTCCATGCAAAAGTCGATGGAAATTGAAGCAGTTTGCAATGACGATGGTTAGGTTTGTTCTTGGAGATTAAAAGACGGGATCATTCTCCTAGAGGATTTCTCCAGAATCATTTCATCTTCTTCTTTTTCTCTTTCTATCGATCGATCGATCTCTTTGGCAAACGAAAGGTAGATTTGAATGTTCGTGAAATGGAAATCTTGTCGATATGCGAGGAGTTTAGCGAAGTGGGTTGGGCTTACGATCTGGGAGGGTCGAAGAGGGTGGAAGAGGGTCGAAGATAGTAGAGGGGATGCTTTAGAGAGGCCGTCGATACTTAACGACCTTGTGGCATCGACCAACCCTCCAACTTACCGTTTCCCTCAGTCGCTTGCCTTTTGGGATCCATAATGGCTCTCTCTCTTCTTTCTCTCTTCTATTTGTAGTATAAGAGAACTATTTGTAGTACATGGGTGTTAGTAAATCAATGGTTATTAACCTTTTAAAAATCACAGAACACTTTTGATTAGAAGGATAATTTGCGGAACAGCGAAATTATTAAAACGATTAAGATCATATTTTTAGATGGTGGTATCACTACACGACAAAAGTTTAAATTATGGAAGTTTTTGGTGCATTGTATATTTACTAACTGGATATAAAATATATAGACACTTTCGTAATTTTGTGGAATATTTGTAACAAGTCGGTGACCGAAAGCGAAACGATCTTTGGAATTTTTTATTAATTAAACAGAGTGACATAAACATTTAGGATTAGAAGATATATGTTAACCCCTTAACAGTGTATGTAGCATATATGCGCAAGAAAAGTCGTGCTACTGGAGTGTGATGTGCATATATGCACATCTGAAAAAAAACCGATTTACCCTTGTACGATTTGTATGAATTATGGTATCCTACGGTTTTGGAGGTCGCTGAATTCGTATATGATATCAGAATTTCAAAATTCAAAATGGCAGATACAAAATGGCGACCGAAAAAAATAAGAATTTTATTCGATTGTTATGAAACTCGGTATCCGGGAGTTTTTCGAGTCGCTGACTTCGAATATGATATCAGAATTTCAAAATTCAAAATGGCAGATCCAAAATGGCGACCGAAAAAATAAGAATTTTGTTCGATTGTTATGAAACTCGGTATCCGGGAGTTTTTCGAGTCCCTGAATACGAATATGATATCAGAATTTCAAAATTCAAAATGGCGAACAGTTTTGACAATTTTATTATTATAAATGGCAGGTAAAACTTTGCTAATAGAAATGACTTGAAAATAATAAAGAATTAATTTGAACTATGAAAAATATTATATAAATTTAAAAATTTAAAATTCTGATATTATATTCGGATTCAGCGACCTCACAAATATGGATACTAAAATCGGGACAGAAATCTAACAAACTTTTTTTTTCCACACACTGGTGGCAAGTAAAGCTTACTTTCGCTACACTGTTAATGGGTTAGTTGTACCTTCGACATATTATCAATAAAAAAATAAGGTGCTATAAAGTATAGCAAAGTAGCTATAACGATAATATAACATGTGTCTCAACTGGATGGTTGCCACGATAACGCATACCGAGGTTATGTGAAATAGAAAAACGACATATCATTTCATTCATAATTACGCTAGCTTTCGCATGAAACTTCATCTCGGTGCGCATAAAGATCGAGAATGAATTTAGAAATAGAAAATTCATTCTTTACTATTCTACTCTCGCTCGGTTCTCGTTGGGTCCCGCCCTTTGTGCAAGCTTGAAAAATAGAAAGCTGAGCAAAGACATTAAAATGAGAGTGATTCATTCTCTCTGTTACGATCGAACTTCTCTTCACAGTCTTATTCAAACCTCAATCTTGTTTCAATGAATATTTGAATATAAAATAATTCGTCAACACTGTCATCATCCACCACGCAATTCTTCATAGGCCTAACAGAACCCATCATTGAGCTCACCCCTTTGCAACATTAAAAAGATCCAAAAAAGGAATACAAAAATTAAAATCTGTAAGAATGAACTCTCACCAACTAAATTCCCAAAAATCCTCTTACTTCACTTCACACCCCTATCCAAACCCAAACCCTGGTTCAAAACAAAACAATTCACTATAAAATGATACAGATCAAAATTGATGAAGTGACATTAAAAATTGAATGCAAAACAATAAATCCTTCATCAACATCGTCATCATCCACAACAGAATTCTCCGTAGACCTTAGGTTCACGAGGACTAGCAACAAAACGCATCATCGAGCTTGCCCCTCTATAATATTAATCCGCGAGAATGAACTCTCACCAACTAAATATCTAAAAATCTCCTGCATCACTTCTAACCCTCTCTGTCACTATAAACCTTCACTTCACACTCCAATCCAAACTCCATCCCTGGTTCAAAACAAGAAAGTTGAATATAAATATCAAAATTGATGAAGATGAGATTAAAAATTGAACACAAAACAATAAATCCTTTATCAACGCCATCATCATCCACCGTAGAACCGCCCCTCTGTAACATTAAAATCCGTGAGAATGAACTCTCACCAACTAAATTTCCAAAAATCCTTCTAGTTCACTTCTAACCCTCTCTGTTACCATCAACCTTCACTTCATATCTCTATCCAAACTCCAACCCTGGTCCAAAACGAAAAAACCGACTATAAAATGATATAGATTGAAATTGATGAAGATGACATTAAAAATTGAACACAAAACAATAAATCCTTCATGAACACCGTCATCATCCACCTCCGTAAGCCTTAGGCTCACGAGAAACAAGCTGGAGGAGAACGAGACCGACTCGGAGGGCCATGCCAAGGGGAGGAAGTGTTTCCCAAAATTCCTTCTATTTCACTTCTAACCCTCTATGTCACTATAAACCTTACTTCACATCTCTATCCAAACTCCAACCCTGGTCCAAAACGAAAAAACCGACTATAAAATGATGTAGATCGAAATTGATGAAGATGACATTAAAAATTGAACACAAAACAGTAAATCCTTCATGAACACCGTCATCATCCACCTCCATAAGCTTTAGGCTCACGAGAAACAAGCTGGAGGAGAACGAGACCGAGTAGGAGGGCCATACCAAGGAGAGGAAGTGTTTCTACCCGAGCTTGTTGTGCTCTAGAGGGGGTTTGATAGGGTTAAAAACCCTCAGAATTAATTCTCACCAACTAAATTTCCAAAAATCCTCCTATTTCACTTCTAACCCTCTCTGTTACCATCTACCTTCACTTCACATCTCTATCCAAACTATTTTGTTATCTATCCAACCTTCACATCTCTGTCCAAACTATTTTGTTTTCTATCCAACCTTCACATCCTATTCAAACTATTTTGTTTTCTATCCAACCTTCACATCTCTATCCAAACTATTCTGTTTTCTATCCAACCTTGGTCCAAAACAAAAGAATCGACTATAAAATGATATAGATCAAAATTGATGAAGATGAGATTAAAAATTGAACACGAAACAGTAAATCCTTCATGAACACCGTCATCATCCACCTTCATAAGCCTTAGGCTCACGAGAAATAAGCTGGAGGAGAACGAGCCCGAGTAGGTGGGCTATACCAATGGGAGGAAGTGTTTCCCAAAAATCGTCCTGTTTTACTTCTAACCCTCTATGTCACTATAAACCTTACTTCACATCTGTATCCAAACTCCAACCCTGGTCCAAAACGAAAAAACCGACTATAAAATGATATAGATCAAAATTGATGAAAATGACATTAAAAATTGAACACAGAACAGTAAATCCTTCATGAACACCGTCATCATCCACCTCCATAAGCCTTAGGCTCACGAGAAACAAGCTGGAGGAGAACGAGACCGAGTAGGAGGGCCATACCAAGGAGAGGAAGTGTTTCTACCCGAGCTTGTTGTGCTCTAGAGGGGGTTTGATAGGGTTAAAAACCCTGAGAATTAATTCTCACCAACTAAATTTCCAAAAATCCTCCTATTTCACTTCTAACCCTCTCTGTTACCATCTACCTTCACTTCACATCTCTATCCAAACTATTTTGTTATCTATCCAACCTTCACATCTCTATCCAAACTATTTTGTTTTCTATCCAACCTTCGCATCTCTATCCAAACTATTCTGTTTTCTATCCAACCTTGGTCCAAAACAAAAGAATCGACTATAAAATGATATAGATCGAAATTGATGAAGATGACATTAAAAATTGAACACAAAACAATAAATCCTTCATGAACACCGTCATCATCCACCTCCATAAGCCTTAGGCTCACGAGAAACAAGCTGGAGGAGAACGAGACCGAGTAGGAGGGCCATACCAAGGGGAGGAGGTGTTTCTACCCGAGCTTGCTATGCGCTAGAGGGGGTCTGTGGCTCGTGGAAGGCTAGGTCTAAACGGGTGACGGGGTGCCGGACTCGCCCGAGGTGAGGAGGTCGCGAGGGACGAAAGAGGTGGTGGTGGAGGAGCTGATGGAGAGGGGAGGATGTGGAAACCATTGGGGAGGGTGCGCGCCTTCCGTTCAACGATGAACACACCGGTGGAAAACGTCAGTTACCTCGCGACGATCCTTCCGCGAGGACCTACCTCGTGTTCTCCGGGTCCATCTAGAAGTGAGAGTGACACAGTAGGCAACAAAGAGAAGGTTCAGTGTGGAGTGTTGTTTCTGGCAGGAAGAGGACACTTGGTGATCAGCACGGACACCTTCGATCATCCTCGAGTGTTTTTGCGTGGGTACGAAGGATGGAGTGCGCGCAATTTTGCAGTTTTGTTTTCCTTCCGTTCTTGCTGATCCTTGTCCAAGAACCTCAAGGGTAAAGATCGACCGTGGTGTTTGCCCAGTTCTTGCTTGGATTAGGTTTGGATATGTGCCGTTCAGAATCGATACGGTTCGCCAGTGAAGGTTCTGTGTTTGCTTAGAGGGTACGGTATGTCGGACAGAGAGATAGAGAGATTGTTTGGTGTTTGTGGAATTGCCAGGAATTGGATTCCTATCGATGAGCGCGAGACTGTGCGCGGGGGTGGTTGGAATTGAAATTGGCCACTTGGGGGGGCTTGGAATCTTGGAAATTGTGTCGGACGAGATCGGGAGGGGCTAGATCGAAGTGTCTGTCGCGTCAATCGTCTGACCTAGATTTCGATGTCTCCAGATCGATTTTGAATAATCGATTCCTTCGGATGAGCTCAAGATTGAAGACTGGGTGGTTTTTTTTTAACGATCGAAGTTTTCTTGCACTGGACTCTGTCAATCGTGTGACGTAGATTGGATCCCGTGTACTCGATCTTCTGAACAAACGAGCTTCGAGATGAGTCCAAATTTAGATGTCTCCAGATTGATTTTGAATAATCGATTCCTTCGGATGAGCTCAAGATTGAAGACTGGGTGGTTTCTTTTTAACGATCGAAGTTTTCTTGTGTTGAGCTCTGTCAATAGTGACCTAGATTGGATCTCGTGTTCTCGATCTTCTGAATAAACGATCTTCGAGATGAGTCCAAATTTAGATGACTCCAGATCGATTTTGAATAATCGATCCCTTCGGATGAGTTCAAGATTGAAGACTGGGTGGTTTTTTTTTTAACGATCGAAGTTTTCTTGCGCTGGACTCTGTCAATCGTGTGACCTAGATTGGACCTCGTGTTCTCGATCTTCTGAATAAACGATCTTCGAGATGAGTCCAAATTTAGATGTCTCCAGATTGATTTTGAATAATCGATCCCTTCGGATGAGTTCAAGATTGAAGACTGGGTGGTTTTTTTTTTAACGATCGAAGTTTTCTTGCGCTGGACTCTGTCAATCGTGTGACGTAGATTGGATCCCGTGTTCTCGATCTTCTGAACAAACGAGCTTCGAGATGAGTCCAAATTTAGATGTCTCCAGATTGATTTTGAATAATCGATCCCTTCGGATGAGTTCAAGATTGAAGACTGGGTGGTTTTTTTTTTAACGATCGAAGTTTTCTTGCGCTGGACTCTGTCAATCGTGTGACCTAGATTGGATCTCGTGTTCTCGATCTTCTGAATAATCGATCTTCGAGATGAATCCAAAATTAGTATTCTCCCTTGAAATTGCATTCTTTATCGTCTTGGTGAGTCTATTTTAATGATCGAAGTTTTTGCATCGTGTTGACCTAGATTGGAACTTCCGATAGATCTTGAATAATCGAGGATGAGTTAAAAGTCCGTCGATTAGAAGATTTTCCTTGAAAAATTCAATTTGAATTTTGTACTATCTTGGTAATTGTGTTTTAACGATCGAAGTTTCCGTGGCATCGGTCGTCTGACCTAAATCGAACCTTGGAATCGAAACTGAGTGATCGATTTTTAGGACGAGTTGAAAATTAGCCGATGATGATTTTTCCACGACCACGATGATATTCTTCTCCGACGATAATTTCCACTTGAATTCGATTCGTTACGATGGTGATCATCCTCGGAGATCCCATCAGGATAAATTATCGGAGAAGATGATCCAATCACGATTCACTTCTCACCGTGCATTCATCGCAATTCCAATTCCCTCTTAACACCAGTTGACCTTCATTATTCCTGGGTCGTGCCACTCTCGAAGATGGACTGCTCGGCTGTTGGTAAAAAAAGTCACTTGGAACTTGCAAAAGGCTTGTACAAAAGCCAAACAAATTGCTTCCACTTGAAAAGCACATCCTCAACAACGAATTTTCATCCTTAAAGCGAAACCACCCCTTAAAGTAAAATTTTATTGTTGTCGTGCTATGTCTAACCAAACAAAGTACTTCCACTGGAGAAGAATGTCCACAACCACGAATCCTAAAGGTTAAAGAATTAATTGTTTAATTTTGTTTTGAGAAACTTTTTCTGCTTGGTTACTTTTTAGTGAAGCTCATAGATTTTTTTATTTGTTCTTCTTCGAGGGAAAAATTACAGGTGATTCGTTATGGCGAAAATGCTTGATATAAACAGTTAAAGGGTTAAAGCATAACCACCCCTTAAAACAAAATTCCATTGTTGCCATCCTACACGTGACCAAACAAATTACTATCTACTCGAGAAGAATATCCTCAACCACGAATCCTCACTCTTAAAGCAAAATCATCCCCTAAGACAAAATTCCATTGTTGTCATTCTACACCTAACTAAACAAATTACTTCCACTCGACAAGAATATCCTCAACCATCGATTCTCATTTCTAAAGCAAAACCACCCCTTAAAACAAAATTTCATTGTTACTCTCCTACACCTAACCAAACAAATTATTTTTACTCGACAAGAATATCCTCAACCACCGATCCTCACTTCTAATACAAAACCATCCCTTAAAACAAAATTCCATTGTTATCCTCCTACATCAAACCAAACAAATTACTTTCACTCGAGAAGAATATCCTCAACCACGAATCGTCGCCCATAAAACAAAATTGCATTCTTGTCCTCCTACGCCTAAGCAAACAAATTACTTCTACTCCAGAAGAATATCCTCAACCATAAATCCTAACGCTTAAAACAAAATCATCCCTTAAAACAAAATTCCATTATTGTCCACCTACACCTAACCAAACAAATTACTTCCACTTGAGAAGAATATCCTCAACCACCGATCCTCACTTCTAAAGCAAAATCATCCCTTAAAACAAAATTTGATTGTTACTCCCCTACACCTAACCAGACAAATGACTTTCTACTCCAGAAGAATATCCTCAACCATAAATTCTAACTCTTAAAATAAAATTCCATTGTTGCCCTCCTACACCTAACCAAACAAATTACTTTCTACTCCAGAAGAATATCCTCAACCATAAATCCTAACGCTTAAAACAAAATCATCCCTTAAAACAAAATTCCATTATTGTCCACCTACACCTAACCAAACAAATTACTTCCACTTGAGAAGAATATCCTCAACCACCGATCCTCACTTCTAAAGCAAAATCATCCCTTAAAACAAAATTTGATTGTTACTCCCCTACACCTAACCAGACAAATGACTTTCTACTCCAGAAGAATATCCTCAACCATAAATTCTAACTCTTAAAATAAAATTCCATTGTTGCCCTCCTACACCTAACCAAACAAATTACTTTCTACTCCAGAAGAATATCCTCAACCATAAATCCTAACGCTTAAAACAAAATCATCCCTTAAAACAAAATTCCATTATTGTCCACCTACACCTAACCAAACAAATTACTTCTACTCGACAAGAATATTCTCAACCACAAATCCTACCTTTTAAAGCAGGAAAAGCCGTTTGAAAACAAAGTTCCATTGTTTCCATCAATTGCTTCTCTCAGCAATTTTGGCTTCGACTTTTTGGATCCTATCGTGTCTGGGGCCTTAATCAGCTTATCTCTCTCTCTCTCTCTCTCTCTCTCTCTTGCCAATGGAAAAGGTCTCTCTCCCTTTCCAACTTTCTCTCCCTTGTTCCTTCAACTTGTGGCGCAGCATAAAGTAGGAGAAGCTTGGCCGGGTCCGCCTCGAATAAATTTGCAATTGCCGTCGCTTTTCCCATCAACCTTCGCATTATCGATCAGGCTTTATCATCGGTCTAGCCGTCAGCCTGGACTTATACGTGGGACGTAATGTGATCGATAATGGATAGTTACCGGCCAGGCGAAAGCAAAGCGATTCGCCTCCCTGGCGCGTCCCAGTCCTCTAGCCACTCTAAGGCCGCGCTGCAAATTGCCTTCGAGTCTGCTGCTTCGTGAAATTACAATTATTTGATCGACTCGCCTTGCGAACCGTGGGTTTAATCCTAAGCCCAGGATTGACCATGTGGGGATTTGGTGATCAGGAGTTTAGGGGTAATTGTGAAATTAATATTCACTTTTCTAGGCGAACGGATGGGAAGTAAAATAGAAGCTGAAGGTTCTGACAGTTTATTGAACACTAGAACTAGGAATTTTTTTCTCATATTGAAGTTTCGTTTGTTGATGACTCATTTTGACAGTGCTTATATCACTTTGAGAGTGCTTATTTTATCACTAGAACTAGCAACTTTTTTCGTGAAATTGCAATTATTTGATTGTTTGGCCTTGGGAACTGTGAATTTAATCCTAAGACACTAGGATTTATTATGTGGGGACTCGGTGATCAGGAGTTTAGGGATAATTGTGAAATTAATATTCACTTTTCTAGGCGAACGGATGGGAAGTGAAACAGAAGCTAAAGGTTCTGATTGTTTATTTAAGAGTAGATGTATGCATTAAGTATTCACAAGAATTTCTCTTTAACAGCAGAACTAGTAATTTTTTTTAGTAAAATTGCAATTATTTGATTGTCTGGCCTTGCGAACCGTGGATTTAATCCTAGGACACCAGGATTTACCATGTGGGGACTCGGTGATCAGGACTTTAGGGATAATTGTGAAATTAATATTCACGTTTCTAGGTGAATGTGCGGGAAGTAAAATAGAAGTTGAAGGTTCTGACAGTTTATTGAACACTAGAACTAGGAATTTCTTTTCCATTTGGAAGTTTGTTTTGCCGATTAGTCCGTTTGACAGAGAGAGAGAGAGAGAGAGAGAGAGAGATGGAGCGCTTATTTTAACACTAGAACAACCAATCTTTTTCGTGAAATTGCAATTATTTGATCGACTTGTCTTGCGAACGGTGGATTTAATTCTAAGACCAGGATTGACCATGTGGGGATTTGGTGATCAGGAGTTTTGGGGTAATTGTGAAATTAATATTCACTTTTCTAGGCGAATGGATGGAAAGTGAAACAGAAGCTAAAGGTTCTGACTGTTTATTTAAGAGTAGATGTATGCATTAAGTATTCACAAGAATTTCTCTTTAACGCCAGATCTAGTAATTTTTTTTTTTCATTTGGTAGTTTCTTTTGTCGACTACTCATTTTAGCAGAGAGGACGCTTATTTTATCACTAGAACTAGCAATTTTGTTAGTAAAATTGCAATTATGTGATTAACTCGCCTTGCGAATGGTGGATTTAATTCTAAGACACCAGGTTTGGCCATGTGGGGACTCGGTGATCAAGAGTTTAGGAGTAATCGTAAAATTAACCCTTTGCACTCGAGGGCTCCAGAGTGGAGCCATTTAAAATTTCCCTTTAAACACAAGGACTCCGCTTTTGATACAATACGAATAATTTATTGTTCATCGAGTTTATTAAAAGCTTCGAGTGCAAAGGGTTAATATTCCCTTTTCTAGGCGAAAGGATGGGAAGTAAAATAGAAACTGAAGGTTCTGACAGTTTCTTTTAACGCTAGAACTAGCAATGTATTTCGTAAAATTGCAATTATTTGATCGACTCGCTTTGCGAACCGTGGATTTAATCCTAAGCCCAGGATTGACCATGTGGGGATTCGGTGATCATGAGTTTAGAGATAATTCTGAAATTAATATTCACTTTTCTAGGCGAATGGACGTGAAGTAAAATAGAAGCTAAAGGTTCTGACAGTTTATTTAACACTAGAAGTACGCATTAAGTATTCACAAGATTTTCTCTTTAATACCAGAACTAGCAATTTTTTTTTTCAAATGGAAGTTTCTTTTGTTGATCACTCATTTTAGCACGCGCATCTGTGAAATATTTGCCCGTACAAGTGATTAAGGCACGTTCTCACGAGTCAAGTTTAGTAGACCAAGTTTAGTTGATTAATAAAAGTGGAATAAGACTTCAATCAGTTCTTCTTCACACGTTTCGACAAAAACTGATCAATTGTTTCGGTTTTAAACTGATGTCGAAGGCAGTCGCGCACGGAGTTGTACAGATATTCGGTTGAAAGCGAATTTGACAGCCAAGTGAGGTTCACACGTTTCAAGGCATGTTTCAACATGAAAGCAATTCGATTCATTTCGACGACAAAAGTTTGTCTGGATCAAATTTTTCTTCTGGATCAAACTATTGAAAGGAAGGTTCTCACTACAGTTTTCATTTAACTTTTGTTGATCTACTACAATCAGTCAACTGAACTTGATTTGTGAGAACGTGCCTTTAAAAAGATCTTCGCTCTTCGACGACCAAAAGCGGACTGCGATCTTCACGTCGTCCTTCCACACACACAAGCAGACACACAATCACAGGTGGAGCACACGCACCCACTCTCTACCTAAGAATCGGTGAATTATCGATATTAATCCAGTATTAATAGTTTTTTTTTTTTGTAATTAATTACCGGCCTACTTCGATTCCTCGAGCAGCTGATGGTCAGCTGATTCATCGGATTCTTCTTATTGTTTGTGTTATTATTTAAAATAGAATCTCTTTCCTGTTATTATTAGTAAGATCAGATTCTTTTTCTCGTTGTTATTATTATTAAATGGATTTTATTAGGCAAATCAGAAGGTTCAGAGAACGTTCACCAGAATATCCTCGAGACATAAATTTCTGGTTTCTTCTGATGAATTTTGTCTCGGCAGGAAAATTCTTTGATCTGAAGGATTTTCATTTCTCATTGTTATTATAATTAAATAGACTTTATTAGGCAAATCGGAATTTTTCAAAAACGTTCACCAGAATATCCTCGAGAAATTCGATTCCTAGTTTCTTCTAGTAAATATCTGTCTCAGTAGGACAATTCTTTGATCTGACATAAATTTCTGGTTTCTTCTGATGAATTTTGTCTCGGCAGGAAAATTCTTTGATATGAAAGATTCTCACTTCTCATTGTTATTATAATTAACCAGACTTTCTTAGGCAAATAGGAATTTTTGCAAAACATTCATCAGAATATCCTCGAGAAATTCGATTCCTAGTTTCTTCTGGTAAATTTCTGTGTCAGTGGGGAAATTCTTTGATCTGAAGGATTTCACTTCTCATTGTTATTATAATTAAACAAACTTTATTAGGCAAATCGAAATTTTTGAAAAACATTCATCAGAATATCCTCGAGAAATTCGATTCCTAGTTTCTTTTGGTAAATTTCTGTGTCAGTAGGGAAATTTTTTCATCTGAAACATTCTCACTTCTCATTGTTATTATAATTAAATAGACTTTCTTAGGCAAATCAGAATTTTTGAAAAACGTTCACCAGAATATCCTCGAGACACAAATTTCTGGTTTCTTCTGATGAATTTTGTCTCGGCAGGAAAATTCTTTGATATGAAAGATTCTCACTTCTCATTGTTATTATAATTAACCAGACTTTCTTAGGCAAATCAGAATTTTTGAAAAACGTTCACCAGAATATCCTCGAGACATAAATTTCTGGTTTCTTTTGATGAATTTTGTCTCGGCAGGAAAATGCTTTGATATGAAAGATTCTCACTTCTCATTGTTATTATAATTAAACAAACTTTATTAGGCAAATCGAAATTTTTGCAAAACATTCATCAGAATATCCTCGAGAAATTCGATTCCTAGTTTCTTCTGGTAAATTTCTGTGTCAGTAGGGAAATTTTTTGATCTGAAGGATTTCACTTCTCATTGTTATTATAATTAAACAGACTTTATTAAGCAAATCGGAATTTTTGGAAAACGTTCACCAGAATATCCTCGAGAGATAAATGTCTGGTTTCTTCTGACGAATTTTTATCTCGGTAGTAACATTTTTTTATCTAAAGGAGTTTCACTTCTCATTGTTATTATAATTAAACAGACTTTCTCAGGCAAATCAGAATTTTTCGAAAACATTCACCAGAATATCCTCGGGAAATTCGATTTCTGGTTTCTTCTGGTAAATTTCTGCCTCGCTAATAAAATTCTTTGATTTGAAGGATTTTCACTTCTCATTGTTATTATAATTAAACAAACTTTCTTAGGCAAATCAGAAATTTTGGAAAACGCTCACCCGAATATCCTCGAGAAATACAATCTCTAGTTTCTTCTAGTAAATATCTGTCTCGGCAGGAAAATTCCTCGGCCTGAAAGATTTTCACTTCTCATTGTTGTTATAATTAAACAGACTTTCTTAGGCAAATCAGAATTTTTGGAAAACGTTCACCCGAATATCCTCGAGAAATACAATCTCTAGTTTCTTCTAGTAAATATCTGTCTCGGCAGGAAAATTCCTCGGCCTGAAAGATTTTCACTTCTCAAGGAGTAGAGATAGGGCTCCCGAAATTCCTTTGTTAGTAACTCGTGCGCGAGCGAGACGTGTCCATCAGGACGAGAATCTTCGATTATGTCGTGCGTTCGAGCGTGTTTATCTGAGAGTTCGAGCCGCGGCACGTTCTCGCGCGAGAATCGCAACTGTTATCTCACCCTCACGATTTTCCATCTTTTATTCTCCTCCACGGACTCCTTCCTGAATTTTGAGAAAGCCCGCAAAAGATCTTCCTCGCAATATTCTTCAATTTTACAAAATACTTTGGTAATTGTGTATTATAGGGGATGCACCTTCGATCGCTCTGGTTTTCACATATGTTGTACAGTTTGTGACCCTGAGTAACTTGCAAAAAGTTTTATGCGTCGCTCGATGTTTATTAAAAAGATGGGGTAATTATGAAGATTAAAAATGAGGCTATGGAGATTGATCTAACCAGAAAGGCCTACCACGCTCTCAAGTTTAGATTATTTATATACTGCGCGGGGTTCAAGGTGTTGGTTCAATGACGGCTCAAATCTAAACTTGAGAGCGTAGTAGGCCTTTCTGGTTAGGGTACATGACGAACTGTGTGTAGTGCTACTGTACAAACGTACTAATCGTTTACAACTGAAAGGTATGTGATTCAAGCAACACCGACACAGCGGCGCCTTTGTTTATGTGTGTATGTTTACAGTAGCAACACCTAGAGCAATATATGTCAAAGTCAGGATCATATCTGTCTGCGTTCCTTAACATAACGTTATATTATTTTTCAAACTTCTTTTGTTAATAACTTTTTAATAAACATCGAGCGACGCATAAAACTTTTTGCAAGTTACTCAGGGTCACAAACTGTACAACATATGTGAAAACCAGAGCGATCGAAGGTGCATCCCCTATAATGCATAATTACCAATACTTTTCTTCAAACCTTTGAAAGATAAATGAACATTGCTTCCAGAAATGTTATTGTTTATTCAAGTACGTTTAATTCACAGCTCGATCTAGCATTACGTTAATGTAAATTGGCGAGCTTAATTCGTCGGAATTAATGTGGAGATTTAATTACTTCGACTGTGGCGTGTGTAATGTTAATTGTTAATTTGTTATCGTCGAAACTTCGCGAATTAATTTATGTTGTATTCTCCATGTGAATCGAGAGAATATTTTTGGATACGTCGTGCAATTTTTGCGCGTCTGCTTCTACGTGTGAAATCCGATAGTCCTTGGTGGAAGGACTAATTCAATCGCGTGAATAATAAGTAAACAGAAATTCGCTCTTGGAACTACTTTATTTCACAATCCAGGGTTCTTCTTTCTCTCTCTTTCTCTCTCTCGTTCTCTTTCCGTTGCTCACTCTTAACGAGAAAAGGAAATTTTAAAATTGCATCCTTTCCACGCTCTGACCTTCGGATTATCGATTATCTCAAGCGGCCAGGGAGTTTTTTCTTCTTCTTCTCTTTTTTAATTTTAATTAACCCGTTATATTTCCAGACACACACACACACACACACACACACACACACACACACACACACACACACACACACACACACACACACACACACACATATGCATATTTTCATCTACGATCTTTTCTTCCATTTAATTTTCAAGTAATCTTTTTATCATCTTGGAGTGAAAGAAAATTCAATCCGGGATAATTAAAGATGTATTGGCCGGATTTTTTCCGCAAAATATAAAAAAATTTATTTCATCGAAAATCAATAGGTTTTTTTACCTATACGTGCAGATTAACGAAAAATTTACCAGGCAAATTTTCCAAAATCGCAAGGTATTGATTTATTTTGATGTTTCAAGTTAACGGTGCTGTCAACTGTCGTCGATATTCTTATTGGTTATCTCAGAGACATTATTTAATTAAGGCGCATACTCTATCTTGTAAAAGAAAACAATGTCGATATATTAGTATGCGACTTAAAAGTTAAGTTACACGGGCCTATAGACAGTTAATAATCCAGCAACATTTAGAAAGCTTGTCTATTGCTTTGGGATTATAGGGACGGGTAAAAATTAACCCTCTATTGAACGAATCTATTCCAGAGATTATTTAATTAAGACGTATACTTTATCTTGTAAAAAAAAAAAAAAAAAAAAAAACTACAATTATTTGCTAATTTCTGCTGCGACACGATCTCACCACCGTCCGTCCCATGGTCACACGCAAAATTAATCTAATGTGACTGATTAAGGATGTACACAAAGGATAGGATGAAAACCCTGGTGAAAACATAATCGAGCAGTGCTTTGAAAGCTTCTCTATTGGCTTCTCCATTAACTAGAGGCGAGTAAAAATTAATTCGAGAATCTCGATTTCAAATTACAACGAGATCTTTCGACGTCGATGGGTTTTTCAATTCACCACCGAGTTAAGTGTCTCGTCCTTTTTTTTTTCCACCTCAATATTGTTATTCCTTATCTCCGAGACATTATTTAATTAAGACGCATACTCTATCTTGTAAAAAAGGAAAACTACAATTATTTGCTAAAATGTCGATATATTAGTATGAGACCTGAAAGTTACACGGGCCTACAGAGAGTTAATAATCCAGCAACGTTTAGAAAGCATCTCTATTGGCTTCTCCATTAACTAGAGGCGAGTAAAAATTAATTCGAGAATCTCGATTTCAAATTACAACGGGATCTTTCGACGTCGATGGGACACCCGAAGGATCTCGCGCGCCACTCGTGGCCACGCCGGAGGAAGAGTGGAAGTAAAGAGCTTTATCGTTTTTCAATTCACCACCGAGTTAAGTGTCTCGTTCTTTTTCTGAGTCCTCCTTCTCCCCTTTCTCATCTTCTTACTCGGCTCCACGGGCCCTCCGTTACACCTGGCGCACCGTAAGCGACAGCCTTAGCCTCTCTGCTCTTACTCTTCCCGTTCACCTTCGTTTATTTTCTCCGTTTTTATTTTTACTTGGAGAAAAAATCTCCTCCCATATTGGCGCGAGGCGTGCATCGAGCGAGAAAGCACGGAATTGAGGACGATCGATTGTAAAAACGGTAGTTTATTTATTTCTCTCGTGCGCATCGTCAGAATTGGTAGGTGAGGGAAGATCGTCTTTCTCGAGGTTCTCTCGAAGAATTCTTTTGTTTCTATTGTTTCTATTGTGCTGATGACACGGTGGAAGAATTTTAGGATGAATTTTTCTTACCGAGCTGTTCATCTTCACGAATGTTCGTCTGTCGAAAATGTTCGTCTTCCGTAGATAGATGAATTTTGAATGGTAATTTCGTCCTGCAAAAGCAAGCCGAGTTAACTTGTAAATTTTCTTTTTTTATTCGCCTGCAGAATTTCTTTTTGGAATGATTAATGTTTTTTTTTTGTCATTGGAATTTGTGTGTTCCGCATCGTTAACTTTGGCTGAAAAAATTCAATATTTAATTGTAATTTTCTCGAAACTAGGCCCAATCGTATTTTAATCCATTACCATGAGAATCTAGAGGTGCTGAATTATGTTAAATTTCAAATTCACTATTTATTTATAACTATTTCATTTTTTTTGTTTTAAAGGATTTATACAATTTTCAAAATAAATGGTTCATATTTTGAAAACTAGAGCCAATCCGAGCAAACGGATTTGAAATTTCTTTAAAGTGAGAAATGGAAATTGAAATGATTCGGATGAACACACAACTTTAACCCCAACACCTAACTGAGTCAATCGATGAAGGCACAGCAATGAATATTAAATGACGTTATTACACGTTACTTACCAGTGCAAAACTAAACCGAGGATAGGTATATGGGCCGTTTATTTTAAAAGTGGTGTAAGTCGATTTTTTTAGAAAAAATCAGATCACACAGTTTGTGATTAATTTAGAGTAAACTGTTTATTTATAATCAGTTAATTTTTTTCTTAAATGGACTTGCAGCACTTTGAAAATAAACGGTCCATATCTTGAAAACTAGAGCTAATCCGAGCAAACGGATTCGCTTTTTGGAATCAGCATCCACGATTTAGTGTGAAACAAGTATTTTTTCTAGGGCAACCGCAAAAAGAATATCGCTTTTAAAATGAGAAATCAAAATCAATTACAATGATTTGGATTTGTTGGAAATTTTCCTTTTTTCCAGAGTAACCGCGAAAAGAATATTCTTTTCAAAATGAGAAATCAAAATCAATTACGATGATTCGGATTCGTTGGAAATTTTCCTCTGGGATTGGAGCAAGCAAACCTTTCCTCCAGATTAGAGCACTTTTTATTTCATTAACGTGATCACCAAAACCAGAGCTAATCCGAGCAAACGGATTCGATTTTTGATATCACCATCCACGATTTCGTGTGAAACAAGTATTTTTTCCAGGGCAACTACAAAAAATGAGAAATCAAGATCAATCACAATGATTCAGATTTGTTGGAAAATTTCCTTTTTTCCATAGCAACTACAAAAAGAATATTCTCTTCAAAATGACAAATCAAAATCGATCGAAATGATACGGATTTGTTGGAAATTTTCCTTTTTTCCAGAGTAACCACGAAAAGAATATTCTTTTTAAAATGAGAAATCAAAATCAATTACAATGATTCGGATTCGTTGGAAATTTTCCTTTGTGGTTGGAGCAAGAGAACATTTCCTCCAGACTAGGGCACTTTTGATTTATTTAACGTGATCACTAAAACCAGAGCCAATCCGAGCAAACGGATTCGATTTTTGGAATCAGCATCCACGATTTAGTGTGGGACAAGTATTTTTTCCAGAGCAACAACAAATAGAATATCCTTTTCAAAATGAGAAATCAAAATCAATTACAATGATTCGGATCCGTTGGAAATTTTCCTTTTTTGCAGAGCAACCACAAATAGAATATTCTTTTTAAAATGAGAGATGAAAATCAATTACAATGATACGGGTTTGTTGGAAAATTTCCTTTTTTCCAGAGCAACCACAAACAGAATATACTCTTTAAAATGTGAAATCAAAATCGATCGAAATGATACGGATTTGTTGGAAATTTTCTTTTTTTTCAGAGCAACCGCAAATAGAATATTCTTTTTAAAATGAGAAATCAAAATCGATCGAAATGATACGGATTTGTTGGAAATTTTCCTTTTTTCTAGAGCAACCACAAAAAGAATATTCTTTTCAAAATGAGAAATCAAAATCAATTACAATGATTCGGATCCGTTGGAAATTTTCCTTTTTTGCAGAGCAACCACAAATAGAATATTCTTTTAAAAATGGGAAATCAAAATCAATTACAATGATTCGGATTCGTTGGAAATTTTCCTTTTTTTCATAGCAACTACAAATAGAATATTCTTTTAAAAATGATAAATCAAAATCAATTACAATGATTCGGATTCGTTGGAAATTTTCCTATTTTCCATAGCAACCGCAAAAAGAATATTCTTTGTAAAATGAGAAATAAAAATCAATTACAATGATTCGGATTCGTTGGAAATTTTCCTTAGGGGTTGGAGCAAGCGAACATTTCCTCCAGACTAGGGCACTTTTGATTTATTTAACGTGATCACTAAAACCAGAGCCAATCCGAGCAAACGGATTCGATTTTTGGAATCAGCATCCACGATTTAGTGTGGGACAAGTATTTTTTCCAGAGCAACAACAAATAGAATATCCTTTTTAAAATGAGAAATCAAAATCAATCGGATTAATACGAATTTGTTGGAAATTTTCCTTTTTCCAGAGCAATCACAAATAGAATATTCTTTTTAAAATGAGAAATCAAAGTCAATTACAATGATTCGGATTCGTTGGAAATTTTCCTATTTTCCATAGCAACCACAAAAAGAATATTCTTTGTAAAATGAGAAATAAAAATCAATTACAATGATTCGGATTCGTTGGAAATTTTCCTTAGGGGTTGGAGCAAGCGAACATTTCCTCCAGACTAGGGCACTTTTGATTTATTTAACGTGATCACTAAAACCAGAGCCAATCCGAGCAAACGGATTCGATTTTTGGAATTAGCATCCACGATTTAGTGTGGGACAAGTATTTTTTCCAGAGCAACAACAAATAGAATATCCTTTTTAAAATGAGAAATCAAAATCAATCGGATTAATACGAATTTGTTGGAAATTTTCCTTTTTCCAGAGCAATCACAAATAGAATATTCTTTTTAAAATGAGAAATCAAAGTCAATTACAATGATCCGGGTTTGTTGGAAAATTTCCTTTTTTCCAGAGCAACCACAAACTGAATATACTCTTTAAAATGAGAAATCAAAAACGATCGAAATGATACGGATTTGTTGGAAATTTTCTTTTTTTTCAGAGCAACCGCAAATAGAATATTCTTTTTAAAATGAGAAATCAAAATCGATCGAAATGATACGGATTTGTTGGAAATTTTCCTTTTTTCTAGAGCAACCACAAAAAGAATATTCTTTTCAAAATGAGAAATCAAAATCAATTACAATGATTCGGATCCGTTGGAAATTTTCCTTTTTTCCATAGCAACTACAAATAGAATATTCTTTTAAAAATGAGAAATCAAAGTCAATTACAATGATTCGGATTCGTTGGAAATTTTCCTATTTTCCATAGCAACCACAAAAAGAATATTCTTTGTAAAATGAGAAATAAAAATCAATTACAATGATTCGGATTCGTTGGAAATTTTCCTTAGGGGTTGGAGCAAGCGAACATTTCCTCCAGACTAGGGCACTTTTGATTTATTTAACGTGATCACTAAAACCAGAGCCAATCCGAGCAAACGGATTCGATTTTTGGAATTAGCATCCACGATTTAGTGTGGGACAAGTATTTTTTCCAGAGCAACAACAAATAGAATATCCTTTTTAAAATGAGAAATCAAAATCAATCGGATTAATACGAATTTGTTGGAAATTTTCCTTTTTCCAGAGCAATCACAAATAGAATATTCTTTTTAAAATGAGAAATCAAAGTCAATTACAATGATCCGGGTTTGTTGGAAAATTTCCTTTTTTCCAGAGCAACCACAAACTGAATATACTCTTTAAAATGAGAAATCAAAAACGATCGAAATGATACGGATTTGTTGGAAATTTTCTTTTTTTTCAGAGCAACCGCAAATAGAATATTCTTTTTAAAATGAGAAATCAAAATCGATCGAAATGATACGGATTTGTTGGAAATTTTCCTTTTTTCTAGAGCAACCACAAAAAGAATATTCTTTTCAAAATGAGAAATCAAAATCAATTACAATGATTCGGATCCGTTGGAAATTTTCCTTTTTTGCAGAGCAACCACAAATAGAATATTCTTTTAAAAATGGGAAATCAAAATCAATTACAATGATTCGGATCCGTTGGAAATTTTCCTTTTTTCCATAGCAACTACAAATAGAATATTCTTTTAAAAATGATAAATCAAAATCAATTACAATGATTCGGATTCGTTGGAAATTTTCCTATTTTCCATAGCAACCGCAAAAAGAATATTCTTTGTAAAATGAGAAATAAAAATCAATTACAATGATTCGGATTCGTTGGAAATTTTCCTTAGGGGTTGGAGCAAGCGAACATTTCCTCCAGACTAGGGCACTTTTGATTTATTTAACGTGATCACTAAAACCAGAGCCAATCCGAGCAAACGGATTCGATTTTTGGAATTAGCATCCACGATTTAGTGTGGGACAAGTATTTTTTCCAGAGCAACAACAAATAGAATATCCTTTTTAAAATGAGAAATCAAAATCAATCGGATTAATACGAATTTGTTGGAAATTTTCCTTTTTCCACAGTAACCACAAAAAGAATATTCTTTTCAAAATGAGAAATCAAAATCAATTACAATGATTCGGATTCGTTGGAAATTTTCCTATTTTCCATAGCAACCACAAAAAGAATATTCTTTGTAAAATGAGAAATAAAAATCAATTACAACGATTCGGATTCGTTGGAAATTTTCCTTAGGGGTTGGAGCAAGCGAACATTTCCTCCAGACTGGGGCACTTTTGATTTCTTTAACCCGATCACAACATCCTTAGCCCGCCGACGGAAATGAAGCACTTTCCTCATACCCTCCTCCTCTCACCATTCTCGTTCTCCTCGAATACTCTTCAACGTTGGAATCCTGCCAAGGAAGGATAATAACCTTCACTCTCGGTAGAAGCGCGTCCGAGCACTTTGCATTAACGTCGAATTAAAATCGGAGGTGGAGCTTCCATTCAATTCTCTCGACTGGATGTCTCTCCTCTTCCACATCCTGTCACAGAATCATTCACCCTCGAATCGCACGATTGTCAATTTCGAACCGGAATTCGAAGTTTGAAAATTACCGTAGAAGGAATTGTCCAATGGAATCTCGCTAGCGTTTCTTTTTAATATTCTAGAGAATTTTTCTTAAATGACATTTCAAGACGGATTAATTGAATTTTGATTACTTGTGTCAATTATCTGTTGTGATATAATGAAACGTTTTATTTTATTGGAGTTTACGTTGTTGTATTGTTAAGAACGATGATTTGTCAATTGACTGTACTCCAAGTGAAAATACTTGGACACCAGAATTTTAACACTAGAGAGACTGAAATTTAGTATATGTATACCTATATTACTCAAATCAGTCAAAATTACTGCTTTGGGAAAGAATAACTAAGGTATAAAGAAATGTATCTAAAATTAATTCTTAATGTTCTTCTTAATTTATTTAAAGTTGAATAATGTGTTATTAGTAAATATTAAATGATAAAGAATACTGAATAATAAACAAAATCGCATCGCCTAGTGATTCGTGATCCTTCCAGAATGCTTTCGAATTTTGTCACGCGCAGTCACTAATCGTCCACGTACGACTCTCACGCATTGTTATTATGTACCGGAAATCGAAAAAAAATGAAATAGTATATTTTAATACAGGAGCAGAGTGATCGTATAAAAAATTTACGAAATTCAATAATAAAAAATAAATAAATATAAATAATTCATTGAATTAATTTAAATTTCCCAAGAAGTAAAAATTTCTGCTTTTGGGCAATATGGCTATAACACATAATTTGATGATAAAATGTTTCGTTTTTAAGCTCACACATAACTTCATTTGATTCACCTGATTGTGAGCCAAATTAACACTAGAACTATCAAAATTTATCAAAATGAGTGGTCTACAAAAGAAGTTTCCATATGAAAAAAATAAATGGAAATCCTAGTGATAAAATAAACGATCTTTCTGTCAAAATGAATGGCCAACAAAAGAAGTTTTCATACGAAAAAAATTGGTAGTTCTAGTGTTAAAGAGACAATCTTGTGAAAAATTTCTAGTGTTAAATAGTAGTATTTCTATACTATTCAAATTGAATAGAATTTTTCGTATGCATCAAATTGCATTTTATTATTTGTGTGTCAAGGGGTTAAAGATCGAAAGTCTTTGATTTGAAAATGTTTAAATTAGTAGCTTGTCCGTCAATAGACCTTGCCTGTCAACGCACATCACGTCTGTTTCACTTCAGCCAAATTAAATAGTATTTTTCCGACCCATCAAATTGTATTTTATTGGTGTGTCAAGGGGTTAAAGATCGAAAGTCTCGTATCAGAAAATGTTAAAATTAGTAGCTTATACGTCAATAAACATTGCCTGTCAACGCGCACCGCGTCTGTTTCTAACAATAAGCTCACACATAACTTCATTCGGTTCACTCGAGCCAAATTAAACAGTATTTTTCCGATCCATCAAATTCCCTTTTATTTGTGTGTCAAGGGGTTAAAGATCGAAAGTCTCGTATCAGAAAATGTTAAAATTAGTAGCTTGTACGTCAATAAACATTGCCTGTCAACGCGCACCGCGTCTGTTTCTAACAATAAGCTCACACATAACTTCATTCGGTTCACTCGAGCCAAATTAAACAGTATTTTTCCGATCCATCAAATTCCCTTTTATTTGTGTGTCAAGGGGTTAAAGATCGAAAGTCTCGTATCAGAAAATGTTAAAATTAGTAACTTGTACGTCAATAAACCTTGCCTGTCAACGCGCACCGCGTCTGCTTCTAACAATAAGCTCACACATAACTTCATTCGGTTCACTCGAGCCAAATTAAACAGTATTTTTCCGACCCATCAAATTCCGTGTTTTATTTACGTGTCAAGGGGTTAAAGATCGAAAGTCTCGTATCAGAAAATGTTAAAATTAGTAGCTTGTGCGTTAATAAACCTTGCCTGTCAACGCACATCACGTCTGTTTCACTTCAGCCAAATTAAATAGTATTTTTCCGACCCATCAAATTCCATTTTATTTATGTGTCAAGGGGTTAAAGATCGAAAGTCTCGTATCAGAAAATGTTAAAATTAGTAGCTTGTCCATTGACAGAACTTACTTGTCGACACGCATCACATCTGTTTCTAATCTTACACATAACTTCATTCGGTTCACTCGAGCCAAATTAAATAGTATTCTTCCGACCCACACTGAGAGAAAAAAAAGGTTGGGTTTACTATAATCGCACTATATTTTATAGTTAAATTTGGCGTCAAACATATTTTTATAGTTCACTTAACCATAGAAAATATAGTAGAATGAACGATTTGTACAAATGGTTATATCATTAACCATTACCTTTGTTCTTGTTACCATATGTATAGTAAAATGTGCTATGTGATTATAGTCAGTTCTATCACTATGTACGAAATATTCTGGTAATATTAACTATATAAAATAGTTACTCTTCTTACCATTATACATTATCAACCATGCTATATTTTTAGTCAAGATAACTATCATTTTTGGTGAAAACATAATATAGTTGCTTATACTATGCCTCTATCGTAATTATTACCGACATTATGGTAGCATTTACCATAAATATGATATTTCCGACCATAATTTTGCTACTATGCCATTATAGTTAGATATATCATATACTTTTCTCTCAGTGCATCAAATCCCATTTTATTTGTGTGTCAAGGGGTTAAAGATCGAAAGTCTCGTATCAGAAAATGTTAAAATTAGCAGCTTGTCCGTCAATAGACCTTGCCTGTCGACGCGCACCACGTCTCTCCGTCAGGTTAAAGTTATTAGGCGCGCATCGATGCTCACGCGGCGAGTCACACAGAAGCCCGATAGTGACATTTGCAATTCACTCTTTCGCCATGTGCGGCTCTTATCTCGTCGACGGCTCGCTCATTGTTTCGAGAAACGCGAGGAGAGTTGTGCCGGCCTCGTTAACGCCTGCACCGACGTCGGTTTAGTCCCTTTCATTGACGAATCGATTCGTTTCGACAACTTTCCGGGGCCACCAGTCTGGGACGTCTTATCAGTTGGACGTGTCTTATCACCACGAGTGAGACTCGATCGACAGTGAGTCGAGATCGCAAGGAGAATCGATATTAGCTAAGGATCGTTTTCTCGATTGGTGTCCTTAGAATAGGAATGGCCAAGATGCATTTCTATAAGTGGACTGAATTTTTCAAAGAAGTCAGGGATGATGGATATACACAGAACAAAGAAGTTATTTGTATTTTATCGAGGTTGTGTTATATTTTGCAGATGTAATTCTGGTTTTTTGTGGGCACGAATTGTTTTTTGAGGAATCGAGAAAATACATTGAGAGAAAAGTATATGATATATCTAACTATAATGGCATACTAACAAAATTATAGTTGGAAATATCATATTTATGGTAAATGTTACCATAATGTGGGTAATAATTACGATAGAGGCATAGTATAATCAATATTATGTTTTTACCCAAAATTATGGTTGTTTCAACTAAAAATGTAGTATAGTTGAAAATATATAATGACAAGAAAAGTAACTATTTTATATAGTTTATATTACCAGAATATTTCATACATAGTGATAGAACTGACAATGTTCACATAGCACATTTTATTATACATATGGTAACAAGCACCAAAGGCAATAGTCGATAACATAACCATCTGTATAAATCGTTCATTCTACCATATTTTCTATGGTTAAGTGAACTATAAAATATAGTGAGATTATAGTAAACCCAACCATTTTTTCCCTCAGTGTACTGAGAGATAAGTATATGATATATCTATAACTATAATGGCATAATAACAAAATTATAGTTGGAAATATCATATTTATGGTAAATGTTACCATAATGTCGGTAATAATTACGATAGAGGCATAGTGTAACCAACTATATTATGTTTTTACCAAAAATTATGGTTATTTTAACTAAAAATATAGTATAGTTGAAAATATATAATGGCAAGAAAAGTAACTATTTTATATAGTTTATATTACCAGAATATTTCATACATAGTGATAGAACTAACTATATTCACATGGCATATTTTACTATACATATGGTAACAAGAGCAAAGGCAATAGTTAATAATATAACCATTTGTATAAATCGTTCATTCTACCATATTTTCTATGGTTAAGTGAACTATAAGATATAGTGAGATTATAGTAAACCCAACCATTTTTTCTCTCAGTGTACTGAGAGAAAAGTATATGATATATCTAACTATAATAGCATAGTAACAAAATTATAGTTGGAAATATCATATTTATGGTAAATGTCGGTGATAATTACGATAGAGGCATAGTATAACCAACAATATTATGTTTTTACCCAAAATTATGGTTGTTTCAACTAAAAATATAGTATAGTTGAAAATATATAATGGCAAGAAAAGTAACTATTTTATATAGTTAATATTACCAGAATATTTCATACATAGTGATAGAACTAACTATATTCACATGGCATATTTTACTATACATATGGTAACAAGAGCAAAGGCAATAGTTAATAATATAACCATTTGTATAAATCGTTCATTCTACTATATTTTCTATGGTTAAGTGAACTATAAAAATATGTTTGACGCGAAATTTAACTATAAAATATAGTGAGATTATAGTAAACCCAACCATTTTTTTCTCTCCGTGTAGTGGATGAATTGAGTACCTTTTTGAGATATTGTGTAGGATTATTAAATGTTGAGGTTTGATGAGTTGATCGTTCGTGTTCATCTTTGGTACCAAGCCACTCTTTAATACCTTTAACATCCGTTAACCCTTTGATACCTATGTGAACTTAGCCTTCTAATATTAAAAAAAAAATTTGAAGAATAAGCATTCGTTTGCTCATCATTTGTTCACGAGTGTCCCTTTGAAATTTTTGTTTGTCCCTTTTTATTAGTTAAGGTGAGTTGGTTTAAGTGCAGTCCCGGGGTAAGTGCGCCGTCGAGACGAAATTTTCTAAAGTATGGTTTTTTATTTATTTATTTATTTATTGTGTTTTAAGTGCATTTATAAAGTACAGTTGAAAGTCATGTTGCCAAAGTTTCTATTTTCCATAAAAATTTTGAAGCTTGTGGAAGGAGAGTAAACACAAATTTCGAATTTTCGTGTATGCACTTGCCCCAGCTCACCTTACTATATAGTAATTTAAAAAGAATGCAAAATAAATAATAGAAAAAACCATACTTTAGAAAATTTTGGCTCGACGGCGCACTTACCTCAACTCACCTTATAAAGTTAATCATAATTTAATTTGGGGTTTTTTGTAACTGCAAAGGGATAAACGAAAATTCCAAGGGAGTATTCGTGAGCAAACGATGAGCAAACGAATGCATATTAACAAATATTTGTTTTTTAATATTGGGGGGCCAACTTCTCTTTGACTGCTATGAACGGATATGTGCGGCCAGCCAAAGTTATTCGAGTGGACTATGAGCACACAGAAACGTTACCAGCATGCGTGCGTTTGCCAATCTAATAAAATAATATTAATGCTAAAAAAATACTTTTTTCCATCATTTAATTTAACCCGAAAAAATACAGTACTATCTCAATTGCCTATTGTATACATAATCAACAGAATTCAGATCAGCCGAAAGGTATTTCGCTTCCTACAATTTCCTAAAAGTTTATGAAAAAAGCTTAAATGTTGACATTTTTTTTTTTCAATTGTTCTCGGTAATGAACCTCGATGATAACTAACGGGAATTCTTGCTAAAAGTAGTTTTATTTACTGATTTCTTATACTTTAGAGGGGAAGTGCCATGCTAGAATCACGAATTTAGCACGGTAATTTTTCATTTGACGTTTTTCAATATTAAAAGTGCGGAACTCTTTCTATTTTCTATCAGGAACTCTAGAACTATGAAAAGTGCTACTAGAACTATTATTGTTTCTTTGTTATTTGCAAAATGTCGTGCCAGCTTCACAGACACTTCCAATGGCTAAGATCGCAGTCCAGGCTATGCTTCGACTGAGAGAGTATTCACCAGTCAAAGTGTTAAAGACGTGCAGTGAGGGTTCCAATAACAATCCAAAGACGAAGAAATGCTCCTTTAAAAATAAAACTAGAAGTAGAATCACGAAGAGCAAAAAGATCGAAGAGAGATCGATTTAAAAATTGTCTCATGGAAGAACGATTATTATTTTTAGTTAATAAAGTCCGCAGAATTTTTCCTCGTTTATCAGTGCTTCTACCGAGAGTATTCACCAGTCAAAGGGTTAAAAACGTGCAGTGAGGGTTTTAATAACAATCCAAACATGAAGAAATGCTCCTTTAAAAATAAAACTAGATGTAGAATCACGGAGAGCAAAATAGATCGATTTAAAAATTATCCTCTCATGGAAGGACGATTACTTTCAGTTAATAAAATCCGCAGAATTTTTCCTCGTTTATTAGTGCTTCTACCGAGAGTATTCAGTAGTCAAAGGGCTAAAGACGCGCAGTAGGGGTTCCGACAACAATCTAAGTACGAAATGCTGCTTTAACACTATTCCTACCGACCAGTCAAATGACGGTTTTTAAAATTTCGGTTAAAATTTCCTATATACAACGTAATTGGATCACCTTTAAATCTTACGACTTTTTCTAAAATATACGTATAAGACATTTTTCAATATTTTAGGAAAAGCAAAATTTAAAAGCGATTCGATTACGTTGTATATAGGAAATTCTAAACGAAATTTTAAAAACGGTCATTTGACCGGTCGTGGTAGGAATAGTGTTAAAAATAAAACTAGAAGTAGAATCACGGAGAGCAAAAAGATCGCTAGAGAGATCGATTTAAAAATTGTCCTCTTATGGAAGAACGATTATTATTTTCAATTAATAAAATCCCCAGAATTTTTCCCCGTTTATCAGTGCTTCGACCGAGATAGTATTCACTACTCAAAGTGTTAAAGGTGTGCAGTAAGAGTTCCGACAACAATCGAAGCACGAAATGCTCCTTTAAAAATAAAACTAGATGTAGAATCACGGAGAGCAAAAAGATCGATTTAAAAATTGTCCTCTCATGGAAGAACGATTATTATTCTCAGTTAATAAAATCCCCAGAATTTTTCCTCTCTTAATACTGCTTCGACCGAGAGAGTATTCACCACTCAACAAAGTGTTAAAGACGTGCAGTGAGGGCCTCGATAACAGTTCAAACACGAAGAAATGCTCCTTTAAAAATAAAACTAGATGTAGAATCACGGAGAGCAAAAAGATCGATTTAAAAATTGTCCTCTCATGGAAGAACGATTATTATTTTCACCTAATAAAATCCCTAGAATTTTTCCTCTCTTAATACTGCTTCGACCGAGAGAGTATTCACCACTCAACAAAGTGTTAAAGACGTGCAGTGAGGGCCTCGATAACAATTCAAACACGAAGAAATGTTCCTTTAAAAATAAAACTAGATGTAGAATCACGGAGAACAAAAAGATCGATTTAAAAATTGTCCTCTCATGGAAGAACGATTATTATTTTCACCTAATAAAATCCCCAGAATTTTTCCTCGTTTATCAGTGCTTTGACCGAGATAGTATTCACCACTCAAAGTGTTAAAGACGTGCAGTAAGGCTTCCGACAGCAATCCAAGCACGAGATGTTCCTTTACTCAAAATAAAACTAGATGTAGAATCACGGAGAACAAAAAGATCGATTTAAAAATTGTCCTCTCATGGAAGAACGATTATTATTTTCACCTAATAAAATCCCTAGAATTTTTCCTCTCTTAATACTGCTTCAACCGAGAGAATATTCACTACTCAACAAAGTGTTAAAGACGTACAGTGAGGGCCTCGATAACAATCGAAAAACGAAGAAATGCTCCTTTAAAAATAAAACTAGATGTAGAATCACGGAGAGCAAAAAGATCGATTTAAAAATTGTCCTCTCATGGAAGAACGATTATTATTATTTTCAGTTAATAAAATCCCCAGAATTTTTCCTCTGTTAATACTGCTTCGACCGAGAGAGTATTCACCAACAAAGTGTTAAAGACGTGCAGTGAGGGCCTCGATAACAATTCAAACATGAAGAAATGCTCCTTTAAAAATAAAACAAGATGTAGAATCACGGAGAACAAAAAGATCGATTTAAAAATTGTCCTCTCATGGAAGAACGATTATTATTTTCACCTAATAAAATCCCTAGAATTTTTCTTCGTTTGTCAGTGCTTCGACCGAGATAGTATTCACCATTCAAAGTGTTAAAGACGTGCAGTAAGGCTTCCGACAGCAATCCAAGCACGAGATGTTCCTTTACTCAAAATAAAACTAGATGTAGAATCACGGAGAACAAAAAGATCGATTTAAAAATTGTCCTCTCATGGAAGAACGATTATTATTTTCAGTTAATAAAATCCCCAGAATTTTTCCTCTGTTAATACTGCTTCGACCGAGAGAGTATTCACCACTCAACAAAGTGTTAAAGACGTGCAGTGAGGGCCTCGATAACAGTTCAAACACGAAGAAATGTTCCTTTAAAAATAAAACTAGATGTAGAATCACGGAGAGCAAAAAGATCGATTTAAAAATTGTCCTCTCATGGAAGAACGATTATTATTTTCAGTTAATAAAATCCCCAGAATTTTTCCTCTGTTAATACTGCTTCGACCGAGAGAGTATTCACCACTCAACAAAGAGTTAAATGAAGAGCAGTGAAAATCGAGCACCGGAAAAATTCGACGGTACCGGCCTAGGCAGGCTTTTCGATTTATCCTTCCTAATGGCAGAGGTCGGGAAAGAACCTTGGAGGTTCGACGTTGGGCCTTCGTAAGAGGATTCACTTGTAATCCAATATGGTGCCACGTGCCTTGAATGGGTAACTACGATAAATCTGATGACGATAGGTTTTGCACCTCTCCTCTCTTATGAACATAACCAGCTCACCCACGGATTTACACGACAATTTGCGAATAAACGCCATGGGTAATGTGGTGACCCACAGTGACCTTGAGTAATCACACCCAATTCACCCCATAGGTATTTTTACAAAACTAACAGAAAAATGTAAAAAAATACTCTGAACTGTCTTGCATAACTGTCGAGATTACCTTGTGTTAAAAAAGAATTTCTTTATACTTCTGTACAAGGCACCATTTGCAATTATCTATAAACAAACTAGACAAGCAACGAGAATATAATCTTCGAAGTTTATCTTGTGTGAAAAAAAATGTCTCTACAATTCTGTACAAGGTACTATTTACAATTATCTATAAACAAACTGGACAAGCAACATGTGTTAAAAAAAAATGTCTCTACAATTTTGTACAAGGTACTATTTGGAATTATCTATAAAAAAGCTAGACAAGCAACGAGAATATAATCTTCGAAGTTTATCTTGCGTTAAAAAATAATTTCTCTATACTTCTGTATATGGCACCATTTGCAATTATCTATAAACAAACTAGACAAGCAAGGAGAATATAATCTTCGAAATTTATCTTGTGTTAAACAATAATTTATCTACACTTCTGTACAAGAGACTATTTACAATTATCTACAAACAAACTAGACAAGTAACGCGAATATAATCTTCCAGTTTACCTTGTGTTAAAAAAAAAATGTCTCTACAATTTTGTACAAGGTACTATTTGGAATTATCTATAAACAAACTAGACAAACAACGAGAATATAATCTTCCAGTTTACCTTGTGTTAAAAAAAAATGTCTCTACAATTTTGTACAAGGTACTATTTGGAATTATCTATAAACAAACTAGACAAACAACGAGAATATAATCTTCCAGTTTACCTTGTGTTAAAAAAAAATGTCTCTACAATTTTGTACAAGGTACTATTTGGAATTATCTATAAACAAACTAGACAAGCAACGAGAATATAATCTTCCAAGTTTATCTTGTGTTAAAAAATAATTTCTCTACACTTCTGTACAAGGCACTATTTACAATTATCTATAAACAAACTGGACAAGCAACTTGTGTTAAAAAATAATTTCTGTACACTTCTGTACAAGAGACTATTTACAATTATCTACAAACAAACTAGACAAGCAACGCGAATATAATCTTCCAAGTTTATCTTGTGTTAAAAAATAATTTCTCTACACTTCTGTACAAGGTACTATTTGCATTTCTCTATAAACTAACTAGACAAGCAACGCGAATATAATCTTCCAGTTTACCTTGTGTTAAAAAAAAATGTCTCTACAATTTTGTACAAGGTACTATTTGGAATTATCTATAAACAAACTAGACAAGCAACGAGAATATAATCTTCCAAGTTTATCTTGTGTTAAAAAATAATTTCTCTACACTTCTGTACAAGGTACTATTTGCATTTCTCTATAAACTAACTAGACAAGCAACAAGAACATAATCTCCCAAGTTTACCTTGTGTTAAAAAATAATTTCTCTACAATTCTGTGCAAGCCACTAATTACAATTCTTTACGAACAAACTAGACAAGCAACGCGAATATAATCTTCCAAGTTTACCTTGTGTTAAAAAAAAAAATGTCTCTACAATTTTGTACAAGGTACTATTTGCAATTATCTATAAACAAATTAGACAAGCAATGAGAATATAATCTTCCAAGTTTATCTTGTGTTAAAAAATCATTTCTCTACACTCCTGTACAAGGCACGATTTACAATTATCTATAAAAACGCTAGACAAGCAACGAGAATATAATCTTCGAAGTTTATCTCGTGTTAAACAATAATGTCTCTACAATTATGTACAAGGCACTATTTACAATTATCTATAAACAAACTAAACAAGCAACGAGAACATAATCTTCGAAGTTTATCTTGTGTAAAAAAATAATTTGTCTACACTCCTATACAAGGCACTATTTACAATTCTTTACTAACAAACTAGACAAGCAACGAGAATATAATCTTCCAAGTTTACCTTGTGAACAAAAATAATTTCCCTACACTCCTGTTCAAGGCACTATTTACAATTATCTATAAACAAACTAGACAGCAAGGAGAATATAATCTTCGAAGTTTATCTTGTGTTAAACAATAATGTCTCTACAATTCTGTACAAGGCACTATTTAGAATTCTTGCCAAGCAAGAATAAAACGGGATCTTTTGAACGAAGAATCGACTCGCCGGATACTCTTGTTGGCAGATTTTTTTGTTGTTCATCTTCCACGAAGGGATGTTGAATATGTGAAGAGAAGGCGACACGGAATGAACAAGGGTAGTTCGTTCTACGAGTGCAGGGAGAATATAAAAAAAAAAAGTGGAGCGAATCGACGACGACCTTGACGTCATCCACCCCTTCTTCATGCACCTCCATCCTCTTGCCAGCAACCCTCGCCACTTTCCAGTTCCTTGAGATCCGAGCAACAGCGTCGACACAATCCCTCGAGGGATCTTCCAAATAAGACGGCGCCAGAATCTTCAATCTTGTAACTTCGCAGCTTTAAACGTTTAGCTTGGAAACGGGCGAAGACACTCGTCACTTTGAGAATTTATGAGTTCTTCAAGGATACTTATTCAGGGGCGTAGGAAAATTAGTAGAAAGCTGAGACCTTTCTGGGGCTGCTTGTGAAATCTTCAATGTTATTTCTTTTGGTACATTTGGTTAAAACTTAGGCAATCTTAAGTAGATTTGTTTATCGTTAGTTTTGAGGTTTAATTGTTAGATAAGATTCTTAAAAGTATAGAGAACCAGAACGATGAAGGAGAAATTTTTTGTTTTTTCCAAAATTCCACTGCTCTCAGAGAATTACTCTCGTACTCTTCCTCTCTCTTTTTCCGTGCTTGTGCGTTCACGAGCAAATAAAAACAGAGCAAATTTTTTTCTCCAAAAATTCCTCTGACCTCAGAGTATTACTCTTATCCTCTCTCTCTCTCTCTCTCTCTCTCTCTCTCTCTCTCTCTCTCTCTCTCTCTCTCTCTCTCTCTCTCTGTGCCTGTGTGTATGTGCGTTTACGAAAAAAAAGAGCAAATTTTTTTCTCCAAAAATTCCACTGGTCTCAGAGAATTACCCTTGTACCCTCTACTCGTCTATGTATATACCTGTATATTTGCGAGAGAGAAAGAGAGAGAGAGAGAAGAGCAAATTTCTTTCTCCAAAAATTCCACTGGTCTCAGAGAATTACCCTTGTACACTCTACTCGTCTATATGCCTGTATATTTGCGAGAGAGAAAGAGAGAGAGAGAGAGAGAAGAGCAAATTTTTTTCTCCAAAAATTCCACTGGTCCTAGGGAATTACTCTTGTCCTCTCTGTGTGTCGTCGTGTCCGTGTACACTTCTTGCGTGTGTTGCGAGAGAGAAGAATGGACCGAATCGGCGACGACCTTGACGTCATATGCTTCCACCCCCGCGTGTTCCTCTCTCTTGTTTGCCCTCCGGGCATCCTTCGCCACTCGACGAGCAGCAGCAGCCCCTCGGCATTGTGCGATTGTCTCGGGAAGTAGGCCGCCACAATCAGTCCCCTGCAATCGTGGAGATACTGCGCGAGCGCGCGCCTCACACAGAGCCTCTACCTTGAGAAATAATCGGCTGTCCGATTTCTACCGGCGATAAGATGTCGTCGCACTCCTCGCGCCCTCTGTCCCAGTCTCTCTCCATGGTCCGCTCGGGGGGGCTGGTCCATTAAGAAAGGTTCACCAGCTTGGAAGAATCGAATTTTTAGGCACGACCATAAAGGGAGTGACTTATTGTTTGCTGCTGCCTTCTCGCGCCCGTAGGCTTGGCAAAATTTAGTTGGAAATGGAAGAAGTTAATCAATGAAGCATATGTGTAATTTTGAGATCTTTCTGAATCTTGTTGTATCGTTGTAGCGATTGTTTTAACGAGGATGTTAATTGATTTGGAATTTTTTGAGTATGTTAGGTTACGTGTGGATTTTCCAAAAGGAAATTTAGATTCGTGCATATTTGCAAGTTTTTGTTTTTGTAAATAGTAGATTGTATAAAGAACTTTATTTGTGTATAAAAATTGAGTATAGAAGTAGCTTGGAAGTGAGGAAATTAATAAATATATTCTTTTCTGTATTTTTCAATCATATCGCGGAAAACAATGTTAAGGAAATGTACTTTGAGTTTCTTGCTATAATCCAACCTTTCAGGTAAAAGTCCTGAAGCTCTACAGACTTAGTTTAACCCAGAAGGACCATTTGCAAGTCTCAAAAACACAAAACATCAGAATGTCTTCTTTTCCACCTCTGATGTCTTACCCTACTCCATCGTTCCAGGCATCAACTTTAGGGGACGAACTTCTGATCTTGGGCATTATCTCTCTTTAATCACATCTTCTTTTCCACCTCTGATCTCTCACTCTATCCCATCGATCCAGGCAACAATTTTTATAAACGAGCCTTGAAAAATCCTTGTTCGGAGTATGGTCGTTAAAACGAGATGCCACTCGAAAAAAAAGAAATCTGCAACCCATTTCATCGCAAAAATCTTCAATTTGGAAATCACTCCACCAACATCTTAGACATCGCCTATCCAATCGTATCTTTTTTTCCACCTCTAATCTTGAGTATGATCTCTCTTCAATCACACCTTCTTTTCCACCTCTGATCTCTCATCCTATCCCATCGATCCAAGCACCGATTGTCGCCAACAGGCCTTGTTAATCCTTGTTACGAGCATGGTGGTTGAGACACCACCCAAAACAAGAAATCTGCAACCCATTCTACCTCAAAATCCTAAATTTCCAAAGAACTCCACCAACACCTTGGACATCACCTCTCTTCAATCGCATCTTCTTTTCCACCTCTGATCTTGAGCATCATCTCTCTTCAATCACATCGTCTTTTCGACTTCTGATCTTAGCCATCATCTCTCTTCAATCACATCTTCTTTTCCACCTCTGATCTCTCATCCTACTCCATCGATCCAGGCACCGATTTTCGCGAACAGGCTTTGTTAATCCTTGTTACGCGCATGGTAGTTGAGACACCACCCCAAAAAAAATAAATTTACAACCTATTCCACCTCAAATTCCTCAATTTCCAGATAATCCAGCCTAACTCCACCAACATCTTGGACATCACCTCTCTCCAATCGCATCTTCTTTTCCACCTCTGATCTTGAGCATCATCTCTCTTCAATCACATCGTCTTTTCGACTTCTGATCTTAGCCATCATCTCTCTTCAATCACATCTTCTTTTCCACCTCTGATCTCTCATCCTACTCCATCGATCCAGGCACCGATTTTCGCGTACGAGCCTTGTTAATCCTTGGGACGAGCATGGCGGTGGAGGAGGCATCAGGAGAAGAGGCACGGCGCACGATGTCGGCCCGGGATTGGTCGAGTTTCGGGGGTTAAAAAGGGATCAATACCGGGGGGTTTTCGGGTATGGAGAGGAGGCGTAGGCAGACGTTCTCCACGGTGAGCTAGGGCCTGGATTAATGGCTGCGAGGGAGAAAGTGAGCAAGGTAGACCGAGAGAGAAAGATGGTGACCTTGTCATTAACCTTGACCTTGAGAGGATCACCAGATCGAAGCGTAACACATAGGTGGCATTAAGGTGGAGTTAGAAGTGTCAGCTGCGAAATTGTGAGAACGATCTCCGATTGCACGGCTCGTTGGATCGGTTCCCTAGTCAGCAGGACGTGAGCTGAAATGCTACGTCCTGACATTTCGCCCAAGATCCTTTTTCCTCGCCTCTGACCTGATTCTATTTTTGGGCTCTCCTCACAAGCTTATTAATTCTCGAGGCTTCGCCTCGTTCCATCTTGGAAGAAGGTCCAAGAGAAGCAATCTTCTCGATAGGAACAACGCTAAGACCCCATTGGTCCCTTAGTTTAGGGAGTTTGCGAGTTCTTCCGAACCCATTCTTGAAATTATCTTCAGGTCTAGGCTCCGAAAGCAATTTAGAATCACACGGTAGGAATGGAAGTAGATCATTAATCAGCTGATGAGACTGGATCGTTTTAGCTTTTCTAACGAGGAACAAGAAACGAAGAAGGAAAACGATGAATTGTAGACACTTAATGAAAACGGGATTTCTTTAGAGGATCATTTAGGTAACGACTAAATTCGGGATTAGAATCACGTAGTAGGGCTAGAAGTAAACGATTGATCTTCTGTAGAGGTAGAGGCTGACGAAACTGGATCGTTTTAGCTTTTCATGAAAAACGAAGAGGACAGAACGGAGAGTTGTAAACTCAGCGAAAAAGGAATTCCTCTGGAGTTCCACTAGGTAACGACGCGCGCTAAATCCCGAAGCGGATATCGAGCGGATACCAAGCGGATTAAGAGACAATATTGTCGCTCGAGTTCTGTGATTCGTGAACTGGATTATCTCTCATACTCGACGCCTTCTCCAGAACGAGCAAGGCATCGTCATCGTCATCCCAACAACTTGGAACGGAATTAGGAAACGCAAGATCACTTGATGTCTTCCAGAGAATCGTGGGATCATTCGTGAAATAAATCCCAAGGGACCAGGACTACCCCGAAAGGATTCAATCGATCATTCTCACGATGTCGATTATTACGATCGTGATTTCGACGATCGAGTCTACCTCGAAGCAAGCTACTTAGAGGATCATCGTCTGATCGAGAAGAGAAGATTGCTTTTTGAGGGAGACAGAATTCTGATCGCCAAAATTCGCACGAGGCTCGAGGAGAAAGTGGGTCCCGGAAATGGCATTGTTTCCCGGAGGTGGAACTGGAAGTGGACCAGGAGGCCAAGACCCACCGCCTATCAGGCATCAACAGCAACAGGACGATATTCCTGGTGCCTTGCCCACCAGGCAACGCAGTCTCAAGGATCGTTTGCGTGAAGGAATCACCGGCGGATTTACTTGGCAGTGAGTACAGGGACTTTGTTTATTTCTAGGGTATTTTATTTTTGTGTTTCTAGTCTTATCGTCGAAACTTGACAGTGAGTATAGGGACTTTGTTTATTTCTAGGGTATTTTATTTTTGTGTTTCTAGTCTTATGGTCGAAACTTAGCAGTGAGTATAGAGAGTTTGTTTATTTCTAGGGTATTTTATTTTTGTGTTTTTCGTTTCATTGTCGAAATCGAAGCATCCAATGGATTCACTTGACAGTGAGTATAGGGAGTTTGTTTATTTCTAGGGTATTTTATTATTGTGTTTCTAGTCTTATCGTCGAAATTGAAGAATCCAATTGATTCACTTGACAGTGTGTATAGGGAGTTTGTTTATTTCTAGGGTATTTTATTTTTTTATTTCTAGTTTTATTGTCGAAATCGAAGAATCCAATGGATCCCCCGATTTTTACTCACTTGTGGAATTCTCCGAGACTTTACTCTCGATTGTTTTGTTCTATTATTATTCGTGAGCAATGGATTTTTTTTTTTACCGGAGAGAAGAAAGATTCTAATAAATTCGTCATTACGAATAATTATCGTCCAACGGTTAACCAGCTTCTTGTACCTCGAAAACTTTCTCTCTTGCTTTACGCGTCTGACCAGTAGATGGCGGTGGGTGTTGCACGATGATTAAATTCGCTTGCGAAATAATTCGTCGAGGCGATTTTCAGCATTATTCGTCTCTTGGAGTATTGAAGATCGAGAGTCGAAATTAGCTTTGGCAATGTGTGAATTGAAATTCGATTTTTCGCGTGGGGCCCTTGGTGCGCCCTTGGTGCGCCATTTTTGCTACGTCCCTGATTTCTTCGTCCGGATATTAACATCTCTCAGCATTTAAAAGTCGATTTTTGCAAATCGATGATCTTCGAAGACGACAAATTCAAATTCTCAATTGAAAAACAGTTTTTGATTTTCTCTCGTGATTTAACTAAGTGCTCATACAAATTTTTTCTTCTTTTTATTTTGTCTCTTTTGAAAAATTGGCTCGTAAGAGACAATAAATTAAATATACACAAGCACGGAGAAAAGAAAAATCGAAAGAAAGAGTAGGCGTGGTCGATTCAACGACAATTGCTCCCTACTCTTCGCTTCCGTAATTAACAAACTGTCGTAATGATAATTAATTGTTGATAAACTCGTTAGACTACACTCTGGGTGAGAAAACGTGGCAGGTGGTGCGTTTCGTTGCCGCGTCACCTTCTCCACCCATCCCGTCCATTATTTCTCTAACCATCCACGAGTGCAAGCCGGATGATTAATGGTGCCTCATTAGCGCAGAAGGGGGAATAAAGAAAATTGGAGATAGAGAGAGAGAGAAGAGCAAAGAAGGTATTTTGTGAAACGGTACTGGCCGATAGTTTAGCATCGTTAACGAGGCCACCGTTAATAATTGTCTCGCATTCACCGATGCGCTCCCTGGCCATTCTGCGAACTGAAAGAAGGGTGGATGGCTTCTTTTGTTCATCTTTCTCGACATTATCTCGTGCAATTATGCGCGTGCGCGCGCGCGCGTACGCCTCGGTGAGAAAAATTTACGAATTAAAATTGCAATTTAAGAGAGTATTGAAAAGAAGAAAAAATTTCTAAGGCCCTAGTAATTATTTGCGACCACTAGCTAGTGACTTTTTTTTTCTTTTTCTCTGCCTTCAGTCTTTTCATTTCTTTTTTTGGACACTCAGTGCACCAATCAAAGATCGTCGACATTGTCTCGCGCTTGAGTGAGAAAAATTGATGAATTGAAATTGCAATTTAAGAGAGTATAGAGGAGGAGAAAATATCCCTAGTATCCTAGTAATTATTTGCATGCACTAACTAGTGACTGTTTTCTTTTTCTCTGTCCCCAATTTCTTCGTTTCTCTTTTGGTCACTCGGTGCACCAATTAAAGCTCGTCGACATTATCTCGCGCATGAATGAGACAATTTTGCGAATTAACATTGCAGTCTAAGAGAGTATGGAGAAGAAGAAAAAAAATCCCTAGAACCCTAGTAATTATTTGCGTCCGTTTTCTAGTGACTTTTTTTTCTTCTTCTCTACCTTCGAACTCTCCGTATCTTCTTTCGTCACTCGGTGCACCAATCAAAGCTTGTCGACATTGTCTCGCGCATGAATGAGACAATTTTGCGAATTAACATTGCAGTCTAAGAGAGTATGAAGAAGAAGAAAAAAAATCCCTAGAATCCTAGTCATTATTTGCGTCCACTTTCTAGTGACTTTTTTTTCTTCTCTACCTTCAAACTCTCCGTATCTTCTTTCGTCACTCGGTGCACCAATCAAAGCTCGTCGACATTATCTCGCGCATGAATGAGACAATTTTGCGAATTAACATTGCAGTCTAAGAGAGTATGGAGAAGAAGAAAAAAAATCCCTAGAACCCCAGTAATTATTTGCGTCCGCTTTCTAGTGACTTTTTTTTCTTCTTCTCTACCTTCGAACTCTCCGTATCTTCTTTCGTCACTCGGTGCACCAATCAAAGCTCGTCGACATTATCTCGCGCATGAATGAGACAATTTTGCGAATTAACATTGCAGTCTAAGAGAGTATGGAGAAGAAGAAAAAAAATCCCTAGAACCCTAGTAATTATTTGCGTCCGCTTTCTAGTGACTTTTTTTTCTTCTTCTCTACCTTCAAACTCTCCGTATCTTCTTTCGTCACTCGGTGCACCAATCAAAGCTCGTCGACATTATCTCGCGCATGAATGAGACAATTTTGCGAATTAACATTGCAGTCTAAGAGAGTATGGAGAAGAAGAAGAAAAATCCCTAGAACCCTAGTAATTATTTGCGTCCGCTTTCTAGTGACTTTTTTTTCTTCTTCTCTACCTTCAAACTCTCCGTATCTTCTTTCGTCACTCGGTGCACCAATCAAAGCTCGTCGACATTATCTCGCGCATGAATGAGACAATTTTGCGAATTAACATTGCAGTCTAAGAGAGTATGGAGAAGAAGAAGAAAAATCCCTAGAACCCTAGTAATTATTTGCGTCCACTTTCTAGTGACTTTTTTTTTCTTCTTCTCTACCTTCAAACTCTCCGTATCTTCTTTCGTCACTCGGTGCACCAATCAAAGCTCGTCCAATCCTCGTTAAATGCCAAGAGGTGCATCAAGGTCGTGCTCGTCGACCCGATAGATTTTTCCGGGGGTGGAGGAGGGGGTGTGCTGTGCCTATTGATTTTCCGAGGAATTTTCGTCCACCAATAGCAACACGCGGACACACCGAGAGCGAGGAGAAGAGATTGGTTGGTGTAACGACGAGGCCCAAGGCCACGACCGACATCCAGTACAACAAGAAACGTGTACCAGCCGAAACTCGCGCAACCCCTCGTGGATGGAAAAAAAAAAAAATGCATCAAGGTCGTCTGCTCATCGGGGCGATAGGCTTTTTCATCGATTTTACCAACGAATTTTCGTCCCACAAATGAACACGGCCGAGGAGAAGAGATTCGCTGCTGTAACTAGGTGAGGCTCTCAAGGACTGCGCGCTGATATTAAGAAACGCGTGGTCCTGTTTCGCCTCTTTTTCTCTTGCTCGATAAAAAAAAAGGGATACTGGGTACCCTGATTAAGAGGGAGGTTCACGAGTGGAAAGTTGTATGTGGAAAAAGTGCAGCAATGAAAATTCGAGCGCAGCAAAATGTGCAACAATGAGAATTCAAGCGCAGAAAATGTACAACAATGAAAACTCAAATAGATAAAATGTGCAGCCATTAAAACTCACACCTAAAAGATATCCAAAATTCATGCTGCATCCTCATCTCTTTGTTTCTCACAAAAAGAAAAAGAAAAATGCATCAAGGTCACGCATGCATAGAATCGATAGAATCGAGACTTTTCCGGGTCAGGCCTATGCATCGATTTTCCCCAGAATTCTCGACCACCGACAGACCCTACATCTCTACACGACCACAGAAATACGCGCTGCAAGGAAGATTCGTTTGTGTAAGGAGAGGAGGTACCTCGAGGACGTCGTTGATATTAAGAATCGCGTGGTCCTGTTTCGCCTTTTTTTCTCTTGCTCGATAAAAAGTGGAATACTGGGTCTACCGATTAAGAAAGAAGTACACGAATGGAATGTTGAGTCTGTAAAAAGTGCAACAATGAAAACTCATGCTGCATCCGCATCTCTTTCTCTCTTACAAAAAAAAGAAAAATGCATCAAGGTCACACATGCATAGAACCGATAGGCTTTCCTGAGACAGCCCTATGCATCGATTTTCCCTGGAATTTTCGTCCACCGATAGTCCTTACACCTCTACATGATTAAGGAAGACACGCTGGTATAACGAGGGGAGGTTGGTACTCAAGGACGGTGTGCTGATATTAAGAAACGCGTGGTCCTGTTTCGCCTTTTTTTCTCTTGCTCGATAAAAAGTGGGATAGTGGGTCTACTGTTTAACAAAGAAGTACAGAAATGGAATGTTGAGTCTGGAAAAAGTGCAGTAATGAAAATTCAAGCGCAGAAAATGTGCAGCCTTTAACCCTTTGCATTCCGAGTGTTTTTTTTACTCAAGAGTGCAGCAACTCCGTGACATTTTGCGTTGGAGCATCTGAAAAACGACCTTCTGTTTTACTAAAAAAAAGATCTGTTGTTATAAATTTATTCTTTCCATGTTTGCCACATAGAGTTTTTGGTTATTGTTTTCGAATTCAATTTTTTTTGGGCATAGCTGTTGGTTTCTTTTATGATTTCATCAACTAACTCGTCTGTGAAAAACAATTTGAAAAGCTGTAGAGGTTCTACAACACTTGAAGAAACTTGTGGTCCCACAACTTTCGGTGCTACTGTAAAATCTATTCTGCCTGCTGGAACTTCATCACTCTCTGTAATATCTTGCCAATTGTCATCATCTTCATCTATTTCTTCAGAATAACTACCAATGTCATCATTATCACTCTCAATAACACATACTTTCCGTTTTTTTTTTTTGTACTATTACGTCGCTATCATCACTGCTATCAGTATCAGTATATTCACTTTGTTGGGTATTACAATATTTTCAACTAAATTGTCTACACAAAATTCAATATCAATTTCATTTTCACTTTCGTTCTCACTGATCTCAAAACTTTCCCAATAATCTCCTTCTTCCATGTTTTCTCAAGGGTAAATCTATCTAATATAAAATAAAATTCAGAATTCACTAAGAAATAATGCACAGCAACTTTAAACACAGAATCTGGTAGTCATTGAACGCAAACTACACTGGTTTCTCTAACTGCCCTGAAAGCAACTGGCGCAATAGCGGCGCCTACAGAGTGCAAAGGGTTAACCCCTAAACGATATCCACTCTCATATTAAGAAATGCGTGATCCTATTTCGTCTTTTTTTTCTCAACAAAAAGAGGGATACTGGGTGTACTGATTAAGAGGGGAGTACACGAGTGGAATGTTGAGTTTGGAAAAGTGCAGCAATAAAAATTCAAGCGCAGAAAATGTGCAACAATAAAAATTCAAACACATAAAATGTGCAGTCATTAAAACACACCCCTAAAAGATATCCACGAATCAAAATTCATGCTGTATCCTCGTCTCTGTCTCTCACAAAAGAAAAAAAAAAGAAAAATGCATCAAGGTCACGCATGCATAGAACCGATAGACTTTTCTGAGACAGGCCTATGCATCGATTTTTCCTGGAATTTTTGTCCACAGATACACCTTACATCTCGTGTAGACCAAGGAAGACACGCTGGTTCTGTTCCGCCTTTTTTTTTTTCTCAACAAAAGGAGGAATACTGAGTGCACTGATTAAGAGAGAAGTACACGAATGGAATGTTGAGTCTGGAAAAAGTACACCAATGAAAATTCGAGAGCAGAAAATGTGCAATAATGAGAATTCAAGCACAGAGAATGTGCAGCCTTTAAAACTTATCCCCAAACGATATCCACGCAGATATTAAGAAACACGTGGTCCTGTTTCGCCTTTTTTGTTCTCAACACAAAGTGTGATACTGGGTGTATTGATTAAGAGAGAAATACACAAATGGAATATTGAGTCTGGAAAAAGTAAAATAATGAAGATTCAAGCACAGAAATTGTGCAGGCATTAAAACACACAATATTCAGGAATAAAAATTCATGCTGCATCCTCACCTCTTCCTCTCTCACAAACAAAAAAAAAGAAAAATGCATCAAGGTCGCACAGGCATAGAACCGATATATCATACTTTTCCAAACCAGGAGGTCTATGCATCGATTTTCTCTGGAATTTTCGTCCACCGATAAACTCTACGTTTCTACACGACCACAGAAACACACGTTCCAAGGAATATTCGTTGGTGTAACGAGGAGGCTCAAGGCCAGGGCTGATATCGAGCACCAGCCGACAAACATAAAGACGAGAACGGAAAGGAGAGGAGCATCGCATAGTTCCGGTACAGCTTGCACTAGCTCGCCTGGGGTGAAACAAAGGAGGCAGGCTCCGTTCTCCACCCACCCAACTACCAGCCTGTTCCTCACTGAAGGTTCCCTTTTCGCATCTCGATGCACATGCATGCGCCAATGAGGTCGTTCTCAGGATCACGATGCTCTCTCGTCGACCATTTGTCGTTGGATCCTCTCGCGACGTGTGGCAGAAAAGCGCGGGATATTTAAAATACGCGTAGGTGCGTGACACGAGGTGGAATGATTTTATGAAAGTAGACATCTTTCTGTTGGAGGTTTTTGTTAAATAATTTTACAAAGGTGGCAGATGAGAAAATGAGGAGATTGTAAAGGATATCTTTCTGTTGGAGATTTTGTGTTAAATAATTTTATAAAAGTAGCAGATGAGAAAATGAGGAGATTGTAAAGGACATCTTTCTGTTGGAGATTTTGTGTTAAATAATTTTATAAAACTAGCAGATGAGGAAATGAGGTGATTGTAAAAAACATTTTTCTGTTGGCAGTTTTGTCTTAAGTAATTTTATAAAAGTAGCAGATGAGAAAATGTGAAGATTGTAAAAAACATTGGTAATTATGCATTATAGGGGATGCACCTTCGATCGCTCTGGTTTTCACATATGTTGTACAGTTTGTGACCCTGAGTAACTTGCAAAAAGTTTTATGCGTCGCTCGATGTTTATTAAAAAGTTATTAACAAAAGAAGTTTGAAAAATAATATAACGTTATGTTAAGGAACGCAGACAGATATGATCCTGACTTTGACATATATTGCTCTAGGTGTTGCTACTGTAAACATACACACATAAACAAAGGCGCCGCTGTGTCGGTGTTGCTTGAATCACATACCTTTCAGTTGTAAACGATTAGTACGTTTGTACAGTAGCACTACACACAGTTCGTCATGTACCCTAACCAGAAAGGCCTACTACGCTCTCAAGTTTAGATTTGAGCCGCCATCTTGAACCAACACCTTGAACCCCGCGCAGTATATGTATAAATAATCTAAACTTGAGAGCGTGGTAGGCCTTTCTGGTTAGATCAATCTCCATAGCCTCATTTTTAATCTTCATAATTACCCCATCTTTTTAATAAACATCGAGCGACGCATAAAACTTTTTGCAAGTTACTCAGGGTCACAAATTGTACAACATATGTGAAAACCAGAGCGATCGAAGGTGCATCCCCTATAATACACAATTACCAAAACATTTTTCTGTTGGCAGTTTTGTCTGAAGTCATTTTACAATGGTGGCAGATGAGAAAATGAGGAAAATGTAAAGGACATCTTTCTGTTGGAGGTTTTGTGTAAAATAATTTTACAAAGGTGGCAGATGAGAAAATGAGAAAAATGTAAAAGACACATTTCTGTTGGAGATTTTGTGTTAAATAATTTTACAAAGGTGGCAGATGAGAAAATGAGAAAAATGTAAAAGACACATTTCTGTTGGAGGTTTTGTGTTAAATAATTTTACAAAGGCGACAGATGAGAAAATGAGGAGATTGTAAAGGACATCGTTCCGTTGGCAGTTTTGTCTTACACTGAGGGGAAAAAATGGTTAGGTTTACTGTAATCGCACTATATTTTATGATTAAATTTGGCGTCAAACATATTTTTATAGTTCACTTAACCATACAAAATATAGTAGAATGAACGATTTGTACAAACGGTTATATTATTAACTATTACCTTTATTCTTTTTACCATATGTATAGTAAAATGTGCTATGTGAATATAGTTAGTTCTATCACTATGTATAAAATATTCTGGTAATATTAACTATTTTACATAGTTAATTTTCTTACCATTATATCTTTTAAACCATACTGTATTTTTATAGTTCACTTAATCGTATAAAATATAGTAGAATGAACGATTTATGCAAACGGTTATATCATTAACTATTAACTTTGTTCTTCTTACCACATGTATAGTAAAATCTGCTATGTGAATGTTTCGTTCTATCACTATGTATGAAATATTCTGATAATATTAAATAGTTACTTTTCTTACCATTATATATTTTCAACCATACTATATTTTTGGTTGAAATACCCATAATTTTGGGTAAAAGAATAATATAGTTCCTTATACTATGACTCTATCGTAATTATTACCGACATTATGGTAACATTTACCACAAATATGATTTCCAACCATAATGTTCTTACTATGCCATTATAGTTAGATATATCATATACTTTTCTCTCAGTGCAAGTAATTTTATAAAAGTAGCAGATGAGAAAATGAGGAGATTGTAAAGAACATTTTTCTGTTGGCAGTTTTGTGTTAAATAATTTTGTAAAAGTAGCAGATGAGAAAATGAGGAGATTGTAAAGGGCACCTTTCCGTTGGCAATTTTTGTTAGGGTTTCGGATTGATGATTTGAGAATTGAAAAGAATGGTAATATTCTGTGAATATGGAAAGAGAAAGATTGACAAAGAGAGGTGCACGTCGCCATTGAGACGTCCTAAAAAAAAAACCACGCGCATCTGGAATAAAGTCGTTCTCAGGAACATGATGCTTTCTCGATTTGTCGTTGGATCCTCTCGCGACGTGTGGCAGAAAAGCGCGGGACATTTAAAATAAGTGTACGCGCGTGACGCGAGGTGGAATGATTTTGTGAAAGTAGCAGATGAGACAATGAGGAAAATGTAAAGGACATCTTTCTGTTGGAGGTTTTGTGTTAAATAATTTTACAAAGGTGGCGGATGAGAAAATGAGGAGATTGTAAAGGGCACCTTTCTGTTGGCAATTTTGTCTGAAGTCATTTTACAAAGGTGGCAGATGAGAAAATGAGAAAATTGTAAAGGACATCTTTCTATTGGAAGTTTTGTGTTAAATAATTTTATAAAGGTGACGGATAAGAAAATGTTCAAATGGCAAAGTCGATCTTTCTGTTGGCAGTTTTTGTTAAGGTTTCGGATTGACAATTTTAGAATCGAAGAGGAAAGATAATACCATGTGAATATGAAAAGAGAAAGATTGACGAAGAAACGAACACTTTACCATAGAACGTCCTAAAATGAGAAATCACACGAGAACTCCATTTATTTAGAAAACTAGAGCGAGATTTGGCACGACTACTGTTCACATATCCAACCTGCATACTGTTCCAGCAAATACGTCCTAACCTTTTCCTCTTAATTAAAGTTCCTCCTCTGATTTCTCTCCGAATAATTTCCAATTATTTCCTCACCCCCGTCTCTCTCTCTCCGAATAATTTTCAATATTCTCATTCTCTGTGATTCTCACGTGGAAGTATTATGAAAATGCTTCCTCCACGCACATACAAACACAAAATTTCAAGTAAACATTCTTTACAATTCTCACGTGGAAGTATTATAAAAATTCTTCCTTCACATACAAACACAAAATTTCAAGTGAACATTCTCTGTGATTCTCACTTTGAAGTATTATAATCATTGTTCCTCCACACGCATACACACAAAATTTCAAGTAAACATTCTCTACAATTCTCACTTGGAAGTATAATAAAAATTCTTTCTGCACACACGCATATACACACAAACACACACAAAATTTCAAGTAAACATTCTCCACAATTCTCACTTGGAAATATTATAAAAATTCTTCATCCACACACACACACACACAACATTTCAAGTAAACATTCTCTGTGATTCTCATTTGGAAGTATTATAAAAATTCTTCCTCCACACACACATCCACACACACACACAAAATTTCAAGTAAACATTCTCCACAATTCTCACTTGGAAATATTATAAAAATTCTTCATCCACACACACACACACACACAACATTTCAAGTAAACATTCTCTGTGATTCTCATTTGGAAGTATTATAAAAATTCTTCCTCCACACACACACCCACACACACACACAAAATTTCAAGTAAACATTCTCCACAATGCTCACTTGGAAATATTATAAAAATTCTTCATCCACACACACACACACACACAACATTTCAAGTAAACATTCTCTACAATTCTCACTTGGAAGTATAATAAAAATTCTTTCTGCACACACGCACATACACACAAACACACACAAAATTTCAAGTAAACATTCTCCACAATTCTCACTTGGAAATATTATAAAAATTCTTCATCCACACACACACACACAACATTTCAAGTAAACATTCTCTGTGATTCTCATTTGAAAGTATAATAAAAATTCTTTCTGCACACACGCACATACACACAAACACACACAAAATTTCAAGTAAACATTCTCCACAATTCTCACTTGGAAATATTATAAAAATTCTTCATCCACACACACACACACACACAACATTTCAAGTAAACATTCTCTGTGATTCTCATTTGGAAGTATTATAAAAATTCTTCCTCCACACACACACCCACACACACACACACAAAATTTCAAGTAAACATTCTCCACAATTCTCACTTGGAAATATTATAAAAATTCTTCATCCACACACACACACACACAACATTTCAAGTAAACATTCTCTGTGATTCTCATTTGGAAGTATTATAAAAATTCTTTCTTCGCACACGCACACGCACAATATTACAAGTAAACATTCTCCACTATTCTCACTTGGAAATATTACAAAAATTTTTTCTCCACACACACACACACACACACACACACACACACACACAACACACACACACACAAAAAACTTCAACTAAACATTCTCCATAATTCTCACCTGGAAGTATTATTAAAAATTCTTCCTCCACCCACCCACCCACCCACACACACACACACACACACACACACACACACACACACACACACACACACACACACACACCACCCAAAATTTCAAGCGAACTGTCTTTTGACACTTCTATCTTTCGTATGTCGCATTCGTACCTGCGCATTACCACACGTCTAACCGCACTGGTGCGTTTGTGTGTCTTCTTTGTGGTGCGCACCTGCATTCGCTTGCATACCAATGAATCGTTTCGCAGGCACGTACGCAGGTGGTGGAGTCGGCGGTGATGGTGGTGGTGAACGAATGTGAAACTGGGCCATCGGATAATTATTCCGTCCTAAACGACGTGTCGAATCGTAGCGCCCGCCGATGTCCTCGCGGTTTTGTTTCCGTTTCGATATGCAAGCGACACGCGTCGTTTCAGTCTCATTAGAGTCGCGAGAATTCCCCTGTGGCGTTGCCGTTGCTGAAAGCGTCGCCTGCTTATTTGTTGCCTCGTCCCTCCATTGTTCCACGCGGTGACGCGAGACGTTTTTATTTCGCACGAATTTAAAAGCAATTTTAAGCTTGATTTTTTTAGGCACGACCGTAAAGTGACTTATTTTTAAAGTAATTTTCAGTCTCTTATGGAAAGGATGTACATGGAAATTGTACGATTTAACTTGTACTTGAATTTTTTGGGGTGTGAGTAGTTTGGGGATGTTTTTAGCAATCGAGAGCTTTGATTAATTTCGAGTGATAGGAATAAGTATCTCAAATTTTGTTAGTAGAGAATTCGATGCAACTCTGTTGGTTTGTTATAATTTATTTGGAAATTAATGAATATATTGAGAATTCTAAGAATGGGATAATTGTAAGGAGAAGAAGATATATGTTGCAAATTTGATTTTCATAAAAGGCCTCCGCAATTCTATTGTTCTGTAATAATTTATTTGGAATTGTGGAGTGTACTGAAAATTGTAAGAATGAAGCAATTCCAAACAGAACAAACAATACTCCGAATTTTTTTCATCCAAATAATTGATTTGGAATTAACACTGAAAATTCCAAAAATAGGACAATTCCAAGCAGAACAAAAATTATCTCAAATTGAATTATCCCAAAATTCCCGCGCAATTCTACTGTCCCCTAATAATTTACTTGGAACCCACTCGAACCCACTGAAAATTCCAAAGACGAAACAATTCTAAACAGAACGAAAAAATATCCCAAAGTTCATTCTCAGAAAATGCAATGCAACTCTGTCTGCTTATTATAATTTATTTGAAACTATCGAATGCAGTGAAAATTCTAAGAAGGAAACAATTCCAAATAGAACAAGAAATATCTCAAATTTAATTATCCCAAAAAGTCCCCACAATTCTACTGTTCCCTAATAATTTACTTTGAACCCACTCGAACCCAGTGAAAATTCCAAACACGAAACAATTCTAAACAGAACTAAAAAATATCCCAAAGTTCATTCTCAGAAAATGCAATGCAACTCCGTCTGCTCATTATAATTTATTTGAAACTATCGAATGCACTGGAAATTCCAAGAAGGAAACAATTCCAAATAGAACAAGAAATATCTCAAATTTAATTCTCCCAAAAAGTCCCCACAATTCTACTGTTCCCTAATAATTTACTTTGAACCCACTCGAACCCACTGAAAATTCCAAAGACGAAACAATTCTAAACAGAACTAAAAATATCCAAAGTTCATTCTCAGCACATTCAATGCAACTACGTCTGCTCATAATAATTTATTTGAAACTATCGAATGCACTGGAAATTCCAAGAAGGAAACAATTCCAAATAGAACAAGAAATATCTCAAATTTAATTATCCCAAAAAGTCCCCACAATTCTACTGTTCCCTAATAATTTACTTGGAACCATCGAACCCACTGAAAATTCCAAACACGAAACAATTCCACACAGAACAAAAAACTACCCCAAATTTATCCACAATTCTGTTATCCGCCAATAATTTACTCGGAACTTCACGCAGCATTTGGTAGGGACAAAAATGAAGGAAAAGAAAAAGATCAATTCTTCGCAGCTCTTGCAATAGTGCAAGCCCTCGAACCAGTAGTTAGAGCGAATGAGTCGGTGCATCGTGAGGGGTTGAAAAAGTAGCTGGGCCAGGGGGTGGTGGGGGGTTGGAGCACACAAGAGGATGGAATTAGGGCCGAGTACCCCATGGACGGAGTATTCAGTGTGGATCGAGGACCTCTCTTGCAACGAACGAGAGAAAGAGAGAGAGAGACAGAGAAAGAGAGAGAGAGAAAAAGAGACATAGAGAGAAAGAGAGAGAGAGAGACAGAGAAAGAGAGAGAGAGAAAAAGAGACATAGAGAGAAAGAGAGAGAGAAAGACAGAAAGAGAGAGAGCAGAGAGAGAGAGAAGAGAGAGAGAGAAACGAGAGAGAGAGAGAGAGAGAGAAAGAGAGAGAGAGAGAGAGACGAGTGGTCGAGAGGGTGGATGAGGAAAAGAGGAACTTCTTTCGTCGAGAGTCAAGATAACTTCGTCGCTTTGCCACGGGGCTTGCTGCTGCCTGCCCGTTCCCCAAAGTTTCTTGATTAAATTATCGGGGCCGAGCGTTTTGTGGCCACCACTACCTTCGAGGGTTCGAGGAGGAGGTGGTGAGGGACCGTGGGTGGAGAAGGCGATCGATTCGATTTGCCAGAATGGATTTTCTCGCGTTGTTCTCTCGAGCACTTCGTGAAGCTTGATTTTTGTCGTTCTCTGTGCCATGCCACGAGGTGAATGATGAATTAGTGAAAATTGAATTGCATTTTTTGTGTCCAAGTAAAAAGGGTGTGGTTTGTTTTTGGATTTTTGAACAGTTTCAGTTTTTTACATCGAATGTTTCGAAAGGGCGTATTGAGCTCAAAGCGGAAGAGGGGGCAATTTTCTGAATTTAACCTCTTTGTCGGAGTGGAGTGGTATCCATGGTGCCATGCAATACGACACAATGACATAAGAACACCATTTACTTAAAAAAAAATTAACTTTTAAACAATAGTTTGCGAGGATTAGCTGCAAATTTTTTAATTACCGTTTCTACTAATTGCTCCTTGCTTGAGCGAGCTTCTCCTTTAAGAGCGAGCGATACAGATTGTGAACGATCAAGATCTCGGACAATAAAGATTGTGCTAGTAAAAGTTTCTTTGCATATTCAATTACGAGTTCCTTTTCTCTTGATCTTCCGTAACAGTTTATTTTACGCGAGTCTTCTTACACATGAAACATCTCAAATCTGTAAAGAACTAGAAACTTCTTAAATTTAAATTTTGTTCACAAAAGGGGGGGCAGCTGCCCCTCCTTGCCCACCCCTGGATACGCCCATGTTTCGAGGTTTGCAGGACGAAGAGATAATATATTTTGTGAATTGTCTAGGACGAGTTCTGCTCGCAGCACTGTACTATTACCCGAGTAGAAATGAATCTAGTACGTCCGATGTGAAACCTAGTAGGTAGATAGTATTGACTAGATTACATTTTCTTGCTAGCAGCTAGGTCAGTACTAGATAAGAATTTATAGACAGTTTTACTGACGTAGCGGTTGTGTAGTAATACATAGAAAATATGATACTAGATGGTGCTGTCTTTCCCAGAAAATATAATCCAATTACTAGATCGCCACTAGCATTTTTAAATTAGTCAGCGAATCTCTCACGAGCTTGACGACACCGGTGTGAACCTAACATCTCAACTGTCAGCATCTCATGAAAAAATTTGAAATTTACTTGCATCCAGCAAAGTTCAAGGAATTCTTACAAGTTTTAACAATAGTTCAAATGATTTACACCAAAAATCTCGTTTTAAAAAACGAGATGCGAACTTCGCGTATGGCTTGATTGCATCTCACCGAATTTCGATCTTTCAACGTACAGGAGTGATATTTCGAAGAGTTCAACGTCCTGGGCATGAAATGTTAAGAGTTCAGGCGAAAAAACTATAACAAAAATAGTTTATCATCGCAAAGTAAGATGCTGCGCAAAATTAGGGAGTTCATGTCGAAATAAAATGTTTTCTGGATAGCTGTAGACATACTACAACATATTCCAAAGAGTTCGAGGCACTAGCAATGTCGAATTGTTTTTAAATAAATAAATACTCTTCGAGTGCCGTACATTTATAAAGAAACTCCGTACTTTTGTGCATCATCTCACTCTTTTCTCTCTCACATAACAATCCGAGTTGTGGTCTATGTGTAAGGGAACAGGCTCCGTGAGCTAGAGGTCTCAGGTTCGAATCTCCTCACCCAAGAAGGTATATAAAAGTGGATTTTTCAATTCAATAAAAATACAAGTAATCGTTAAGCAAATTGAACACCTACTTACGGGCGTTTCAGGAACAACGATACGTTGGCAAAAAATAAGAATTATCCAGAAGTTTATTTTATTTTGCTACTTACTGTCCAGCCCAGGCTAGGTTACTACTACATTTACATATCTTAAATTTTCTATCTAAGTAGTAGCCAGTTTTTTTGATGCAGCCACTGGTAGAAGTGACCGTTACATTTCAAGCCCACTACTACACACAAAAAATAGACAATTCCGATGTATATCTCGTTTTTTCTATATCTGAACTAGACAGCAACGATGTTCAAATTCTACTCGGGTAGTGATTTGATTTTTTAAATCGGATATTAAGAAGTTTCCAGGACGAGCAGATGAAATTTTCTAAAATCTTCAGGAGGATTTTTGCTCGCAGCACACTACAACCATCGATTTTCTGTTTTAAATCGAATATTAGAAAGCATCCAGGACACACAAATCAAATTTTCTATATTATTCAAAACTATTTCTGCTTGTAGTATAGTATTAGTAGCGATTTTATTTTTTAAATCGAGTATTAGAAAGTTTCCAGGACGATCAGGTAAGATTGCCTAAAATCTCCAAGACAATTTCTGCTCACGGCACACTACTAGTACCAATTTTATTTTTCAAATCAAATATCACAAAGTTTCCAAGACGAACAGATAAAATTCTCTCAAATCTCCAAGACAATTTCTGCTCACAGCACACTACTACCATCAATGTTCTTTTTAACTCTTTGGGGAACGGTGGCATTAAAAGTGTCCCATCTATTTGATGCGCGAATATGCATGGTGGGACATTTTTCGAGCCACCTCGAAATTACGTGCGCACAGGTTCATATTTAGTCTTACTTACGTAAAACAATTGGTAATATCATCAACAAATATTATACAGGGTGGTCCACGCAACGTGTGCACTGTTATAACTTCCAAAATAGGCGTTGCACGAAAAATATTATATACAAAAGTTACAAGGTTTAAGAGGGTACACTATGTAGTGCATTAAGTTTTTAGGCACGACCGTAAAGGGAGTGACTTATGCTATCGCCATCGCGAAAACCGTTCGTGTGTGTGTGTGTGTGTGTGTGTGTCCGTGTATATCCTCGATTTCGGAAAAACGGCTGAACCGATCGGGACGAAATTTGGCACAAAAATCAAGTACACTACTGTGAGTTGACAATAAGGTTTGTAAGCCGCCATCTTGAACCGGTAGAAGATGGCGGGAAATTCAAATTTCGAATAAAATTTAATTTTGCCGGCATTTCGAAACGGTTGAAGATGGCTATACATAAAGTTTCCTGGCACCAAATGGGTATATACTCCACGTGCATGCCAAATTTCATCCAAATCCGTTCAGCTGTTTGGCCGGAATACTGGATTAAAGATTTTTATTAAGCAAATTTAAGTCTTTAATCCAGTATTCCGGCAAAACGGCTGAACCGATCGGGACGAAATTTGGCACATAAATCAAGTATACTACTGTGAGTTGACAATAAGGTTTGTAAGCCGCCATCTTGAACCGGTAGAAGATGGCGGGAAATTCAAATTTCGAATAAAATTTAATTTTGCCGGTATTTCGAAACGGTTGAAGATGGCAATACATAAAGTTTCCTGGCACCAAATGGGTATATACTCCACGTGCATGCCAAATTTCATCCAAATCCGTTCAGCCGTTTGGCCGGAATACTGGATTAAAGATTTTTTTAAGCAAATTTAAGTCTTTAATCCAGTATTCCGGTAAAACGGCTGAACGGATTCGGACGAAATTTGGCATGTACATGGAGTATATACTGATTTGGTGCCACGAAACATTGTGTATGGTCATCTTCAACCATTTCGAAATGGTGCCAATTTCAAGTCTTCAATCCACTATTTTATTTTATAATTATAGTTTGAAAATCCCGTAATTTCGAAACGGTTGAAGATGACCATGCATAAGTTTCGTTGTACCAAATGAGTATATTTTTGAACTACATGCCAAATTTTTGCGGCGTTTCGGCGGAATACTGGATTAAAGATTTCAATTTCCGCAATTTCCGAATGGTTAAAGATAACCATGCATAAAGTTTTACTGCAGCAAAGGGGTATATACATGATGTACATGTAAAATTTTAGTTCGAATGCATTTAATTGTCCGGTTTCGATCACTTGCGCGCATTGCAGAAATGCTACATTTCGCGGGCGAGCGCGAAGCGCGAGCACCTGACGACTTAGGGGGGTATGGCGCTTGAGCGAAGCAAAAGCGCAGAGGACTCTGTAGCATAGTTTAATATCTCAATATTTGAATTTTCAACAATTTCGAAACGGTTTGAAATTCGTGGGCGAGCGCGAAGCGCGAGCAAAGGCGATCTGGGGGGTTGGCGCTTGAGCGAAGCGAAAGCGCAGGGGGTTTACCCCCTAGTTTTATAGGTGAAGGCGTTCCGGAGATTTGAAAGACAACTTTGTTTTTTTAAATGGAACACTATATTTTGTATGCCAAAATAAGGTGGAGTATCGAATTCTGAGTAAAAAAGTATTGACCTTTATTAGCCCTAAACCTAATAGCTAACGAGTAATTTCACTTTATTACTTGAACATTTTCTTTGCGCAATTTCAAGTTGGAGATTCAACCTTATTACAGATTTCCGCAGGAGAGCGATGTATCAACACGACAATCATGATTCGCAATATTCTACATATTCGCAATCCAGTACTGAAGTTACCTTCAGTGTTTAAATGTAATTACAAGGCAGATAGAAGGAAAAATGACATTTTGTAATAGCGGAAAAGTTGATATGCTTTTAGTTTATGGTGAGTGCCATAAAAATGCAATAAGAGCCAAAGCTATGTATGCCGAAAGGTATCCTGAACGTAATCAGCCATCTCGAGCCACATTTGAAACCTTCTATCTGCCTTGTAATTACACTTATTAAACACTGAAGGTAACTTCAGTATTGGATTGCGAATATGTAGAAGATTGCGAATCATGATAGATATTGTCATGTTGGTAAACACTGTCACGTAAACATCGCTCTCCTGCGGAAATCTGTAATAAGGTTGAATCTCCAACTTGATATTGCGCAAAGAGAATTTTCAAGTAATAAAGTGAAATTACTCGTTAGCTATTAGGTTTAGGGCTAATAAAGGAATACTTTTTTACTCAGAATTCGATACTGTACCTTATTTTGGCATACAAAATATAGTGTTCCATTTAAAAAAACAAAGTTGTCTTTCAAATCTCCGGAACGCCTACACCTATAAAAAAAATTAATGCACTACATAGTGTACCCTCTTAAACCGTGTAACTTTTGTATATAATATTTTTCGTGCAACGCCTATCTTGGAAGTTATAACGGTGCACACGTTGCGTGGACCACCCTGTATATGTGTTCCCTTGTGTTGGTAAGTTTTAATATACCAGTACAGGTTCATCAAGTGGCAGTTCTTATCGTGACAATCTTTTTCTCCTGGTTTTATGTGAAAATTTCTGTGCAACATAGGTCTATTTTATTTTCTAAAATCCCGTACCCCAAAGAAAGAAATCAAATATCACAAAGTTTCCAGGGCACACAGATAAAAATTGTCCAAAATCTTCATATCTAACGATTTCTGCCTACAAGACAATCCTCTCAAATCTCTAACCTCAGTGAGAAATATCCATGATAGATCATTTTCTACGACAGGCCATTAGAATCGTGCTAATAACGGGCTTCCTTTATTAGATCGGTTGATAGTAGAGCACTCGCGATTAAGACAATTGGAAAGAAGCATCGGTGGTGGATAACATTGGCTTTTAAGCGACACGCATCTCTTTTATCAGCGCCAGTTTTTTCCCACCGATCCTCTACCTCCTCCTCCGCGTGCTTTATCTCACGCGTGTATCTCACATTGTGCGGTAGTATTGATTAAGTATCACGGCTTTACGGAAATTGTCGGGCTGCTTGTCGGAGACACCGTGATAAGATAAGATAAGGACCCAGGGGATAATAATTGTAATGCATCGGTCAACAAAGGAATTTCCTTCTCAGCCCGATAATTTCGTTTTATGGCAAATCAACTCGCGGCTTAATTAATTAATTCATCGACCGAGACCGTACACTGAGAGAAACAAATGGTTGGGTTTACTATAATCTCACTATGTTTTATAGTTAAATTTAGAGTCAAACATATTTTTATAATTCACTTAACCATAGAAAATATAGTAGAATGAACGATTTATACAAATGGTTATATCATTAACCATTACCTTTGTTCTTGTTACCATATGTATAGTAAAATGTGATATGTGAATATAGTTAGTTCTATCACTATGTACAAAACATTCTAGTAATATTAATTATATAAAATCGTTACTTTTCTTACCATTATACATTTTCAACCGTACTATATTTTTACTTGAAATAACCATAATTTTGGGTGAAAACATAATATAGTTGCTTATACTATGCCTCTATCGTAATTATTACCGACATTATGGTAACATTTATGGTAACTATTACCTTTGTTATTCTTACCACATGTATGGTAAAATGTGCTATGTGATTATAGTTAGTTCTATCACTATGTATGAAATATTCTGGTAATATTAACTATATAAAATAGTTACTTTTCTTGCCATTATATACTTTCAATCGTACTATATTTTTAGTTGAAATACCCATAATTTTGGGTAAAAACATAATGTAGTTGGTTATGCTATGCTTCTATCGTAATATCTTTTTATTCAGTGAAAAGAATTCATTATTTTATGAGTGCTTTGCATAAAACCATAGTGGCCATCATGTTAAAAATCTCACAGCTATTCGGCAATTTTTTTTTTTACATTCAGGGTACCTAAAGGTACAAAAAAATATGGAGAATAAATTTGTTTTCTTGTTTTACACAATTGTTTTCTGGGTCCAAATGAAAAAGGAAAAAATCGCTAATTTTTACGTTATTTTTAGTCAGATGTCTCATGTCTATATGTTTTTACAAAAAAAAATTCAATGATACCGTTCGATAGAGTAAACTTTCAGCTTTAAAAATCTGTTTTTACAATTGCGGTACGATGATTTTTAACGGAGTTATGAGCAATCAGATTCGGAACGATCACTTTTTATTTAATCCACGGTAACTCAGTAACAAAAAATCGTAGAAACAATTTCAAAAAACGATTTTGTAGGGAAAGCTTCACGCTTTCACATCGGTAAGTCGAAAACTTTGGAAGATTTTTTTTACACAAGATACAGATCCACAAAGTGGGAAGAAAATTTTCGATTTTGTTCAGTGTGTACTTTTCTGTATGTAAAAATTATGAAACTCACGGCAACCGAAAAAACACATAGTTCTTTCGAAAGTAGAGGTTTCAATCTTTAAAACCTTTTTTGAAAATTTAAATTCCATTCATTTTTGACGAAGTTACAGCCACGTCAATTTTGCATATTTTTGAAGAAAAATTAAGTGATCCTTTAATTTTTGCACTGAGTGTAGTTAAATATATCATACACTTTTCTCTCAGAGTGTGGACACTAGAAATAACCATAAAGTGTAATCACAAAGAAAAAAGAAACGCGATGAAAAATATTTTTTTAAAAGAAAAACCTTCATCCTTAACCCTTAGCATTTCAATGTCGATCTAAATTCGACATTATACAAAGCAACTTCTAAAACATTGTAAAATATTTAAATTTGATTAGAGAACCGCAAAGGGTTAATGAGAAATTCTCGAATGAAGTTCACGTGATCATAGACTACTCTGTGCATTTATCATAAATATCATATTTCCAACTATAACTTTGTTACTATGCCATTATAGTTAGATATATCATAAACTTTTCTCTCAGTATAAGAATGATACATCGAATCATTCTCACGGGTGCTTGCATCGATTTTTTTCTTTTCGTGATGGTGAAGGAAAAAAGAAGAATGAAAAAGAGAACGTCGAGAAGAAAGGCAAGAAGAGTTTGCAAATTTACTCGTCGCGTGAAACGATGCCGATCTACCGTAACGATCGTAATCGAGATAAACCGTCCAGTTGCCCATGAATTATTTATTTATTCGGGAATATTTTACAGGCGCGCACGCCTTCGTTAATGCGTTACATGCCCCTGTCACTCTCCATTATCGTTCGCATTCTGTCGGCTAAAACTCGTCACGCTTCCGTAATAACAATTAAGCGAGTTACCTTCGCGTTACCTGATCTCGAATAAATGATAGAAGTTTTGTCTCAATGAGAGTTGACGTGTGAATTACTCATTGTAAGAAGTTTCATTTGTGTCGGTCTCTTTGAAAGTGAGCTTGGTATTTTTAAGTAAAGCAGATCTGTTGAGTGTACTTTTGCGAACTGAAATACTCGTGTGCATAAATAATTTTATAAAGTAGGTGATTAACTTGTACTGTTGTAAATAAGTGAACCACACGATGAATAATTTCATTCTCTCCTTGCTTCTCATTGAAGCCAATGATCACTGTGGTCTTGATTCCTCTATCAGATATGAATAAAGTGAAAACTATTTTTCTGCAACTCTATAATTATAGTTATACGTAACAGAAGTCGTAGAATTTTATTAATTCTAATTAATTCTACACCGAGAAAAAAGTATATGATATATCTAACCATAATAGCATTGTAATAAAATTATAGTTGGAAATTATCGTGGAGAGAGTAGAACTTTATTAATTTTCTTTTTCTTTCTTACTATTAACTTTTACTGTTACAAATTATTGTTGAGAGAGTAGTGATTTATTCATTTATTTCTTTTTTATTTTCTTAAACAAATGGATGTGCTTGTTTGTATTCAAGAATTCACGAGTAAGAGTGTAATGAAACTTGACGTGAGAATTACTCGTTGTAAGAAATTCAATTTGTTTCGGTCTCTTTGAAAGTGAGCTTGGTATTTTTAAGTAAAGCAGATCTGTTGAGTGTACTTTTGCGAACTGAAATACTCGTGTGCATAAATAATTTTATAAAGTGGGTAATTAATTTGCGATATTACGAATTATCGTGGAGAGAGTAGAACTTTATTAATTTTCTTTTTCTTTCTTACTATGAACTTTCACTGTTACAGATTATTGTTGAGAGAGTAGAAATTTATTCATTCATTTCTTTTTTATTTTCTTCAAAAAATTGATGCGGTTATTTGTATTCAAGTATTTACTAGTATGAGTGTAATGAGACCTGAAGTGTGAATTACATGTCGTAAGAAATTAAAATGATTTCGATCTCTTTGAAAGTGAGCTTGCTGTTTTTAAGTAAAGCAGACCTGCTGAGTGTACTTTTGCGAACTGAAATACTCGTGGGCATAAATAATTTTACACAGTGGTTAATTAACTTATGTTATTACAAATCATTGTCGAGAGAGTAGAAATTTATTCATCTATTTTTTTTATTTTCTTAAAAAAACAGATGTGCTCGTTCGTATTCACGAATTTACTAGTAAGAGTGTAATGAGACCTGACATGTGAATTACACGTCGTAAGAAATTAAAATGATTTCGATCTCTTTGAAAATGAGTTTGCAACGTTTAAGTAAAGCAGACCTGCTGAGTGTACTTTTGCGAACTGAAATACTCGTGTGCATAAATAATTTTACACGGTGGTTAATTAACTTATGTTATTACAAATTATCTTGGAGAGAATAGAAAGTTCTTATTTTATTTATTTTATTTTTTGAAAAAAAATGGACGTGCTCGTTTGTATAATTAATTTCGCTTTATTCACGAGTAAGAGTGTAATGAGACTTGACGTGAGAATTACTAGTTCTAAGAAATTCGATTTAGTTCGATCTCTTTGAAATACTCGTGCCCATAAATAATTTTACAAAGTGGTTAATTAAGTTTTACTATTACAAATCATTGTCGAGAGAGTAGAAATTGATTAATTTATTTCTTTTAGTTTCTTCAAACAATGGACGTTCTCGTTCTCTATAATTAATTTCTCATTAGTCACGAGTAAGTGTGTAATGAGACTTCTCATAAAAATTACCCATTGTAAGAAATGAAATTTATTTCAATCTCTTTGAAATTGAGCTTGCTATTTTTAAGTAAAGATGCTGGATGTACTTTTTACAAAGTGAACTAATCGTGCCCATAAATGATTTCACATAGTGTATAATTACCTTGTACTATCACATATTATCCTGAGGAAACTAGAAATTTATTAATTAATTGTCTTCATCATCTTAAACAAATTCTCTTTCTCTATAATTAATTTCTCATTAGTCACGAGTAAGAGTGTAATAAGACGTCTCATCAAAATTACCCATTGTAAGAAATTAAATTTATTTCAATCTCTTTGAAATTGAGCTTGCTCTTTTTAAGTAAAGATGCTAGATGTACTTTTTACAAATTGAAATAATCGTGCCCATAAATAATTTCACATAGTGTATAATTACCTTGTACTGTCACATATTATCCTGAAGAGAGTAGAAAATTACACAGGCCCACAAAAAAAAAAATACCCTGTGCTGGCGATCTGGCATCATGTGTTGGATGCTTAAAAGAGAAAATATAACAAAAAGAAAAACACGTAAAAGAAATTCGCTTCACAGATCATTTGAAGATAAAAGAGTGCGTAAGCGCAGATGATCGTAAGTGATATTATTCGGACGTTAGGTCCAACTCGAATCATAAATCGAGCACAACGCATTCTAGGTTGAATTTGAATTTATAACGTTTGAAAATACATTAAAATATGATTTTGGTAACTTATTGTTTAAGAAGTGCAATCTTATTGCCTTAGAATGTCGAGTTTTATGAAATTTCGTCTATTTTTGCGATTTAAAAAAAAACTGTGACGTGATGTGAGGAATTCTGACGTCAGATTCGATTTCAGCGGGACAAAATACATAAGGCTAGCCTAGTCAGATCGCCAGCCCAGGGTACTTTTTTTTTTTTGTGGGCCTGTGTTATTAATTAATTGTCTTCATCTTCTTAAACAAATGGACGTTCTCGTTCTCTATAATTAATTTCGCCTTACTCACGAGCAACGATCTTATTATTCATAAATTCACCAATGAAATTTCGTTCTCCGTTAGTCATCGTCCTCCCACGAGCCGTAAGAAAATATTTACCCATCGATTCTCCGATCTGTGCCTCGTGGAGGTGAATTTAACGCGACCAACTCGATTTTAGGATCTGGTTCAAGGATCACCAGGAGTGGACGTACTTGCTCCGGTCTTTCGCTCTTTGTTGTTATTAAACTTTCGAAATAATCTCGCCTCGCGTGGCCTTCCAATGGTCCTCCTACTCTCTTCTCAAAGTGGACGTGGGCAGCAGGTGGAGGAGGAGGGTACACCCTCGAATCCGCTCGCGGTGGTCGTCCTTCTTCTCGTCATCGTGGGCAAGGGCGTGGAGCGAGAGCAGTGACGAGAACAAAAGAGAATTTTGTTATTAAGATTTTCGAGTCTACTTGAGAGACCACGCGATGAATAATTTCATTCTCTCCTTGCTTCTCATCGAAGCCAATGATCACAGTGGTCCTGATTCCTCTGTCAGATATGAATAAAGTGGAAACGATCTTTTTGCAACTCGATAATTATAGTTATACGTGGCAGAAGTCGCAGAATTTTATTAATTGTAATTAATTCTACACTGAGAGAAAAGTATATGATATATCTAACCATAATGGCATAGTAACTGTTACCATAATGTCGGTAATAATTATTATGTATTATGTTTTTACCCAACATTATGGTTATTTTAACTAAAAATATAGTATGGTTGAAAATATATAATGGTAAGAAAAGTAACTGTTTTATATAGTTAATATTGCCAGAATATTTCATATGTAGTGTGATAGAACTAATTATATTCACATAGCACATTTTACTATACACATGGTAACAAGAACAAAGGTAATGGTTAATAATATGACGATTTGTATAAATCGTTCATTCTACTATATTTTCTATGGTTAAGTGAACTATAAAAATATGTTTGACGCCAAATTTAACTGTAAAATATAGTGAGATTATAGTAAACTCAACCATTTTTTTTCTTTCAGTGTAATAATTCATTCTCAATGTTTTCCCAATTTCTTTTGCAAGTGTCTTATGGCAATTTTCTTAAAAAAGAATTCAGAAATTTCTTTTGAAAATAATTCTCCGTACAAATAATCGAGTGTCTTCTGGTAGTGCACTGAGAGAAAAAAATGGTTGGGTTATTGTAAATCTCACTATATTTTATAGCTAAATTTGGCGTCAAACATATTTTTATAGTTCACTTAACAAGACAAAATATAGTAGAATGCACGATTTATACAAATTGTCATATTATTAGCTATTACCTTTGTTCTTGTTACTATATGTATAGTAAAATGTGATGTGTGAATATAGTTAGTTCTATCACTATGTACGAAATATTCAAATAATATCAACTATATAAAGTAGTTACTTTGCATATCATTATATATTTTCAATCATCCTATATTTTTAGTTGAAATAACCATAATTTTGGGTAAAAGCATACTATAGTTGATTATACTATGCCCCTATCGTAATTATTACCGACATTATGGTAACATTTACCATAAATATGATATTTCCAACTATAATATTGTTACTATGCCATTATAGTTTGATATAGCATGCACTTTTCTCTCAGTGTGTTGTTAAAAAGGAATTCAGGAATTTATTTTGAAAGGAATTTACGGCACAATTAATTAAGCCAGTGTCTTTCGGTATTTTTCTTAAAGAAGAATTCAAGAATTTATTTCAAGAAGAATTCACGGTACAATTAACCGAGTGTCTTTCGGTAGTTTTCTTAAAAAAGAATTCAGGAATTTATTTCGAGAAGAATTCCCAGTACAATTAACTGAGTGTATTAACTATGTTTGACGCCACATTTAACTATAAAATATAGTGAGATTATAGTAAACCTAACAATTTCTTTTCTCTATGTGTAATAATTAATTCTCAATGTTTCTCCAATTTCTTCTGCGAGTGTCTTACGGCAATTTTCTTAAAAAAGAATTCAGGAATTTGTTTCGAAAATAATTCCCAATACAATTAACCAAGTGTGTTTCGGTGTTTTTCTTAAAAAAGAATTCAGAAATTTATTTCGAGAAAAATTCCCAGTACAATTAATCGAGTGTCTTCTGGTAGTGTTCTTAAAAAAGAATTCAGGAAATTATTTCGAGAAAAATTCCCAGTACAATTAATCGAGTGTCTTCTGGTAGTGTTCTTAAAAAAGAATTCAGGAATTTATTTCGAGAAAAATTCCCAGTACAATTAACCGAGTATCTTTCGGTATATTATTCTTAAGAAATAATTCAGAAATTTATTCCACAAAGAATTTCCTTTACAATTAATTTCCATCGTGCGATTACTCACGATAACTCGTGCCCCGTAAGATTTCATTTTCAATTGCCAAGCAATTAAATCCACGCGATTCTTAATCGGACGCGCGTTTAATTTTCACTTTACGCGACCCGATCGAGGAAAAATCCTTTCCTTATATATTCGACTCTGCGGTGATCTTATCGATTTTAACGTGATCGCAAATTGCACGAAATCGTCGAACGATTAATAATTTCCCGCTGTTAATCGAGCACGAGAATTTTTTCTCGTGCTTCCACGAGCCGGTGTCGAGGACTGAATGAAAAGAAGAGAGAGAAAGAGAAAGAAAGAGAGAGAGAGAGAGAAGGAAAAATGAAATAAACCGGTTGGTAATTTCCACGTGCGCACTTCCTCTCTCCACCTTCTCACGAGCACTCGTGAATTTCAATGAATATTAATTCGAAGCTGGAGCGAACTCGTCAGATCTTTTTCCTTTCTTCTCTCTCGGCCGTTCGGCTTCCGGTGTTACTGCTTCTTGGAGAACGGAAAGAAGAAGTGGAAGAGGGGACTCGGACTCGTTCGATTTTGCGCGTCGAGCGAAAGTGTCTTGTGCGTCGAAGAAGAACGTGCCAAGGTTGTCGTGGGACCAGGTGGGACCAGGTAGGACCAGGTGGGAAGGCCGGAAATTTCGAAAGCGTCTCCTCGAGTACGCAGTGAAAATAAGAAGGAGATGATGAGAAGAATGAGAGCACGAGGTGGAGGATTCTTACAATTAGAAGGTTCGTCTCGAAGGGTGAGAGATTTTAAGAATTTATTCGGATGGTTGAGAGAATTTGAAAGGTGCTGGAGAATAAGAAATTCATGCGTAAAGGGAGTCTTGAAGGTAAGGAAGAGGGCGGAGGATTCTTAAGAATTTATTTGGAAGCTTGGAGGAATGCTTAAGAAGAAGATGAAGAATTCTGAAGATTGTTTTAATGAAGATTGAAGGGTGAGAAATTTTAGAGAATCGTAGGAGAAGAATCGTGAAGGAATGTGTGTATGGAGGAAGAGAAGAAGGTGAAGAAGGAAAAGAGTTTTTAAAATCCTTTTGATGGACGTGGATTGAGGGAGGTGAGAAATTTTGGAAAATCGTCGATGAAGAATGACAAAGCAATATGCATATGGAAAAAGAGAAGAAGATGAAGAGAACGAAGAATTTTAAAAATCCTTTTAATTGATAAAGACTAAGAAGACAGAAATTTTAGAAAATCGTCGATGAAAAATGACGAATGAATGAAAGAATGAAGAATTTCAAACAGCTTTTTAATGGATGTAAGACTCAGAAAGGTGAGAAATTTTAGGAAATCGTCGAAGAAGAATGAATGAATGAGAGAATGAAGATGAATGAAGGAATATGCATGTGGAGGAGGAGAAGAACGAAGAATTTTAAAAATCCTTTTCATGGACGAAGATTGAAGAGTGAGAAATTTTAGAAAATCATCCAAGAACAATGATGAAGGAAGATGAATAAGGAGATGGAGAAGAAGGTGAAGAACGAAGAATTTTTAAAATACTTTTAATGGACGTAAGACTCAGAAAGGTGAGAAATTTTAGAAAATCGTCGAAGAAAAATGACGAATGAATGAAAGAATGAAGAGTTTCAAACATTCTTTTAATGGACGAAGACTCAGAAAGGTGAGAAATTTTAGAAAATCGTCGAAGAAGAATGACGAATGAATGAAAGAATGAAGAATTTCAAACAGCTTTTTAATGGGCAAAGACTCAGAAAGGTGAGAAATTTTGGAAAATCGTCGAAGAAGAATGAATGAATGAGAGAATGAAGATGAATGAAGGAATATGCACGTGGAGGAGGAGAAGAACGAAGAATTTTAAAAATCCTTTTCATTGACGAAGATTGAAGAGTGAGAAATTTTAGAAAATCATCCAAGAACAATGATGAAGGAAGATGAATAAGAAGAAGGAGAAGAAGATGAAGAGAAGGAAGAATTCTAATAAAAATGATTTTAATAGAGGAGAACGAAATTTTGAAAAATCGTGGGAGAACAATGAGGAAGGAAAATTAACAAAAATAATGATCTTGCCGCGGAGAACAGGAAGTGGTCAAAGAATCGTGAACAATTTAATTGGCCGTCGTTCACCATGACAAGAAGAATAAAGGATTTTAAGAATTTATCTACAAGCTTAGAAGAATACGTAAGAAAACCATCAAGAACGAAGAATTTGAAATATTCTTTTAATAGACGAAGACTGAGAAGGGTGAGAAATTTTAGAAAATCGTCGAAGAAGAATGACGAAAGAAAATGCACATGGATAAAGAGAAGAAGGTGAAGAACGAAGAATTTTTAAAATCCTTTTGATGGACGAGGATTGAGAAAGGTGAGAAATTTTAGAAAATCGTCCAAGAACAATGATGAAGGAAGATGAATAAGAAGAAGGAGAAGAAGATGAAGAGAAGAAAGAATTCAAATAAAAATGATTTTAATAGAAGAAAACGAAATTTTGAAAAATCGTCGGAGAAGAATGAGGAAGGAAAATTAATAAAAATAATGATCTTGCGGAGAACAGGAAGTGGAACAAGAAGTGGTCATAAAATGAACAATTTAATTGGCCGTCGTTCACCGTGACGAGAAGGATAAAGGATTTTAAAAATTTATCTGCAAAGGGACTCTTAAAAGGGGTCGAAGGATTTTAAGAATTCATATGCAAGCTTAGCAGAATGCGTAAAAAGAAGATCAAGAACGAAGAATTTTAAAAATTCTTTTAGTGGACGAAGATTGAGGAAGGTCAGAAATTTTGGAATATCGTCGATGAAGAATGACAAATTAATATGCACATGGAAAAAGAGAAGAAGAAAAGAAAATGCACATGGAAAAAGTTAAGATGAAGAGAACGAAGAATTTTAAAAATACTTTTAATGGACGAAGACTGAGAAGGGTGAGGAATTTTAGAAAATCGTCGAAGAAGAATGACGAAGGAAGAACGAGAAGAAGGAGAAGAAGATGAAGAATGAAGAATTTTAAAAATCCTTTTAATGGACGAAGACTGAGAAGACTGAGAAATTTTAGAAAATCGTCGAAGATGAATGACGAAAGAAAATGCACATGGAAAAATAGAAGATGAAGAGAACGAAGAATTTTAAAAATTCTTTTAATAAACGAAGACTGAGGAAGGTGAGAAATTTTAGAAAATCGAGGAAAAACAATGACGAAGGAATATGCACGTGGAAAAAGAGAAGAAGAAACTGAAGAACGAAGAATTCTAAAAATAATTTTAATAGACGAAAACGACATTTTCAAGAGTCGCCGGATAACAATGAGGAAGGAAGATTAATAAAGAGAATGAGATCTTGTCACGAAGAACAGGAAGTGGTCGAAAAATCGTGAACAATTTAATTGGCTGTCGTTCACCTTGACAAGAAGGATAAAGGATTTTAAAAATTTATCTGCAAAGGGACTCTTAAAAGGGGTCGAAGGATTTTAAGAATTCATCTGCAAGCTTAGAAGAATGCGTAAAAAGAAGATCAAGAACGAAGAATTTTAAAAATTCTTTTAGTGGACGAAGATTGAGGAAGGTCAGAAATTTTGGAATATCGTCGATGAAGAATGACAAATTAATATGCACATGGAAAAAGAGAAGAAGAAAAGAAAATGCACATGGAAAAAGTGAAGATAAAGAGAACGAAGAATTTTAAAAATACTTTTAATGGACGAAGACTGAGAAGGGTGAGGAATTTTAGAAAATCGTCGAAGAAGAATGACGAAGGAAGAACGAGAAGAAGGAGAAGAAGATGAAGAATGAAGAATTTTAAAAATCCTTTTAATGGACGAAGACTGAGAAGGGTGAGAAATTTTACGAAATCATCTGACAATAAGAAGAATGACGAAATAAAATGCACATGGAAAAAGAGAAGAAGATGAAGAGAACGGAGAATTTTGAAAATACGTTTATTAAACGAAGACTGAGAAATTTTAGAAAATCGTCGAAGAAGGAACGAGAAGGAGGAGAAGAACACGAAAAGAACGAAGAATTCTAAAAATAATTTTAATAGACGAAAACGACATTTTGAAGAGTCGTCGGATAACAATGAGGAAGGAAGATTAATAAAGTGAATGAGATCTTGCCACGGAGAGCAGGAAGTGGTCGAAAAATCGCGAACAATTTAATTGGCCGTCGTTCACTGTAATTGCCCTTACGCGTGTACGGTCGAAGGTCAAGGTCACTCTACCATATTCGACCATCATCGTCTCGCTACTCGGAGTTAACGACCTTCGTATTCTTGCCACTCATTCCTCATGTCCAGGGTCCACGCCTCTCTCTGTAATTTTATCCAAAGCAATTTTTGCTCCCATATATGTACGTGGAAGCATGTGGACACTGGCCCCTCAGGTTCAGACCTGGTCACGTTCGAGCACTTCACTTTTTTTCTCTAAAATTAAAGTAGCATATGGCCACTTGAGGTGATTTCACCGAATTACAATGGAAAAAAAAATTTGACTGGAGACTTGATTAATTGAGAGGGACTAATTGAGTAGATTAGCGTGTTCAAGGGTACATCTGTAAAAATTCAACAGATAAGTTCACAAATCTTCTTACTGTTGACAAAAAATCAGGGAAAGGAAATGGGCCCTCGACAAAGCAAATGGGTCCTTTAAGCATTTCGGCGACTAACTATGATTTGATCTTGATATTCTAAAAAATAATATATGACGTCGTGTCTTGAAAAAAGATCGTAAAAAGAAAATGGAGCCTCCAAGAAGCATTATTTAAGCATTTCGATAAATAACTATCGTTACCATTTGATCTTTATATTCTAAAAATTCATTCACGACTTCTTGTCTCCAAACAAAATCGTAAAAAGAAAATGGAGCCTCTAAGAAACATTCTTTAAACATTTCGACAAATACGTATCGTTACTATTTGATATTGATATTCTAAAAATTCATTCACGACTTCTTGTCTCCAAAAAAGATCGTAAAAAGAAAATGGATCTTCTAAGAAACAGTCTTTAAACATTTCGACAAATGGACCGTTCATTTTGAAAGTGGTGTAAGTCGATTTTTTTAAAAGAATGAGATATCACATAATTTGTGATTAATTTAATGTAAACTTTTTATTTATAACAAGTTAATCCTTTTTTTCAACTAATCACTTTCAAAATAGACGGTCCAAATAACTATCTCTAATAATACCGTTTGATCTTGATGTTCTAAAAGTCAATATACGACCTCATATCTCGAAAAAAGATAGTAAAAAGAAAATGGAGCCTCTAATAAACATTCTTTAAACATTTCGACAAATAACTAGCGTTACCATTTGATCTTGATGTTCTAATAATTAAGATACGACCTCGTATTTCGAAAATAGATCGTAAAAAGAAAATTGATCCTCTAAGAAACATTCTTTAATCATTTCGACAAATGGACCGTTCATTTTGAAAGTGGTGTAAGTCCATTTCTTTAAAAGAATAACATATCGCATAATTTGTGACTAATTTAGTGTAAACTTTTTATTTATAACTAGTTAATCTTTTTTTTTTCAAATGGACTTTCAAAATAGACGGTCCAAGTAACTATCCCTATGATCTTGATCTTCTAAAAATTAATATACGACCTCATATCTCGAAAAAAGATCGTAAAAAGAAAATTGATCCTCTAAGAAACATTCTTCAAACATTTCGACAAATAACCACCGTTACCATTTGATCTTGATATTTCAAAAATTCATTCACGTCTCCTTGCCTCGAAAAAAACAGAATCGTAAAAAGAAAATGGATCCCCTACAGAAACATTTTACGAAACAATTCGCGAAACAGTCATTTGTACAATTTCTGTGAATTATCTTGCGGGCCACGTGCTTTTCGCGAGTAGAACAGTTGCGGGCCACGAGCTTACGTGCAGTTGCAACGAGCGTGCGGGGGCCATGTGGAAGGAAGCTGCGAGGAAACGTGATGCGTACTAATACGATCACGAGAGGAAGAGGAGGAGGAGGAAGGAGAGGAGGAAAGGCCGAGCTGCAGCTGCGAGTAATTTGCGAATGGCTCGTATTATTGACAACAGTGCTGCTGCTCCTCCTATTTGCGTAGTTCCTACATTTCGTTCGCTTTGACGAAATTAAGTGGCCCGGAAGGAAGAGCAAGGCCGTTAAAGCTGCACTGAAAAAATAGTATTCTTATCTTAAGAATTTACCACTTAAGTTTAGTATATTTCCCACTAAAATAAATAACAAGAGGATCTTCTTAATTTAAGAGTAGAATGTTCTAAACAGATTCCTCTAATCAAATATTCTTAACAGATATTCTTAACATAGCCTGGTAAAAAATTTGTATGGATAATAATTCATAAACTTAATAATTCATCTTGATAGATATTTTTAATAGACAAGAATGTTTTCTTATCAATATAACGGTTTTTGGAATATATTTTTAATAATCCATCTGAATGTCGCCACACAGCGTATTCAGTATTCGGTTAAGTTACACTGAGAGAAAAGTATATGATATATCTAACTATAATGGCATAGTAACAAAATTATGGTTGGAAATATCATATTTATGGTAAATGTTACCATAATGTCGGTTATAATTACGATAGAGGCATAGTATAACCAACTATATTATGCTTTTACCAAAAATTATGGTTATTTCAACTAAAAATATAGTATGGTTGAAAATATAAAATGGCAAGAAAAGTAACTATTTTATATAGTCAATATTACCAGAATATTTCATACATAGTGATAGAACTAACTATATTCATATAGCACATTTTACTATACATATGGTAACAAGAACAAAAGTAATAGTTAATAATATAACCATTTGTATAAATCGTTCATTCTACTATATTTTGTATGGTTAAGTGGACTATAAAAATATGTTTGACGCCATATTTAACTATAAAATATAGTGAGATTATAGAAAACCCAACCATTTTTTTCTCTCAGTGTAGGTTACACGTCGCGTGTGGCACATGTCGATGCCTGTATCTTGTTCCTCTTGCAATTCTGCGTAATTTTGAGTACTATATTATTTTGAGTGCTGTGTTGTGCAAAAAGTATGTGTAAAGAAGCGACGAAGTGGCTAGAAGAAGACGATTTCGGCGATTTAATGGAGATATTTACAAGTGATAGAAATACATGTACATATATGTATATGAATTGTAACCTTCTCTCGTGACTACATTTCTCAACCAATTCTGATTTCAAGATTATGGATAATGTAATTTTCGACAATATAAAGAGTGAAGCATTTCATTAAGAGTTTTCTTTCCAATAATTATATACGAAATATATCCATACACATTTTTTACCAGGTTAAGTTAAGAATATCTGATAAAAATATCTGTTAAGAATATTTGATTACAGGAATCTGTTTAGAACATTCTACTCTTAAATTAAGAAGATCCTCTTGTTGCTTAGTTTAGTGGGAAATATTCTAAACTTAAGTAGTAAATTCTTAAGATAAGAATACAATTTTTTCAATTGCAGTCGTACGGCATAAGTGTGAATTTAAGGAAACGCCTCCTTTCCGAGATATTAAATTTTAAAATTACGCGATTAAATCAAGAATTTTTGAAATTTTTACGTAAGAGGAACACTGAAATTCTGCAAAATGTCAGCTTAGACAGGTGCAATGGTTAGGCACCGTGTAATAAAAAAATAATTTAAACTTGAGAGCGTGGTAGGCCTTTCTGGTTAGATCAATGTCCATTTATCACATTTATATTTCAACTTTAACATTTTACTCGTCTTTTTTTTGGACAGGAGACCGCCAATTTTGTCAGAGGAAAAAGTTATTTCTGGAAAAACTTTTTCTGTTAATAACTTTTTAACCCATTCGTTATTCTGGACGAGATATCTCGCGACCCGATATTGGCCGATTAACGCTTTTGACGAGATATCTCGCTTCCTAGCACCAATATTTTGACATTCTAGACGAAATATTTCGTGTTCTGCTTTTGAGTTCTTATGTCGCTTATACGTTGCATCGTATGTAAAGAAAACGGAAAACGTAAGGAAACACGGTATTCTTGTGAGAAATGTAAGGTCGCTTTATGCATAACACCATGTTTTCAGTTATACCACGCAAAAAGTAAATAAAAATAATTGCATCAAAAACTGTATTTATTGCTTTCTAATAGCCATACAAATAGAATTAGTTATAAAATATATTCGTTTAGAATGTGAAAATATTGGTGCTGGGTCGCGAGATATCTCGTCCAGGATAACGAAAGAGTTAATAAATAACGAGCGGAGCTTAAAACCTTCGCAACATTACTCAGGGTGATGAGCTTGATAACATATGTGAAGGACATTGAAATCCGAGGTGGCTCCCCATAAGTAAATAATTAGCAAAAAAACATAAAATTCTTTTCTATATTTCTTGTTTTTTAATATGTACTCTAATGATATTTTGATAAATTAGTATTTATAATCTTACAAGATATTAATGAAATAAAACATTTCAGCAAAACATTTCTGAATTTTAGTCTTTCTTTTACGTAAAAATCTAAAAAATAAAACGTAATTAAAATTTCAATATCTCGGAAAGCAGGCGTTTCCTTCAATTCGCACATATGGCGTTCGACTAGATTTATTAAATGCTACTAATCTGTAAAATTTTATTAAGATTGTACACGGATCGGATACGGAAGTTCAGTCACAAGATTTGGTCCTTAATAAATCGAGGATGTTGATTCCAAAAATCGAAGCCGTTTATTTGAATTGGATATAATTTTGAAGATAACCTCAGTTTTGTTTTTGATTGGTAAATGACGTGTAATAACGTCAATTTGCCGTTTAATATTAATTGCTTTGCTTTTGTTAATTTAGTTTGCTTTACGAATGACAATTTATCCACATGACAACTTAGCTAGTATTGCAAATGCGTTAGGGGAAGCACAGCACTACTTTTGGATGTTGGAGTCTAAGTACATCGAATTGTCGTTATGTGGCCAAGTGTGTCATTCGTCACATGTATATCAATCATAAAAAACAAAGCAATGAATATTAAACGGAAAAATGACATTGTTACACATTACTTACTAGTAAAACACAAAACTGAGGATATCTCGAAAACTCGAGACCAATTCAAACAAACAGATTCGATTTTTGAAACCAGCGTCATCCATTTAGCAAAGAACAAGTCTCATTTCTAGGACGACAAAACCATTGTTGACCAGTGTTATAATTGAAACAATAAAATCAAAACAACTGTCTATTCTTGTACCTTTAAGGTACCCTTGTACCTGATTTTGTAACTTTAACACGATAATCTACAGACTATAATCTGTAATGTACAATCTATAATCTGAAGCTTCAAAATTATGCTAAGAAAAAAAATTCTTTTTTTTTACCTTACAAAGTAACTAGGGGGCAAGCCCCCTGCGCTTTCGCTTCGCTCAAGCGCCAACCCCCTCAAGATCGCCTTTGCTCGCGCTTCGCGCTCGCCTTAACGAAAAGCTTCGCTTTTCTGCAATAGGCACGACCGCGGCACTCGCGCTTCGCGCTCGCCCACGAATTTCAAAAGGTTTCGAAATTGTGGAAAATTCAAGTATTGAGATATTAAACTATGCTACAGAGTCCTCTGCGCTTTCGCTTCGCTCAAGCGCCATACCCCCTGAGGTCATCGGATGCTCGCGCTTCGCGCTCGCCCACGAAATGCAGCATTTCTGCAATAGGCCCAAGTGATCAAAACCGAACAATTAAATGCATCCGAACCAAAATTTGACATGTACATAGAGTATATACACCTTTGCTGCGGTGAAACTTTATGCATGGTTATCTTCAACCATTCAGAAATTGCGACAAATTGAAATCTTTGAAACTGGCACCATTTCGAAATGGTTGAAGATGCCCATACACAAAGTTTCGTGGCACCAAATGGGTATATACTTGATGTACATGCCAAATTTTGTCCGAATCCGTTCAGCCGTTTCAAGATGACCATGCATATTGCCGCCATTTTGTAACGGTTCGAGATGGCGATACACAAAGTTTCGTGGCACCAAATAGGTATATACTCGATGTACATGCCAAATTTTGTCCGAATCCGTTCAGTCATTTCGCCGGAATAATGGACTAAAGATTTGAATTAGTCGCCATTTTTGATTCGGCCAACCAAAAAATTTGAAAATTTCCAGTAATTGTCATTGCGTACGTGTACATGAACGTGTAAAATTTTATCAGGATCCAATGAATAGTACCAAAGATATGAATTTTTTGATATTTGAACTTCCCGCCATTTTGTACCGGTTCAAGATGGCGGCTCACAAACCTTATTGTCAACTCACAGTAGTGTACTTGATTTTTGTGCCAAATTTCGTCCCGATCGGTTCAGCCGTTTTCCCAAAATCGAGGATATACACGGACACACACACATACACACATACACACACACATACATACGAACGGTTTTCAGGATGGCGATTGCATAAGTCACTCCCTTTACGGTCGTGCCTAAAAAGGACCCTTAACACGTTGAGTGCTACGTCAGTCCCCAGGGACTGACAGTGAACTTTCCGTTCAGGCGGCGTCGGTCCCTAAGGACTGACAATCGATTTTTCGTTTGGACGACGTGGATTCTGGGGACTGACAGCGAACTTCTCGTTTGGTCCACGTCGGTGCATGAGACCGGCATTGTAAAGGGTTAAATTATTAATGACAATTAAAAAATGTACATTGCTTGTACCATTTCGACAGTCCAAACGAAATGGATACAGAGTAACAAAGTTATCGTTTGTGTATACTCTTTAGTCGAGCGTTCGGTATCAAGTGCTCACGCGCTGCCGCCTGAGCGAAAAGTATAGCGAAATCGGCGTAGCACTCGACGTGTTAAGACCAGTATCGCAAATGCGCTAGTGGAAGCACAGCCCTACTTTAGAATGTCGGAGCTCAAGTACGCCGAATTATTGTTATGTGAACAAGTATGTTGTTTGTAACATATAACTCAATCATAAAAAAACAAAGCAATGAATATTAAACGGCAAAGTGACGTTGTTACGTGTTACTTACCAGTCAAAAACACAAAACTGAGGATATCTCGAAAACTCGAGACCAATTCAAACAAACAGATTCGATTTTTGAAACCAGCGTCATTCATTTAGCAAAGAACAAGTCTCATTTCCAAGACAACAAAACCACTGTTGGCCAGTGTTACAATTGAAACGATAAAATCAAAACAACTGTTTATCCTTATACCTTTAAGGTACCCTTGTACCTGACTTTGTAACTTTAACACTATAATCTACAGGCCTGATGCTTCAAAATTATGTTAAGAAAAAAATTCTTTTTTTTTACCTTACAAAGTAAAAAGGACCCTTAAGACCAATATCGCAAATGCGCTAGTGGAAGCACAGTCCTACTTTAGAATGTCGGAGCTCAAGTACGCCGAATTATTGTTATGTGAACAAGTATGTTGTTTGTAACATATAACTCAATCATAAAAAAACAAAACAATGAATATTAAACGGCAAAGTGACGTTGTTACGTGTTACTTACCAGTCAAAAACACAAAACTGAGGATATCTCGAAAACTCGAGACCAATTCAAACAAACAGATTCGATTTTTGAAACCAGCGTCATTCATTTAGCAAAGAACAAGTCTCATTTCCAAGACAACAAAACCACTGTCGGCCAGTGTTACAATTGAAACGATAAAATCAAAACAACTGTTTATCCTTATACCTTTAAGGTACCCTTGTACCTGACTTTGTAACTTTAACACTATAATCTACAGGCCTGATGCTTCAAAATTATGTTAAGAAAAAAATTCTTTTTTTTTACCTTACAAAGTAAAAAGGACCCTTAAGACCAATATCGCAAATGCGCTAGTGGAAGCACAGTCCTACTTTAGAATGTCGGAGCTCAAGTACGCCGAATTATTGTTATGTGAACAAGTATGTTGTTTGTAACATATAACTCAATCATAAAAAAACAAAACAATGAATATTAAACGGCAAAGTGACGTTGTTACGTGTTACTTACCAGTCAAAAACACAAAACTGAGGATATCTCGAAAACTCGAGACCAATTCAAACAAACAGATTCGATTTTTGAAACCAGCGTCATTCATTTAGCAAAGAACAAGTCTCATTTCCAAGACAACAAAACCACTGTTGGCCAGTATTACAATTGAAACGATAAAATCAAAACAACTGTTTATCCTTATACCTTTAAGGTACCCTTGTACCTGACTTTGTAACTTTAACACTATAATCTACAGGCCTGATGCTTCAAAATTATGTTAAGAAAAAAATTCTTTTTTTTTACCTTACAAAGTAAAAAGGACCCTTAAGACCAATATCGCAAATGCGCTAGTGGAAGCACAGTCCTACTTTAGAATGTCGGAGCTCAAGTACGCCGAATTATTGTTATGTGAACAAGTATGTTGTTTGTAACATATAACTCAATCATAAAAAAACAAAGCAATGAATATTAAACGGCAAAGTGACGTTGTTACGTGTTACTTACCAGTCAAAAACACAAAACTGAGGATATCTCGAAAACTCGAGACCAATTCAAACAAACAGACTCGATTTTTGAAACCAGCGTCATCCATTTAGCAAAGAACAAGTCTCATTTCTAGGACAACAAAACCATTGTTGGCCAGTGTTACAATTGAAACGATAAAATCAAAACAACTGTTTATCCTTATACCTTTAAGGTACCCTTGTACCTGACTTTGTAACTTTAACACTATAATCTACAGGCCTGAAGCTTCAAAATTATGTTAAGAAAAAAATTATTTTTTTTTACCTTACAAAGTAAAAAGGACCCTTAAGACCAATATCGCAAATGCGCTAGTGGAAACACAGCCCTATTTTAGAATGTCGGAGCTCAAGTACGCCGAATTGTTGTTATGTGAACAAGTATCTTATTCGTCACATGTATATCAATCATAAAAAACAAAGCAATGAATATTAAACGGAAAAATGACGTTGTTACACGTTACTTACAAGTACAACACAAAACTGAGGATATCACAAAAACTCGAGACCAATTCAAACAAACAGATTCGATTTTTGAAACCAGCATCATCCATTTAGCAAAGAACAAGTCTCATTTCCAAGACAACAAAACCACTGTTGACCAGTGTTACAATTGAAACGATAAAATCAAAACAACTGTCTATCCTTGTACCGACGAAGAATATCTTCAGAAAGAATAGAATAAAATAGAATGGAACAGAATAAAAGAAGAATATTTTAAGAAAGCAATGGCTTTTTTTTTTCGTCTCCATTTTTATTTTAATATTCGTTAGTGCACGGACGTTTTAATAAATCGTGAGGTTTTTTATTTTAATATTTGTTAGTGCACGGACGTTTTAATAAATCGTGACATTTTTTAGTTCAATATTCGTTAGTGCACGGACGTTTTAATAAATCGTCACGTTTTCTCGCGACGCCAATCGACGAAGGAATTTTTCTGATTAGAAAAGAGGATAATTGCTCGCTCCAAGAGACGAAAACGTCGTGGTTACGGTGCATAACAAATATGTGTAACTGTTAATTACCGTCGCGACGACTAACGGAGCACGTTATGCAACTTGTCGTGCCACGTTTTCATTCCACGCTCCGAGTTCGTTTGTTTATTCGACGCTCTTCGCAAGAGGAGATCTCGACCTGGACGAGATGATCTTAGAAAATAATAACGAGATTGCAATTAAAATTGAAAAACAACTACCAAAGATCTTCGAGTCTCTGTAGAAATTTGGAGAGATTCAGAAAGATTATTTTTTATTGTAAATAACTGTGCTGAGTATCTCGATACGAAACTGAAGAGGTCTTGGAAAATTTCTCCTTTGGCTTTGATGACCGAAAATTGAAACGATCTTTGGAATTTTTTATTTTTCGAACAAGATGCCATAAACATTTTGGATTGGAAAATATATTTTAATTGTACCTTCAGCATACTAATAAAAATACAAAAAAAATAATAAGGTGCTGATTATACATTAGTATAGCACAATAGATATAACTACTAATGTGACATGTGTCCCAACTGGATGGTTGCCACGATAACTCACTCCGAGGTTATCTAAAATAGAAAAACCACATATAATTACATTTATTATTATAGTAATTTTCGCATGAATCACGAATATTTGAATACATCCAATAGTTTTGTTTTTATTGGCAAGAACGCGAATGATTTTTAAAAATATCTCGATGCTTCGTCTTTGGAACGTCACCAAATTTTTAATTTTCTATTTATGTGAAAACTCTTGGTCCGTGCGAAAGCTACTATAATAATGAATGAAATGATGTATCGCTTTTCTACTGCAGATAACCTCGAAGTGAGTTATCGTGGCAACTATCCAATTGAGACATATGTTATATTAGCAGTTCTAGCTACTTTTCTGCACATTGCAGTATCTTATTTTTTTTTTTTTTGAAATATCTCAAAGGTACAATTGAAATACATTTTCTAATCCAAAATGTTTATGTCACGCAGTTCGAGAAAAAAAAAAATTCCAGACATCGTTTCGATTTTCGGGTACCATTCGAATAATCCCTCTTTAACTTTTTGGACCACGGTGGCATTAAAAGTCTCTTACCTTTTTAATGCGTGGATATGCATGGTGGAACATTTTTTGATCTACCTCGAAATATTGCAATATCTAGGGGAAAGGTCCCTAAGTTGGACCGGTCTCTAATTTGGACCATACGTTTTTCTATGGCTTGATGGTATCTAACGCATTTTCTCAACAACCATTTGTATCAAAATACGTTTGTAACGCATCCTACAAACATGTGGCTCGCAAGCTAAAAGCAAACTTCACAAACAACAAATATTCTGTAACCTATGCACGTTGATGTATTAATGAATGCAGTTTACTTAAGCTCTAAAATATTTATGGTAAGTACTATTTAACTGCATTTCAACACACATATTAAGAATTTTGTAGAGTTTTATTTGGTATTAATGATTTAAAGCGATGTGTAGTATTTTTTATATTCACAATTGAGAAGTGAGTCTTGGGTTAGTTTCCAAATTTGGACCACCACGAAATCCCTAATTTGGACCGGTCCAATTTAAAACGATTGTGCTGTTTTTTTTACAGAAAAGATGGCAAAACGTGGTAATTATGGTAAATGGGAAGAAGACAATATGGAAAAAGCATTACACGCGGTAAAAAACAAAGATGGAGGCTTAAATAAAATAGCCAAACTGTTTAATGTGCCAAAAGCAACTTTAAAGAGAAGAATAGATAATGGGAATAAAATTGCGCGTGGTAAAAAAAAAAAATTTGGACGAGGTTCTGATCTTCCGCGACATGTCGAAGAAGAAATAGTGGATCATGTTCTTGCATTGGAAAGGAATTTATAAATAAATGTGTCAATTGTTTACTTGATTAATGTAATTTTTATGTTTTATATAACTTTATGTTTCATTAAACGTTCATTTTTATAATTAGTTTAATTTAAAAGCGAGATAAAACAGATGGTCCAATTTAGGAGATACGCGGTCCAATTTAAGAAACGGATCTCCTAAATTGGACTTTCGAGACTACTTTCGAAATATGCATTTTTAATTTTTTGGGGAAGAATTAAGCAATTTCGATAAGATCATATGTTTACTACATATTCGTAGTACTTACAACTTTTTTTCCAGCTAATTCCGAAATAGGGTTATTGTTTTCTACGTCTCTTTGCTTAAGGGGTCCAATATAGAGACCTTTCCCCTACGTGCTCTTCGATTTATACTTACAATTAGTCTTACTTACATAAACCAGTTGGTAATGCCATCAACAAATGTAACAAATGTATTCGCTATTTTTTCGTAGTATGCCGAAGATACACTTGAAATATATTTTCTAATCCAAAATGTTTATGTCACCCAGTTCGAGAAAAAAAAAATTCCAGACATCGTTTCGATTTTCGGGTACCAACCGATTAATCCCTCCTTAACTTTTTGGACCACGGTGGCATTAAAAGTCTCTTACCTTTTTAATGCGTGGATATGCATGGTGGAACATTTTTTGATCTACCTCGAAATATTGCAACATCTACATGCTCTTCGATTTATATTTAGACTTACATAAACCAGTTAGTAATGCCATCAACAAATGTAACAAATGTACCCGCTATTTTTTCGTAGTATGCCGAAGATACACTTGAAATATATTTTCTAATTCGAAATGTTTATGTCACTCTGTTCGAGAGATACAAAATTCGAAAGATCTTCGACAAAGATTCACGGTTCTGGAGCAATTGGAATTTAACGGTGTTTAATTCTGTACTTTCTACGAGTGCAACGACAGGGTGGAATGTTTTTAGAGGAAATTCATGAGAGAAAACAACATGGAGAATCGTTGAAGGAATCGTACGCGGAAATCGAACGATCGACCTTGCCTCGAGGTTTATTCTCGAGGCTTTCACGACGTGTCGATCGTAAAGAGGCGAACGCTCCACGGCAATGAATCCTCGACCGGTCCGTCTCTGATTATTATGCTTGGCCCGTGATCGAGAGGATTGCAATTTGCAATGAAATCGTTTTCCTTTCTTCTCTCCTTTATCGCTGCTTCGGTTTCCGTTTCACGGTGGTCGAGAAATCTTCCTCGAATTTTCCGCGAATCTTCTTCCACGACTTGTCACTTTCTTCTGTTACTATCCAAGTGACTCTTCGGAACACGGGATTTTAGAAGATCATATGGATTTTATATCGTACACTGAGAGAAAAAAATGATCGGGTTTACTATAATCTCACTATATTTTATAGTTCACTATTTTTTATAGTCAAACATATTTTTATAGTTTACTAAACCATACAAAATATAGTAGAATGAACGATTCATACAAATGGTTATATTATTAACCATTACCTTTGTTCTTGTTACCATATGTATAGTAAAATGTGATGTGTGAATATAGTTAGTTCTATCATTATGTATGAAATATTCTGGTAATATTAACCATATAAAATAGTTACTTTTCTTATCAAACGGCGCGTCCGGAATTCTAAAACAAAAAGCCCCCTTGGGTTTCACGGCTTGTTCGTGGAGTTCCTTTTTCGGGCCTCAGTCCCTTCGTAGGCTTCCATCCGAGCCTGAGGCCAAAATTCAAACTCATCGTTGATTTTTTTAACGATCGCCAATTGGTCAACTGAATAATGCTGATTTTAATATTCTTCTCGCGTCGGTATTTAACCAGTTAACTGTGGCACATTGAGAGAAAAAAATGATTCGGTTTACTATAATCGCACTATATTTTATAGTTAAATTTGGCGTCAAACATATTTTTATAGTTCACTTAACCATAGAAAATATAGTAGAATGAGCGATTTATACAAATGGTTGTATTATTACCTTTGTTCTTGTTACCATGTGTATAGTAAAATGTGTTATGTGAATATAGTTAGTTTTATCATTATGTATGAAATATTCTGGTAATATTAACTATATAAAATAGTTACTTTTCTTACCATTATATATTTTCAACCATACTATATTTTTAGTTGATATAACCATAATTTTGGGTAAAAACATAATATAGTTGCTTATACTGTGCCTCTATCGTAATTATTACCGACATTATGGTAACATTTACCATAAATATAATATTTCCAACCATAATTTTGTTACTATGCCATTATAGTTATGTACAGGGTGAGTCCGCCAAGGCATGCCACCCGAATAACTTCTACAATTTTGGTGTTAAGAAAAAATGTTTCAAGTAAAAGTTGTTTGATATCGAGGGGGGCATTGTGTGACGGGGATCATTTTCTTCCAGGTGGAGGCGCTTCGGAGATTTGAAGGTCATTTTCATTTTTTTAAATGGAATCATACATTTTCGAATACCTACGATTGTAGCCCTTTCCAAGGCCATTTCAATGACCATAGATATTCAAGGTCAGTCAAGGTCAAGGGCACAAAAAAAGTGGAAAACCGATTTTATCACTTGTATTAGAAATGTGATTGCTTTTATTGTTTCAAAATCATTGAACATTAATGTAAACACATTGCAGTTAAACGCTTGGCATTCAATGTTAACAACTCACTACAAATGTTCGAAATGGTGACCGTTTACAGCAAAGCACTGTTATGAAAAGGGCTACAAATGTAGGTGTTTAAAATATTATAGTCCCATTAAAAAATATGAAGTTGACCTTCATTTCACCTTGGCACTCCACCTGAAGGTCAAACCAACAATATCACAATATGCCCCCCTTGAAACCATACAACTTTTGTCTGAAACATTTCTTCGTATTTTACTCTATTTTCTGTATATTCAGTTGTCTCAAGTTAGGTGCCCCACCCTGTATAATGGTAAGAAAAGTAACTATTTTATATGGTTAATATTACCAGAATATTTCATACATAGTGATAGAACTAACTATATTCACATAGCACATTTTACTATACATATAGTAACAAGAACAAAGGTAATAGCTAATAATATAACCATTTGTATGAATCGTTCATTCTACTATATTCTGTATGTTTAAGTGAACTATAAAAATATGTTTGACTATAAAAAATGTTCCATAAATCTAGTCTTAATTAGCATCGTGAAATTCGTGGCACTCGGCCTCGTCCAAGGCACCGTTAAGTCCCTCGTAGACTCAGGTCGTTCCATAAATCTTAGGAGTTCGATTCGCATGGCGCTAACTATGCAACGAGATGCATTTATTATTATAATACTTTTCGCATGAACCACAGATATTTGAATACAAAAATTGAATTATTTCAGAATCGTGAATCTTTATCGAAGATTCGCGTCGATTTTCGAACCGGGCCTCGATCGAGAGTCCCTTAATTCGAATCACTCGAAATTTGGCTGGTTCAAATGCACTGAGAGAAAAGTACATGATATATCTAACAATAATGGCATAGTAACAAAATTATAGTTGGAAATATCTTATTTATGGTAAATGTTACCACAATGTCGGTAATAATTATTATGTATTATGTTTTTAGCCAACATTATGGTTATTTCAACTAAAAATATAGTATGATTGAAAATATATAATAGTAAGAAAAGTAACTATTTTATATGGTTAATATTACCAGAATATTTCATACATAGTGATAGAACTAACTATATTCACATAGCACATTTTACTATACATATAGTAACAAGAACAAAGGTAATAGTTAATAATATAACCATTTGTATGAATCGTTCATTCTACTATATTCTGTATGTTTAAGTGAACTATAAAAATATGTTTGACTATAAAAAATGTTCCATAAATCTAGTCTTAATTAGCATCGTGAAATTCGTGGCACTCGGCCTCGTCCAAGGCACCGTTAAGTCCCTCGTAGACTCAGGTCGTTCCATAAATCTTAGGAGTTCGATTCGCATAGCGCTAACTATGCAACGAGATGCAGTCCTAGTGATGCACCGGTAGTGGAGAACGTGGTAGTTCTCGCATCGGGCGACGATTAAGCCCTATACCGCGACAAAGCGCTCGTCCTTGGAAAGCCATTGATATACTGGGTCAAACTGCCGCTTCTCCTCCTCTCACTTCTCTCCTCTCGTCTTCTGGTCGCGTTGGATAGTTCGCCATTACCAAAGGCGACCATTTAACGGAGTTACAATCGATGCGAGCTGCCTGCTGCGGTTTACCGTGCGATCGTAGAACCGTAACCTCCTGTACAATCTATGGAGAAGAACAGAGGTTGGACGGTCACGCGAACTCCATTTGAGAATCTCTCATTAACCCTTTGCAGTTCTCTAACCAAATTTAAATACCTTACAATGTTTTAGAATTTGCTTTTGTATAATGTCGAATTTAGATCGACATTGGAATACTAAGGGTTAAGGATGAAAGGTAGGATTTTTCTTTTAAGAGAAATATTTTTCATCATGTTTCTTTTTTGAGTTGTAAGTACTACGAATATGTAGTAAACATATGATCTTATCGAAATTGCTTAATTCTTCCCCAAAAAATTAAAAATGCATATTTCGAAAGTAGTCTCGAAAGTCCAATTTAGGAGATCCGTTTCTTAAATTGGACCGCGTATCTCCTAAATTGGACCATCTGTTTTATCTGGCTTTTAAATTAAACTAATTATAAAAATGAACGTTTAATGAAACATAAAGTTATATAAAACATAAAAATTACATTAATCAAGTAAACAATTGACACATTTATTTATAAATTCCTTTCCAATGCAAGAACATGATCCACTATTTCTTCTTCGACATGTGGCGGAAGATCAGAACCTCGTCCAAATTTTTTTTTTTTACCACGCGCAATTTTATTCCCATTATCTATTCTTCTCTTTAAAGTTGCTTTTGGCACATTAAACAGTTTGGCTATTTTATTTAAGCCTCCATCTTTGTTTTTTACCGCGTGTAATGCTTTTTCCATATTGTCTTCTTCCCATTTACCATAATTACCACGTTTTGCCATCTTTTCTGTAAAAAAACAGCACAATCGTTTTAAATTGGACCGGTCCAAATTAGGGATTTCGTGGTGGTCCAAATTTGGAAACTTACCCAAGACTCACTTCTCAATTGTGAAAATAAAAAATACTACACATTGCTTTAAATCATTAATACCAAATAAAACACTACAAAATTCTTAATATGTGTGTTGAAATGCAGTTAAATAGTACTTACCATAAATATTTTAGAGCTTAAGTAAACTGCATTCATTAATACATCAACGTGCGTAGGTTACAGAATATTTGTTGTTTGTGAAGTTTGCTTTTAGCTTGCGAGCCACATGTTTGTAGGATGCGTTACAAACGTATTTTGATACAAATGGTTGTTGAGAAAATGCGTTAGATACTATCAAGCCATAGAAAAACGTATGGTCCAAATTAGGGACCTTTCCCTTATAAATATTTTACAATGTTTTAGAAGTTGCTTTATATAATGTCGAATTTAGATCGACATTGGAATGCTAAGGGTTAAGGATGAAAGGTATGATTTTTCTTTTAAGAGAAACATTTTTCTTCGCATTTCTTTTTTCTTTGTGATTATAGTTCGTGGTTATCTTTAGTGTCCACACAGTTATCTGCATGTACCCAAACTCCACTCATGAATCTCTCATTAAGGTTGAAAGACAGGATTTTTTTATTATCTTTTCGGTCATGACAACATACTAAATGAATGCTTGAACACAGGATGCACCATAAACTCTGTTACAAGTCAGTATCTCCATTATCCTTAATGATACGTGAAAATATCTCAGGAATAAACTATTTGGTTCGAAAGGACGCATATTACAGAGGGTATCACGTTTTCTTCAAGGCCATATTTTTACAGATATCTAGGTCATCGATGTTTTTTCAAATGATACAGCATGTTTCTATCATTGTACCATAATAGCTCAGACCTAGACGAATCCAACGACCTATAACACAATGACCCTCACATTTGCAAAGATAATGCGTGACCGAAAGGGTTAAGAGAAATATCTTTCTTCACGTTTCTTCCTTTTTTTTATCCTGTGATTATAGCTCGTGGCTATTTTTAGTATTCGCACAGTTATCTGCGGTCACGCGAACTCCACTCGAGAATCTCTCATTAAGGTGGAAAGGCAGGATTTTCTTCTAAGAGAAATATTTTTCTTCTTTTCGCTGTGATTATACACTGAGAGAAAAGTATATGATATATCTAACTACAATGGCATAGTAACAAAATTATAGTTGGAAATATCATATTTATGGTAAATATTACCATAATGTCGGTAATAATTACGATAGAGGCATAGTATAACTAATTATATTATGTTTTTACCAAAAATTATGGGTATTTCAACTAAAAATATAGTATGCTTGAAAATATATAATGGTAAGAAAAGTAACTATTTCTTATAGTTAATATTACCAGAATATTTCATACATAGTGATAGAACTAACTATATTCACACAGCACATTTTACTATACATATGGTAACAAGAGCAACGGTAATGGTTAATAATATAACCATTTGTATGAAGCGTTCATTCTACTATATTTTGTATGGTTTAGTGAACTATAAAAATATGTTTGACGCAAGATTTAACTGCAAAATATAGTGAGATTATACACTGAGAGAAAAGTATATGATATATCTAACTATAATGGCATAGTAACAAAATTATAGTTGGAAATACAGCTGAACATCTTGAGAGCATTTAAAACCCAACGCGACGTTAAAATCTCAAGAACTGGCAAAGTTATAATTTTTTGAATGGATCAATGCGTTAGGAAATACTCGCTACGCGTAAAGTTAAACAATAAAAGCAATCACATTTGTAATACAAATGATAAAATCGGTTTTCCACTTTTTTTGTGCCCTTGACCTTGACTGACCTTGAACATCTATGGTCATTGAAATGGCCTTGGAAAGGGCTACAATCGTATGTATTCGAAAATGTATGATTCCATTTAAAAAAATGAAAATGATCTTCAAATCTCCGAAACGCCTCCACCTGGAAGAAAATGGTCCCCGTCACACAATGCCCCCCTCGATATCAAACAACTTTTACTTGAAACATTTTTTCTTAACACCAAAATTGTAGAAGTTATTCGGGTGGCATGCCTTGGCAGACTCACCCTGTATACTCGATGTACATGCCAAATTTTGTTCGGATCCGGTTCAGTCGTTTTGCCGGAATATTGGACTAAAGATTTGAATTAGCCGCCATTTTTGATTCGGCCAATCAAAAAATTTGAAAATTTCCAGTAATTACCATTGCATACGTGTACATGTATGTGTAAAATTTTATCGGGATCCAATGAATAGTATCAAAGATATTAATTTTTCAATATTTGAATTTGCCGCCATTTTGTACCGGTTCAAGATGGCGGCTCACAAACCTTATTGTGAACTCACAGCAATGTACTTGATTTTTGTGCCAAATTTCGTCCCGATCGGTTCAGTCGTTTTTCCGAAATCGAGGATATACACGGATACACACACACACACACACACACACACACACACACACACACACACACACACACACACACACACACACACATCCGAACGGTTTTCAGGATGGCGATTGCATAAGTCACTCCCTTGACGGTCGTGCCTAAAAATTCCACTTTCACGATCTCAGTGCCTTCTTTGGCCGTGCTTCCTACACTATATTCTAATCACATTCGTACTCTGCATATTTTCTGGTCCGGTGGGTTCCGAGCTCTACCAGTACGAGCTCTCCAGGTAATAATGATCTATTTTCGAACGAATCCACATCGGAAAGTTCCTTCGAAATTCACGAGCAAGAGAGAAAGAGAGGCACGTAGGAGTCTAGTGTGCGAGCATGTAAACTGTATTTGTTTTCGCGTCTCGGTTCCGCCTTTCCTCGTGTGAATCTCGGTGCTTGTGCGAGGTGTTTACCTTTGCCAGATATTTTTGGTTGCACGAGGAATGTCGATGTATCTGGTCCATGCAAGATCTTCTCTCTCGTGCCTACTCCCTCGTGGATTGGCCGAATCCAAGATGTACATTTGTCGAAAATAATTGTGGCAGACTCGAGACGACTACCTCGAGTTAACTTTTTAGAGCATGGTGGTGTTAAAATTGTCTCAGTTTTTTGATACGTGGATATGCATGACGAGACTTTTTTTTAGCTATCTTGAAATATTGCAATATCTACGCGTGCGTAGATTTATATTTAGTCTTACTTACATAAACCAGTTGGTAATACTATCAACAATCACTTGTATCAGTCCGCTTGTGTTGGTACACTGAAAAAATTGTATTCTTAAAATACAAACTTAATAATTCATCTTAACAGATATTCTTAATAGATAAAAATATTTTTTTATCGATATGACGGTTTGGAATATATTCTTAATAATCCATCTGAATGTCGCGACACAATGCGTGTCGGTATTCGGTTAAGTTACACATCGCGTGCGGCACATGTCGATGCCTGTATATTGTTCCTCTTGCAATTCTGCGTAATTTTGACTACTATATTATTTTGTGTGCTGTGTTGTGCAAAAAATATGGATAAGGAAAAATGACGAAGTGGCTAGAAGAAGAGGATTTGGGCGATTTAATGGAGATATTTACAAGTGATAGAAATACATGTGTACAATATGAATTGTAACCTTCTCTCGTGACTACATTTCTCAACCAATTCTGATTTCAAGATATGGATAATGTAATTTTCGACAATATAAAGAGTGAAGCATTTCATTATGAGTTTTGTTTCCAATAATTGTATACGAAATATATCCATACAAATTTTTTACCAGGTTATGTTAAGAATATTTGATAAAAATATCTGTTAAGAATATTTGATTAGATGAATCTGTTTAGAACATTCTACTCTTAAATTAAGAAGATCCTCTTGTTGCTTATTTTAGTGGGAAATATTCGAAACTTAAGTGGTAAATTCTTAAGATAAGAATACAATTTTTTCAGTGTAAGTTTCAACACGTCGGTTGATGCGTGGATATGCATGATGTGACATTTTTTTACCTACCTTGAAATATTGCAATATTCACGTGTGCATTTAACACTAGATTTACGGAAACTAGCCAATTTGACTTGTTCAAAGGAGAAATCGTGTTTATAAAGAATTTTCCGCAAATCTAGTGTTAATCTTACTTACGCAAAGCAATTGGTAATACGATTAACAAATATTATGAATGTGCTCGCTTGTGTTGGCAAATTTCAACACGTCGGTACAAGTTTACTCCACTTTTTGATGCGTGGATATGCATGATGACATTTTTTTACACTGAAAAAATTGTATTCTTATCTTAAGAATTTACCACTTAAGTTTAGAATATTTCCCACTAAAATAAGTAACAAGAGGATCTTCTTAATTTAAGAGTACAATGTTCTAAACAGATTCCTCTAATCAAATATTCTTAACATAACCTGGTAAAAAATTTGTATGGATATATTTCGTATATAAATATTGGAAAGAAAACTCTTAATGAAATGCTTCACTCTTTATATTGTCGAAAATTACATTAACCATATCTTGAAATCAGAATCGGTTGAGAAATGTAGTCACGAGAGAAGGTTACAATTCATATATACATGTATTTCTATCACTTGTAAATATTTCCATTAAATCGCCCAAATCCTCTTCTTCTAGCCACTTCGTCATTTCCATATCCACACTTTTTGCACAACACAGCACACAAAATAATATAGTACTCGAAATTACGCAGAATTGCAAGAGGAACAAGATACAGGCATCGACATGTGCCGCACACGATGTGTAACCTAACTTAACCGAATACTGACACGCATTGTGTGGCGACATTCAGATGGATTATTAAGAATATATTCCAAAAACCGTAATATCGATAAGAAAATATTCTTATCTATTAAGAATATCTATTAAGATGAATTATTAAGTTTGTATTTTAAGAATACAATTTTTTCAGTGTACCTATCTTGAAATATTGCAATATCTACGTGTGCATAGATTTATATTTAGTCTTACTTATGTAAAGCAATTTGTAATACTATCGATAAATGTTACAAATGTGTTCGCTTGTGTTGGCAAGTTACAACCCGTCGCACAGTGGTCGAAATGCCCAATCTAGCTATGCAAAAGTCGAACTTCAAGTAGTACAATTTCCAACAAATTTTAATATTTTCTGATACAGATATAGTCAATGATTACAGCAACAGCAACAAAAGCGCCCAATGAGCCTTAGATAAGAATCGACACACCAGCAAAGGCAACATTTATAAAAGCAATCTTTCGGAAATGCATACGTTCTATTATGATCTATGAAAGTGCGGCTGCTTTTCTCAAATGTTCCTAAGTATGTAGCCTAAGTTTCATGAATTATAGAAAACTCGCGATAGGGGAGTAACGCGAAATGCGGCAGCAGGCGCTTTGGTGACAACCTACCGAATATTTTATTCTACTGTCTATTCCCGCAAATTCCCGCAGATAAATTTATGACAGCTGTCTACTAGAATGTCCCCTGCTTCTAATAAAAAAATAATCAGATTGAATACGCGTGAATTTATATAGTTTTAGACCAGTACAACATGAAAGTATGAAATTTCATCGCCAGAGAAGCCCTATTAAAATCTCTATTGGAAATTTTTGTAAGAAATAGTGGCAAAACACAAATACTAGAAGGAACATTTGGGAAAAGCAGCCGCACTTTCATATATCATAATAGAACGTATGCATTTCCGAAAGATTACTTTTATAAATGTTGCCTTTGCTGGTGTGTCGATTCTTATCTAAGGCTCATTGGGTGCTTTTGTTGCTGTTGCTGTAATCATTGACTATATCTGTATCAGAAAAAATTAAAATTTGTTGGAAATTGTACTACTTGAAGTTCGACTTTTGCACAGCTAGATTGGGCATTTCGACCACTGTGCGTCGGTACAAGTTTACTCCACTTTTTGATGCGTGGACATGCATGATGAGACATTTCTTTACCTATCTTGAAATATTGCAATATCTACGCGTGCATAGATTTATACTTAACACTAGATTTACCAATTGGCTTTAGAGTGCCAATTTGACTCGTTCAAAGGAGAAATCGTATTTGTACAAAATGTTCCGCAAATCTAGTGTTAATCTTACTTACGCAAAGCAATTGGTAATACCATTAACAAATATTATGAATGTGTTCGCTTGTGTTGGTAAATTTCAACACGTCGGTACAAGTTTACTCCACTTTTTGATGCGTGGATATGTACGATGACACGTTTTTTTACCTATCTTGAAATATTGCAATATCTACGCGTGCATACATTTATATTTAACACTAGATTTACGGAAACGAGCCAATTTGACTCGTTTAAAGAAGAAATCGTGTTTATAAAAAATGTTCCGTAAATCTAGTGTTAATCTTACTTACGCAAAGCAATTGGTAATACCATTAACAAATATTATAAATGTGTTCACTTGTGTTGGCAAGTTTCAACACGTCGGTACAAGTTTAGTCCACTTTTTTGATGCGTGGATTGGATATGCATGATCAGACATTTCTTTACCTATCTTGAAATATTGCAATATCTACGTGTGCATAGATTTATATTTAGTCTTACTTATGTAAAGCAATTTGTAATACTATCGACAAATGTTACAAATGTGTTCGCTTGTGTTGGCAAATTTCAACACGTCGGTACAAGTTTACTCCACTTTTTTGATGCGTGGATATGCACGATGACACATTTTTTTACCTATCTTGAAATATTGCAATATCTACGTGTGCATAGATTTATATTTAGTTTTACTTACGTAAATCAGTTGATAATACAATTAACAAATATTACAAATGTGTCCGCTTGTGTTGGTAAGTTTCAACATACCAGTACAGGTTCATCAAGTTCTTTTTATTGCGACAATCTCTTTTTCCTGGTCTTATGTAAAAATTACTGTGCAACATGGGTCTATTTTATTTTCTAAAATCCCGTACTCCAAACAGTCAACTGGATTGTACAAAAGAAAATGACAAGTCGTGAAAGAAAATTCGTGGAAATGGTGGGACATTTTTGAACCCTCCTCGAAATATTGTAATATCTACGTGTGCATAGGTTTTTATTTAATCTTACTTACCTAAAGCAATTGTTAATACCATCAACAAATATTACAAATGTGTTCACTCGTGTTGGTAAGTTTCAACATACCAGTACAGATTCATCAAGTGCACCTTTTTATTGCGGCAATCTCTTTTTCCTGGTCTTATGTAAAGATTTCTGTGCAACATGGGTCTATTTTATTTTCTAAAATCCCGTACTCCAAACAGTCAATTGGATTGTACAAAGGAAAATGACAAAGTCGTGAAAGAAAATTTATGGACCCACCTCGAAATATTGCAATATCTACGTGTGCGTAGGTTTATATTTAGTCTTACTTACATAAACCAGTTGGTAATACTATCAACAGTCGTTTGTGCCAGTTCGTTTGTGTTGGTAAGTTTCAACACGTAGGTACAAGTTTACTCCACTTTTTTGATGCTTGGATATTCATGGTGGAACATTTTTGAACCCACCTCGAAATATTGTAATATTTACGTGTGCATAGGTTTATACATATTTAATCTTACTTACCTAAAGCAATTGTTAATACCATCAACAAATATTACAAATGTGTTCACTTGTGTTGGTAAGTTTCAACATACCAGTACAGGTTCATCAAGTGGACCTTTTTATTGCGACAATCTCTTTTTCCTGGTCTTATGTGAAAATTTCTGTGGAATATCGTCGGTCTATTTTATCTTTTAAAATTCCGTGCTCCAAAGAGTTAAACAACAACTCGGCCTTTTTTCTTTCTTCTTCTCTCGTTGTCTGCTTCCTGAGGATCGATAGCGCGGCGATAAATAAAATCGTGGAATGCGCGTAGAGTGGTGAAGATACGCGCAATGAGAATGACAAGCGCGGAGTGTCTTCTGGCTCGCGATATGGCGTGTGCTTGGAATAATTTCGAAGCGTGTGACTCGAATGCTTAACAAGATCGTCCACCGAGGTTAGAAATGAGGATCGTCATATTTCTCGATTTTTTACTCGACAATTTCTTCTGATAAGGAAAAAATCATTAGACAGTTTATTTTGAAAGTGATCTAAATAAATTAAAAAAAATAAAAAAATTAACTAGCTATAAGTAACAAATTTACACCGAATGAACCACGAACTATGTAATATCTGATTTTTTTTTAAAAAATTGATTTACAGCACATAATGAGAATTGTGATATTTTTCGGTTTTTTACTCGACAATTTTTTCTGATAAGGAAACAATGATTTGACCGTTTATTTTGAAAGTGATCTAAATACATTTTAAAAAAAGAAATTAACTAGTTATAAGTAAGAAGTTTACACTGAATGAACCACAAACTATGTGATATCTGATTTTTTTTAAAAAATGGACTTACAGCACATAATGAGAATTGTGATATTTTTCGATGTTTTACTCGACAATTTTTTCTAATAAAGAAACAATAATTTGACCGCTTATTTTGAAAGTGATCTAAATACATTTTAAAAAAATAAATTAACTAGTTATAATTAAAAAGTTTACACTGAATGAACCACGAACTATGAAATATTTGATTCTTCTTTTTAAAAAATGGACTTACAGCACTTTCAAAATAAACGATCCTATTAATTGAGAATATACACACTGAAAAAATTGTATTCTTAAAATACAAACTTAACAATTCATCTTAATAGATAAGAATATTTTCTTATCGATATAACGGTTTGTGGAATATATTCTTAATAATCCATCTAAATGTCGCCACGCAATGCGTGTCAGTATTCAAAAAGTATGGATAAGGAAATAACGCAGTAGCTAGAAGAAGAGGATTTGGGTGATTTATTGGAGATATTTACAAGTGATAGAAATACATGTATATATGAATTGTACACTGAAAAAATTGTATTCTTAAAATACAAACTTAATAATTCATCTTAATAGATATTCTTAATAGATAAGAATATTTTCTTAACGATATGACGCTTTTTAGAATATATTCTTAATAATCCATCTGAATGTCGCCACACAATGCGTGTCAGTATTCGGTTAAGTTAGGTTACACATCGCGTGCGGCACATGTCGATGCCTGTATCTTGTTCCTCTTGCAATTCTGCGTAATTTTGAGTACTATATTATTTTGTGTGCTGTGTTGTGCAAAAAGTATGGATAAAGAAATGACGAAGTGGCTAGAAGAAGAGGATTTGGGCGATTTAATGGAAATATTTACAAGCGATAGAAATACATGTACATATGTATATGTATATGAATTGTAACCATCTCTCGTGACTACATTTCTCAACCAATTCTGATTTCAAGATATGGATAATGTAATTTTCAATAATATAAAGAGTGAAGCATTTCATTAAGAGTTTCGTTTCCAATCATTATATACGAAATATACCCATACAAATTTTTTACCAGGCTATGTTAAGAATATCTGTTAAGAATATTTGATTAGAGGAATCTGTTTAGAACATTCTACTCTTAAATTAAGAAGATCCTCTTGTTACTTATTTTAGTGGGAAATATACTAAACTTAAGTGGTAAATTCTTAAGATAAGAATACGATGTTTTCAGTGTAACCTTCTCTCGTGACTACATTTCTCAACCAATTCTGATTTCAAGATACGGATAATGTAATTTTCGACAATATAGAGTGAAGCATTTCATTAAGAGTTTTGTTTCCAATAATTATATACGAAATATATCCATACAAATTTCTTACCAGGTTATGTTAAGAATATCTGATAAAAATATCTGTTAAGAATATTTGATTAGAGAAATCTGTTCAGAACATTCTACTCTTGAATTAAGAAGATCCTCTTGTTGCTTATTTTAGTGGAAAATATTCGAAACTTAAGTGGTAAATTCTTAAGATAAGAATACAATTTTTGCAGTGTATGCAATCGGAAAATATTAACCTGACACATAGTGGGTTAAAATGAACGATGGTTAAATTTACTTTCTTGGGCGCCGTAATACATAATCGATTTACACAATATTCACAGTCTAAATTTTTACAATATGAGCGCCATTTGTGGTAAAATTACCAGAACTGGGCAATAGCAGATACCAAAGGACACTTAGCCACAAAGATTTTTATATAATCGGTTATTTTTTTATAATAACATTCTACTCTTAAATTAAGAAGATCCTCTTGTTGCTTATTTTAGTGGAAAATATTCGAAACTTAAGTGGTAAATTCTTAAGATAAGAATACAATTTTTTCAGTGTATGCAATCGGAAAATATTAACCTGACACATAGTGGGTTAAAATAAACGATGGTTAAATTTACTTTCTTGGGCGCCGTAATACATAATCGATTTACACAATATTCACAGTCTAAATTTTTACAATATGAGCGCCATTTGTGGTAAAATTACCAGAACTGGGCAATAGCAGATACCAAAGGACACTTACCCACAAAGATTTTTATATAATCGGTTTTATTTTTTTATAATAACATTATACTCTTAAATTAAGAAGATCCTCTTGTTGCTTATTTTAGTGGAAAATATTCGAAACTTAAGTGGTAAATTCTTAAGATAATAATACAATTTTTTCAGTGCATATTATATTCCAACCGATTTTCTCCGTTTTTTTTTTTTTTTTTTTTGTGGAATCACGACACATGACCGATCCATTCTTATCTAAGGAGCAAGATTGCCTGAGATAAGAGATCCTCGCTCAGAGTGTTCCCTCGATTTTTCTTTCCTATCTCTTATTTTTTTTCCACGGTGCGTTAATAAATAAGGAATAGGAAGGCGAGGACGAAGAGAGCGAGTGATTTGTGAACGATTCGTGGTCGATTGCACTTTCTCGATGCGTCGAGACAGGTTGGAGGAAGTTGCAGTAGAAATGAGAAGTGGTGATTGGTGGGGGAAGAGGGAGAGCGACAAGTTCGTAGGCGATTACAGTAGCACCTCGTCGTAAAACTGTTCGCTTGGCACACGAGATTTCTGATAAGAGACTCCTCTGATAAGCTTCCAGTGTCGTTTGCTCGCGGCTCAACGGGCCTACGTCGTTGCACCGGCGCGATATTTATCTCTACGTTAATAATAATCCAATCTTTAAATTAACCATTCGAAATCTAGGTATTTACTCGTGAGAATATTTCTCAGATTGTTTCAGAGTGATTCTTAACTGATTTTCGTTTTCTTTCTTTTTTTTTTGATTCAGTAATAATAAAGGATCTCGCGATCTTTTTCAAAATTTTTCCTCCACGTTAATGATTATTCGATCTTTAAATTTACTCGCAAGCATATTTCTCAGATTTTTTCTTAGTGGTTCTTAACTGATTTTTGTTTCTCTCTTTTCTTGCTCCGGGACAATAAAGAATTTCGCGATCTTCTTTTAAATTTTTCCTCCACGTTAATAATTATCCAATCTTTAAATTAAACATTCGAAATCTAAGTATTTACTCGTGAGAATATTTGTCAGATTTTTTCTGAGTGGTTCTTAACGGATTTTCGTTTCTTTCTTCTTTGTTTTATGGTTCAGTAACACTGAAGGATCTCGCAATCTTCTTTTAAAGTTTTCGGCTACGTTAATAATTATTCAATCTTTAAATTTACTCGCAAAAATATTTCTCAGATTTTTTTTTCGCGGCTTTTGATTGACTTGCGGTTTTTTTTTTTTTTTTTTTTGTTTTTTTTTAAGGTTCAGTAACAACTAAAGGATCACGCGATCTTCTCGTAAAGTTTTCCTCCACGTTAATGATTATTCAATCTTTAAATTTACTCGCAAAAATATTTCTCAGATTTTTTCTTGGTGGTTCTACACTGATTTTCGTTTTTTCTTCTTTTTTTCGTTCAGTAACAATAAAGGATTTCGCGATCATCTTTTAAATTTTTCCTCCACGTTAATAATTATCCAATCTTTAAATTAACCATTCGAAATCTAGCTATTTACTCGGAAAAATATTTCTCAGATTTTTTCCTAATGATTCTTAACTGATTCTCGTTTTTTCTTATTTTTTTTGGTTCAGCAATAATAAACGATCTTCTTTTAAATTTTTCCTCTACGTTAATAATTATCCAATCTTTAAATAAACCATTCAAAATCTAGCTATTTACTCGGAAAAATATTTTTCAGAATTTTTCTTAGTGATTCTTAACTGATCTTCGTTTCTTTTTGATTCAGTAATAATAAACGATCTCGCGATCTTTTTTAAAATTTTTCCTCTACGTTAATAATTATCCAATCTTTAAACTAACCATTCGAAATGTAGCCATTTACTTGCAAAAATGTTTCTCAGATTTCTGTTTAGTGGTTCTTAATTGACTTTTCTTCTTATCTACTTTTTTTTTGATTCAGTAATAATAAAGGATCTCGCGATCTTCTTTTAAATTTTTCTTCCACATTAATAATTATCCAATCTTTAAATTAACCATTCGAAATCTAATTATTTACTCGCAAAAATATTTCCCAGATTTTTTCATAATTGACTTTTGTTTTATTCTATTTTTCTTTTTGCTTCAGTAACAATAAAGGATATCGCAATCTCCCCGTAAATTTTTCTTCCACATTAATAATTATCCAATCTTTAAATTGACCATTCGAAATCCAGCTATTTACTCGCAAAAATATTTCTCAGATTTTATCTTCGCGTTTCTTCGTCGATTTTTATTTCTCTCTTCCTTCTTTATTACGATTCCGTAACAATAAAGAATCTCGCGATATCCTCGTAAATATTTCCACGCCGCGAAACACTTTTTATTTCCCTTACGACGAATTTTCCATTTCCTTCGCCGAGCGAACGGAGCCAGAGACCACGGAAAGTAACAAAAACGGACCTTAAATCTCTCGCGATGTCTTGTAAAGATTTTCATTCGCCAATAAATACCACGCGCAGATAAATCTTCCTGTAGTTTTTTCTTTTTTTCTTTTTTTCATTGCCTGAATTCACGAAGGACATCCGCTCGTTTCTTTCGACGTTGAATTTCGACGCGTGAAATTGAAAAGTTCGACGTAGGAAAAGATTTTTGGAAAGCTTCTCTCGGAGAAGAAACCTCGGTGAAAGGCAGTGACTCCTTTCCCGTTATCTCAAGGAAATTGATATTATACCGTGGCGCGGCCGGTGCATTAGACACTTTATCCGTGGGGCTTCGGTCATAAATAATCGACGAGACACGAGCAAATGACAAACAAATGTAACTCGTGTGCCGCCACGATGCGTCATGTGCAAGTTTAAGCTTACCCGACGAGGGTTGTGTAAGAAGATTCTTCTCGCGCGGAACATCGTGCGCGAAAAAAGGATGTTTGACTGACGAGAGTCTCGATGGTCCATGGATTTTATTTGTTTATTTATTTAACCCTTTCACTGCTGAAGACGCATATACAGGGTGTCCCACCTAACTTGACCACCTTGAATATCTCTCTTATTTATAATGCTGGAAAGAAATGTTATAGACAAGAATTGTTTATTGTCAGGGGATGAATACTGTCCCGTAAAACAAACAATTTTCACGGTCATGTTTTTTGAGATGTCAAGGTCATCGACGTTTTTCTAAATGGAACTAAATTTTTGGTTTTTATCATTGAGTGATAGTAGAGGTGAAGACCTTTCCAACGACCTATTACACGATGAGTTTCACTTGACCTTGAGCATGGAAAATGAAAAATAATTGGAAATATTATAAATGACGAAAAGTTTTAATAGAAAACATTCATTTTAACAATTGCTCAAAATGATGTCCATCGACTTCAATACATTTATTAGCCGAGGTTAATGTTAGTAAATAAGTTTCTTGTATTCCTCAAGACGAACATTTTCCATTTGCAAATGCTGGTAGGCTTCAAATTTCATGTACTACTATCAGTTTGATTAAGAAATTCAGCGTGAGTATTTTCCTCAGTTGTGCGAGCTTTCGTTATTTTAGTGGAAAAATGGTATTTTTGAGTGTAGCAGAGAACATTGACACGGTTCCATCATTTATAACATTTCCAATTATTTTTTTAATTTTCCATGCTCAAGGTCAAGTGAAACTCATTCTGTAATAGGTCGTTGGAAAGGTCTCCGCTTCGACTACAAACGAAACGAAAAGCACTACAAACAAACTACAAACGATTCTAAAGAGGACTGCGCAAGCGGATTTGAGGTATCTCAAAGTCGGGTGCGAGTCATTTTTTTTAATATTTCTGTCATTTTTCATTCATGCATAGAACTACAAACCAAATTATTGTTACACTGAAAAAGTTGTATTCTTATCTTAAGAATTTACCACTTAAGTTTACAATATTTCCCACTAAAATAAGCAACGAGAGGATCTTCTTAATTTAAGAGTAGAATGTTCTAAAAAGATTCCTCTAAACAAATATTTTTATCAGATATTCTTAACATAACCTGGTAAAAAATTTGTATGGATATATTTCGAATATAATTATTGGAAAGAAAACTCTTAATGAAATGCTTCACTCTTTATATTGTCGAAAATTACATTATCCGTATCTTGAAATCAGAATTGGTTGAGAAATATAGTCACGAGAGAAGGATACAATTCATATATGTATGCATGTATTTCCACCCCTTCTAAACATCTCCGTTGAATCGCCCAAATCCTCTTCTTCTAGCCACTTCGTCATTTCCTTATCCATGCTTTTTGCACAACACAGCACACAAAATAATATAGTACTCAAAATTACGCAGAATTGCAAGAGGAAGAAGATACAGGCATCGACATGTGCCGCACGCAATGTGTAACCTAACTTAACCGAATACTGACAGGCATTGTGTGGCGACATTCAGATGGAGTATTAAGAATATATTCCAACTAGTGGTGGTTAGTGGTCAGCACGATCGTCGGGTGCTCGCGCTTCGCGCTCGCCTTACCGGGTGCAGAAAAACTTCGCTTCCTGCCATAGGCACGACCGCGTAACTCACGTTTCCATACTTGAATTTCCGATAATTTTGAAACGGTTGAAGATGACGGTACATAAAATTTCGTGGCACCAAATGGGTATATACTCGATGTACATGCCAAATTTTGTTCGAATCCGTTCAGTCGTTTTGCCGGAATATTGTACTAAAGATTTGAATTAGTCGCCATTTTTTATTCGGCCAATCAAAAAATTTGAAAATTTCCAGAAATTGTCATTGTATACGTGTACATGTATGTGTAAAATTTTATCGGGATCCAATGAATAGTACCAAAGATATGAATTTTTCGATACTTGAATTAGCCGCCATTTTTGATTCGGCCAATCAAAAAATTTGAAAATTTCCAGAAATTGTCATTGTATACGTGTACATGTATGTGTAAAATTTTATCGAGATCCAATGAATAGTACCAAAGATATGAATTTTTCGATATTTGAATTAGCCGCCATTTTTGATTCGGCCAATCAAAAAATTTGAAAATTTCCAGAAATTGTCATTGTATACGTGTACATGTATGTGTAAAATCTTATCGGGATCCAATGAATAGTACCAACGATATGAATTTTTCGATATTTGAATTAGCCGCCATTTTTGATTCGGCCAATCGAAAAATTTGAAAATTTCCAGTAATTGTCATTGTATACGTGTACATGTATGTGTGAAATTTTATCGAGATCCAATGAATAGTACCAAAGATATGAATTTTTCGATATTTGAATTAGCCGCCATTTTTGATTCGGCCAATCAAAAAATTTGAAAATTTCCAGAAATTGTCATTGTATACGTGTACATGTATGTGTGAAATTTTATCGAGATCCAATGAATAGTACCAAAGATATGAATTTTTCGATATTTGAATTTGCCGCCATTTTGTACCGGTTCAAGATGGCGGCTCACAAACCTTATTGTGAACTCACAGTACTGTACTTGATTTTTGTGCCAAATTTCGTCTCGATCGGTTCAGCCGTTTTTCCGAAATCGAGGATATACACACACACATACACACACGCGAACGGTTTTCAGGATGGCGATTGCATAAGTCACTCCCGTAACGGTCGTGCCTAAAAACCGTCATATCAATGAGAAAATATTCTTATGTATTAAGAATATCTATTAAAATGAATTATTAAATTTGTATTTTAAGAATACAATTTTTTCAGTGTAGGCTTCAAATTTCATGTACTACTATCAGTTTGATTAAAACATTCATCGTGAGCATTTTCCTCAGTTGTGCGAGCTTTCGTTATTTCAGTGGAAAAATGGCATTTATGAGTGTAGCAGAAAACATTGACACGGTTCTATTGAGAACATTGACACGATTCCATCATTTATAACATTTCCAATTCTTTTTTAATTTTCCATGCTCAAGGTTAAGTGAAAGTCATTGTGTAATAGGTCGTTGGAAAGGTTTCCACCTCTACTAATACTCCGCGATAAAAAAAATATCTAGTTCCATTTGAAAAAATGTCGCTCACTTTGACATTTCAAAAGTATGACCGTGAAAAAATCATTTTTCACGGGAGAGTATTCGCCCCCTGACACGAAACAATTCTTGTCTATAAAATTTCTTTCTATCATTAAAAATAAGAGAGATATTCAAGGTGGTCAAGTTAGGTGGAAGACCCTGTATATCGCCCCGACAATTCCACGGATACACACGAAAGGCGTAAATATGCGCCCTCTGCAATTGTTTACTATAATCTTCCCTGTTTTATCAATTGATTCAATTTATTTGGAATTATTATTTCTTTAAACCTTAACTCTGTGAGTGCTGCATACTCGGGGCCTATGCAGTCCGTACGGACGGTGACGATCGCTGTGGACGAAATACTATTTCGCTGGACTAAACTCTGTTGATTAACTATTCAAGGCGTACATAGTAATAAGTTATAATAAACCTTTTGCACGAGATTAAATAATTAAAAAGCGTTATGACCATGCTGTTACTGAGGAATGCACTTGTATTAATCTCACACAAAAGTAACTGTAATACTTCTACGTAGGTGATCGAAAAAATCGACAGACGCATATATGCGCCTTCAGTCCATGCCGATAACAGAGTAAACGCATATATGCGTCCTTAGTCCACACCGATGGCTTTCGGCACACGCATATATGCATCTATAGGGCTCAAAGGATTACAATAGTATCAATTCTTCTTCGGGTATTGTTTTGGTCAGTAGTCAGTGGAGAATCGGTCACACTGACTAATAGCGAATTCGATCGTCTGCACTGGTGTACACTGAGTACAAACTTTCCCAGTGCAGCGTGTTCAATCAATTCCCTCTCTTCCAGTGGTTGCACTCATCGTATTCGGTTGTATTGCACTATTATAGTGCAGATCCTATGCCGTATTCGATGAGTATTGCACTAATTCTGTGTAGCCTTGATCTCGTGTTCGTTTGCACAAAACAAATTGCACGAGTGCACAATTTATTACACCGCCAATTTTGACAGTGCAGTCTGGTACACCAGTTTCAAGTGGCGGAAAATTTAAAATGTGTACAAAAAATGTATAGTTTTAAATGAAATATTAGAGAGCAGTAGTAGTGATGAGGAGGGGAATTTTCTAAAATTATGTTACAAGAAGTAAAAGACCGAAGATTAGTAATTACTTAGACGTTATAAACGAATATTCAAATAATGAGGTAAGTAAATTTATATTACAAAAAATTGTTAACGTATATTGAAGAAGCCTTATTGAAAAATCTTTCTAACTTTGTTCAATATAATGTTGCTCCAATCTAGTGCAGCACTCGTACGGTTTAGGGCAACATCGGTTCAGTGTAGTGTAAATCTCACTTGGTGCAACACTTGTACGGTTTAGGGCGATATTGGTTCAGTGTAGTGTAAGCCAGACCTAGCGCAACACTCGTGCTGTTTAGTGCAACACGAGTTCAGTGTCAGTGTAAACCGACCGAATTCGCTATAACACGTGAATATCGTGCCGTCTGTATTGATGATTTGCTCGGAAAATGCACCGGAGTGAAATGGTTAAACTGGCACCTTTTGGACTGAAAAGAATCCGAATATAGTACAAGAGACGCATAAGACTACAGCATTTATAGTACATTTAATTACTTCTAGTCAATACTAATGAATTAAAGTACAGTGATTATAGAATTTTATGGATAAATATATATATATACATATATACCTTCCTCTATTTTTTCTTTGTTTTATATATATATATAAATAAATAAATTTTCAAAGAAAGAATGATATGTATAAAGAAAAAATAAATTTTCGTAAACCATCTAATCGATGGACTTCTAATAAAACTGGCTTAAAAGATAACGTTGAGCTACCAAAGAAGTAAATACAATTCGATAATTTTCAGTCGTCTCGAGTTTAATTATCGATTAAAATTATTAATATTATTATTAATATTATCGAGCTGAATTTTATTCCTTGGAAGAAACCAGAATGGCGCGAATTAAGTGGGAGACAAACATATTCGTGCACTGTTCTTCTTTGACGAATATGAATTCGTGCGAGAGATGCATAAGACTACAGCATTTATAATAGATTTAATTAATTCTAGCCAATATGAATGAATATATATATATGAACATTTATTTATATATATATATATAAAAAACAGAGAAAGCTAAATAAATAAATTTTCGTAAACCATCTGATCGATGGACTTCTAATAAAACCGACTTAAAAGATAATGTTGAGCTACCAAAGAAGTAAATACAATTCGATAATTTTCAGTCATCTCGAGTTTCATTATCATCAAGCTAAATTTTATTCCTTGAAAGAAATCAGGGTGGCGTGAATTAACACTATTCTTACCAAAAGGCACTTTCTCAAATTGTATTTGACATTTACTTGAATCATTTTTCCTCAATCACTTCTTTCATTATTCGTATATCAGTCGTTAAATTAATTTAGCGGTATGATTTGCCTGGAGCTCATCCTGGACCCAAAAAGACACTTTTTGATCGAAACAGGTATATACAAAATCCCAGTAGAAATACTATTAAAAGAACCCTCAAACTGCCTTTTACAAAAGTGTTTAGATATAAATAACAATAACAAACTAGTTTCGTGCAAGTAGAAGTAGTGTTAAGGGGGAATTACCGTCTAGAAGCGTGTTTTTTAAGTAATATTTGGGAATTAATTTTGCAAAAACTATCAAACCTACAGTGCCCGGATTTTTCACTCATGTTAAGACATGTTTAAACAAGCAACACACATTTTTATGAAATACTCCTCTTAAAATGTATACAAGTTATGCAGGTCGCGGCGTGAGCACTCGTCCAATCGGGCGCACGGGTTGTGGCGATCCTAGTTATCTGAAACAAAAAACTAATTTTTTTTTCCAATCTATATGAGTGTAATTATCGTCCGAACTAGAACTAAGCAAGTACAAATATTTTTATCGAAATCACAGCTGTTTAAAAATCAAAATTCAATTTTTCCGAAAAATTTTCAACCAAAACGTTAGATTCGAACTGAAATATTCAAGCTATCAGTATAATCCTAGTTCCAACCATAAATAAAGGTTCCTTCAATATGTGTGCCAAACCGCAAGTCAATCGGTTCAATGGTTTTTGAGAAAAACGTGCGCCCGTCTTGAAAAATGTCATTCCGAGAAAAACGCGTTTAAAGTTTGCCATACATTTAGCACCGATACAGGTGAACTTACGGTGGATAACGACTGATTTAAGTAACTTACCTTTAATCAACTGTCCGGCACCATAAAGACCACCTTCCTCAGCTTCAAAACAAGATAGGGGGGCGATAACAAAAGAAATTCACCAAGCCGGTATACTGTTTACTGGGTAAACAATAAACAACGATACAGATATAAGGCTCTGTAACTATGGGAGTTCTACGAATTTCAAATTAATATTTTCGAGACACATTCTCAAACCCCCAGACTATAATAAAATGCAAAAAAAAAAAAATCGAATTTTTTATTTTTCTAGACGGTAATTCCCCCTTAAGTGAGAGACAAACACATTCGTGCACTCTTCTTCTTTGACGAACATAAATTCGTGAAGTCGAACATTAATTCTCGAGGAATGTTCGCGCGGATGGAAATTCTCTCCCTCGCATATTGGCAGCTCCCTTTTTGCCTAACGAAGGCCTCGGCGCTAACGAGACTCGGACGTGGCTGGAAACAATTGGTCAATTCGTGCGCGCCCAATTACGCGAATTGCAACGGTTGAAAATACGAGCGCGCTCACTTGCTCCCTTAATTCGATTCAGCCAATTGACTCGAACGAGCCTCTCCTCTCTGGCTCGCGCGCGACTTGGCGAGGGCGCGTCCTCGCACGAACGAATTTCACGCGGAGGAACGCGTAAGAGGAGACACGATGAATGATGAGGAGGAGAGGAGAGAGAACGTCGCAGAGTTCCAGATGAAATTGTTTTTGTTGCTGTTTTTTTATTTCTGTCGGATGGTGTCTGTAAATAAACTATGACGAGTGGATGAAATTTTTGAGAAAAAGAATTCCACACGGGCCAACTTCGAACGATCTTGTTCATTAATTTTTCCATTGCAACGTTAATGTGAACATCTACTAGAATAAGTAGTATACGCCTTTTTAAGAAACTAGAATTCTAATGATAAAATCACTAGGAAGATTCCTTCTGAAATTGTCGTAAGCGCATATTTGCATGAATGAAGAAGGATGAGGAGGAGAGGAGAGAGAACGTCGCAGAATTCCAGATGAAATTGTTTTTGTTGCTGTTTTTTATTTCTGTCGGATGGTGTCTGTAAATAAACTATGACGAGTGGATGAAATTTTTGAGAAAAAGAATTCCACACGGGCCAACTTCGAACGATCTTGTTCATTCATTTTTCCATTGCAAAGTTAATGTGAACATCTACTGTCTGTAAATAAACTATGACGAGTGGATGAAAAAGAAACACTAAACAAAGTCACAAAGACACAAAGTCACTAGAAGTCGAGGAAAGATTCGCCGTTGAAACATGCGATTGTATCGTTATGTTTTCAGGTTTGGAATCTTTGATAAAAAGCATACTACACGAGCGAACTTTGTACGATCTTGTTAATTTATTTCTCCATTGCAAAGTTAATGTGAACATCTATTAGAATGAGTAGTATACGCTTTTTTAAGGAACTACAATTCTAATGATAAAATCACTAGGAAAAATTCGACGTTGAAAAGTGCGATTGTATCTTTATTTCTTTAGGTTTGGAATCTTAGATAAAATGAATTCCACACGAACCAACTTCGAACGATCTTGTTGATTAATTTCTTCGTTACAAAGTTAATGTGAACATCTACTAGAATAAGTAGTATACGCCTTTTTAAGGAACTAGAATTCTAATGATAAAATCACTATGAAAAATCCGCCGTTGAAAAGTGCGATTGTATCTTTATTTCTTCAGGTTTGGAATCTTTGATAAAAAGAATACTACACGAGTGAACCTTGTACGATCTTGTTAATTAATTTCTCCGTTGCAAAATTATATCTACCAAAATGAATAGTACCCTCGCTTTAGGAATTACAATTCTAACCATAAAATCACTAGGAAAATTCCTTCTGAATTTATGGAGGGCCAAGATGGTGTCTCTAAAGGAAAAGGAAAAGAAAAATACGACGTGGATAAAAATAAAAAAAGAACAGACTGGAAGCTGAGGACTCTTAAACAAAAAGAATTCCACATGAGCCAACTTCGAACGACCTTATTAATTAATTTCTCCGTTGCAAAATTAATGTGAACATCTACTAGAATAAATAGTACCTAGACGCCTTTTTAAGGAACTAGAATTCTAATGATAAAGTCACTAGGAAAGATTCGCCGTTGAAAAGTGCAATTGTATCTTTATCTCTTTAGGTTTGGAAGCATAGATAAAAAGAATTCCACGCGAGCCAATTTCGAATGATCTTGTTAATTAATTTCTTCGTTACATAATTAATCTGAACATCTACTAGAGTAAATAGGCCACGCCTTTTTAAGGAATTAGAATTTTAATGATAAAAACACTAGGAAAATTCCTTCCAAAATTGTCGAGGGTGCATCCTTGCACAAATTAATTAAACGCGGTGGATCATTTAAGAGAAGACGAAAAGAATAAAAGAGATTGGGAAGAATGTCGCAGAATTTCACATGAATCTTTATTTCTTCAGGTTTGGAATCTTTGATAACTTTGTACGATCTTGTTAATTAATTTCTCCGTTGCAAAAGTATATCTTCCAAAAATAAATAGTACCCCCGCTTTAGGAATTACAATTCTAACCATAAAGTCACTAGGAAAATTCCTTACGAATTTGTGGAGGGCCAAGATGGTCTCTCTAAAGGAAAAAGAAAAGAAAAATACATCGTGGAGGAGAGGGGAGAACGTCGCAGAATTCCAGATAACATTGTTTTTGTTGCTGTTTTTTTATTTCTGTGGGGTGGTGGCTGTAAATAAACTGTGACGAGTGGATGAAAAAGAAACACTAAACAAAGTCACAAAGACACAAAGTCACTAGAAGTCGAGGAAAAATCAGACTAGAAGCTGAGGAATCTTAGACAAAAAAGAATTCCACACGTGCTTATTAATTAATTTCTCCATTGCAAAATTAAGGCGAACCTCTACTAAAAATCAATAGTACCCTCGCTTTAGGAATTACAATTCTAACGATAAAGTCACTAGGAAAATTCCTTACGAATTTGTGGAGGGCCAAGGTGAGTTGAAATAGCCCAGCAAAACGGCCAGGTGCTTCGTTTCCAAACGGTGCGGCTGAAATTCTGCAAATTGCCCGGAGCTCGAGCACTGGACAGAGAGATCGCGGCGGATTCGCATAAATCAAGTTAAACGCGCGTGCCTCACGGGCGTGGTTCTTTGTACCGGGGCAAGTCCGCAGAAAATTGGGCCAATGCCGTCCGGAGAGGAAGAGAGAGAGAGAGAGAGAGAGAGAGAGAGAAGGAGAGACGACGAGGTCGAGTAGTACGAAGGGATGCGAAAGTGTCTCGTTTGGAGTTGAACATTTCGAGTGTCGCGACCCCACACTGTACCACCTGCATATTGAAACTCATTCAGCTCGTGCTCCATCTCGGATGGAAATGAATCCTTAAACGCCGCACACACGGCAATATCACCCACCATTTTAGGGCGACAAAAATAATTTAATGAAAAGAACTAAATTTCTTGGTGACTATTTAACAGATAAATTATTAAAAGACCTATTTTGAAGCAACATTATATTATTTTGGCCTAGCTTATTGATATTCTAGGATAAATCAGATTACGAAGGTGATAATGTAAAAAACCGTATGTTTAGTACATAGCCATTTGTCATTATTGTTTAAAAATCTATTGTATATCTGTCTGGAATCTCTCCATC